>OY741963.1:6000000-6540766 GCA_963555595.1 Tethea ocularis | reverse complement strand
CATCTTCGACTTTGTAGGAAGGTCGCGGCGTGGCGGCGGGCGAGCCGGCCGGCGCGGGGCTCAGCGGCGTCGGCGCCGGCGTCGGCCCCGTCGGAGAGTACACCGGGTTCGAGAAACTGAATGTGTTCGTTTCTACCTCTCCTGCAACTAATAAGTATGCTAATTTGTACCTGTTTATTAATAATACAAAAGATCACGTGGTCGGTCCCCGACTAGATGGTCTGACCTCATAATGTCCACCACACACTCCTCCATGACCGAGTGTTCCCGCAATGCTTGCAACAGGACCAAATGGAGATGCATTGCAAAAGCTGCCACCCAAGATTCGAGACCTACCATAACCACGACACTCTGTCATGAGTGTCCGACTAGGAAGAAGAGAGATTAATAATATCCTGGGACGTTTGATCCGAAACTAAGCACAGCTTGTAGTACTATGGAATTCTTAATCATTCCATTATTATTGCAAAGGTTTTTGCGTGAAAGAGTAACAATTAAACATCTTCAAATCCTAATAAACTTTCACATTTATATACACACAAAACATTAGAGTCACTTGCGTACCGATAACCTTTATAATAAGTCTTACCTTGTCCATTACCCTGTCCAGTGGATAAAGCGGGACTTTGTAGTTTCAGCACGCCGTAACTAGCTTCCCCCACTTCGCTTTCCATCTGTAATTATTGTAATTGCTTAATAATTTAGAGATATTAATATCGCACATATTACAAAACATTTTCCAGACAAGTAAAAGTATGAAAAAACTAAGCGGTAGGTTAATCGACTACTTTTTGTAACAAAAGATTTCTAAGTCTTCTTTATTAGGATTGGCTACATTCATGATCTAGATCTCACTCAGATTAAAGTATCGCGCGTATGTATCGTCGCTCACCCTGTCACCCGCAAGTCGCAACGTATAGAAAAACAGTATTCCTGCGAATATCGACCGTTCTCTACGTGTGCATGTGATCACATCGTAGATAATTAAATCAGTCCGGTTGTATGGATGGAGTGCATAGGGCCTGCTATGGTTCAGTCAGTTAACTTAGGTATCAGAATGGACAATCGGGTTAGGGGTACCCTGTAGTACAGGTAAAATAGGACTAAATAGGAAATTATAAATTTTGGTAGGACTCGGCAGATCGTCATTTCTAGTGCCAAGATAAAGTTATAAACAAAGAAAGATAGAAAAAATAATTTGATTTGCAGAAACATGTGTATAAATATGCAGATGATCATACATTGTTCATAAAACTTGCAAACATGTTTTAGCGGGAACCAGTGTGCAAAATTATTGTAAGTAAGTTAGGGACAAAGTTCCCTATTTTAATATTATTATTGTAAGAGATATAAAATTTTTATCAATATTCGCTTTATATGAACTAAATTCAATTAATTTTAATTTTGCCAATTTATAATTTTATTCAATATCTCTTTCATTTAATTTTCTAAATGTTTTTTTTTATAGACAATCGTTGTATCATCTGCAAATAGAATATCTACACTCATATTTAGTGAATTCTCAAAGTTTCATTGATGTGCATATTTTGCCTCCAAAATATGCTATTTTACCTGGGGGCCAATTCTGCTGAATTACAACGGTAGACATCCAATTTTGATTCAGTTAAAGATCGTTTCCAATCCAATTCAAATTTTACTAAAAACGGTATTCCACTAAATAAACGAAACCGAACCACGATTGGATTATTATGAATAGATTGTAATCGTTGTTGCCCTTGGCAACCGAAACATCGTTCGTTAATCGTTATCAGATTTATTTGTGGAATACAAAAACGTGGAAAAGTCGTCATTCAGCTGCGATCAAATTGTAATCTAATCGAAATTTATTAGTGGAATTGGCCCCCAGTACTACTGTGCGTCCAGAAGCGATCCCTAAGAGGACGATGGGTCGTTGTGTGGTCACGTTCCATCGTCCGATAGCACAGCAAAGGTGCTGGGGGGAAGCATCACAATTTCCCCGGGACGGGGAGTACAAGTTCTATACGAGAACCCTCCCCCTCTACAGAGCAGATGGCGACCTTCGTGGGGTTTTAGTCGGTACCAGACTGGCATAACCTGGCCGCTCCCCCAGATCGTCAGGGTATCGTGTGAGGATTTCCCCACGATAAAAAATAGTTACCAGAGTGGCGTCTTCATTAGGATTCAAATGTAACTGAATACGCCTCCTATGTCGAGATTCGTTGGTGAGATTCAAGTAATACTGCACGAGGGGGTGACGCATCATCACGTGGTGCAACATCGAGTGGCCCAGCAGTATCAGAATGGAGAACACGAAGAACATGAACGTACTTCGTCGGGGCTGACGGAATCCATACTTCGTGACAATGCGGTCGAGGGACACCCAGAATCCGGCTGCGCCTGAAAACATGATCAAACAATATTATGCAGTGCTCTATACAATAGTGAAAAAGCATGGTTATCTGATCAAAAACTAAGCAGAGCTTGCGCATGGAACCGGACAACTGATTTTGTAATAAAATTCAATTATCAATTACCTATAACATTTTTCGATACAAATACCTACATTAGAATAATGTAAATTTTTATACTTACTTTCCCCAGCCATAACTGCTTGTGTGTATCTGGGCGGCAGACATCCAGTGAAGCCATAGTACGACGCCTGTTGCACCGTACAGCCGAAAGCAACAACGCCGATCGCAACCAGATTTATGGTATAGGAGACCCGAGTGGAGAACCCGTCCCACCCAATGTTGCATACAGCCACGAATAACATTGTCGCTAGAGACACCAATATTCCTGAAATGTTAAAAAGCTCGTTGAGAATAAGGGCGCTTCAACCGTAGATTACATTACATTAGATTGGACTATGGAGATTGGATGCATGAACTTATCGATAGATCATGCAAAAAGACACATTTTTGAAAGACTGGCTAGGA
This sequence comes from Tethea ocularis, assembly GCA_963555595.1. Taxonomy (NCBI): domain Eukaryota; kingdom Metazoa; phylum Arthropoda; class Insecta; order Lepidoptera; family Drepanidae; genus Tethea; species Tethea ocularis. Next base: position 6,537,848 of record OY741963.1, on the reverse strand, counting down.
AGAAACGTACCTACCGCATATGCATTTTTTTCTTACTATGTATAGACCGGTCCTGTGTTTAACCACAATGTCACTGTGGTCAATGTTGATGTAGCCGATGGTGGAAGGAAAGCACACAAAGCCTAGAAGGGAACTGGCTCTTAAATGCGCCTGTCGCAACACAACCATCTAAGATATTTTTCAACTATATATACTACCACCTCACTATGTTTTCCACACCAAAAGCTCAAGCTCATTGTATGATTTGGACTCGCGACCTTCGTCTCGACATTCGACGTCACTACCACAGAGCTATAGTCGGTAGGTATACCATACCATAAATATAAATTAAACGCTCTTGAAGCTGGAGTGACTTTTACCATGCAAAATAGAGTTGTCGCCTCAAATAGAAGTCTGTTTTACATTATTGAGATTTAATAACATACCAAAAGTAATCCTTGTGTTATACGTGAAGAGATCGATGACCAGATTGTTAGCAACCACTGCAACACAAGCCGAAGCTATGTACACGGTAGACATGTCGAACATTATCGTAGTGTTAGGGTAGTGATACTGGAAATAATCCACTGCCATTATGAAACTGAAAATGATAAGATATATTTTTTTAAACTACTAAGAAATAAAAATACTGGAGGTAGTAAGTTCACAAAAGATTTTATTAGGACATGTAAAGCTTCTGGTGGTATTGTTTTATTTATTTATTAGCTAGCTTTCCGCTCCGCTTTTTCATCCGCTTTCATCTTTTTCATGCTCTATTTTACCCCCTTAGAGCTGCCTGTCCATTAGGGCAGAGCGGAGCTAGGAAAATTTAACCATGTATTGGTTAAATTTTCCTTGCACAAAAATGAGTTGATGATGACGTAATGTGAATTATGAACGATGTTATTGGTTAAATTTTCCTAGCTCCGCTCCGCTCTAATGGACAGGCAGCAGTTAAGGGTTGAATTTTCAAAAATCCTTTGTTAGCGGATGCCTACGTCATTTGGCATAGCTATCTGTATACCAAATGTCAGCCCGATCCGTCTAGTTGTCTAGTGGCTGTGCATTAGAGAAAGATGTGTAGATATTGGAGGTCAAAACCATATCTTTTATAGATGAGTGTTAGAATCGTGTATAATTCAATTTTAGACTTTTATTACCACCAAAGTGGTGTTTATTTATATTCTATCTTGAAAGCTACAGCTCCAGAATCCGTAGGTTATCAAACCAACAATAAAATTTTAATATTAACCGCCGTCAATTGAAAAAATACTAACCTGTTAAATGGCAGCAAGAATGCAGCACCTGCGACGCATAACGTCAGGTAAACAGAGTTGTATCTATCTGGGGGCGGAGCGCAGGGCTCCGTTACAGTTGACAGAGGTTCGCCTCGCGCCGCACGAATCGCCTCGATGCGGGCGTAACCACGACCAAGAGTCTCATTCATATTGATATTTTACTTCACTCTACTTACTTAACATTCATCTTTGCCGTATACTATTAGTTAGTTAGGTAATTATCTAAGAATAGATTTTAACACTACATATTCAATGATAGATCTATTCAAAGTTATATTTTGTATCATGCGTATAAGTTATCTAATAACTTGCAGTCTTTGTTTGATTTCTTCCAGTGGTTTTACTTTTTTTTGTTCACTTTTCGTCAAACCATTGTTAAACAAATGGTTAATTAAGGTATACTGTTCCAGTGTTATTTATCAAATCGCATAAAATTTTATCAACAAAATCTCATCACCGGTGCTTCTTGACAGAGCTTAGGTAGAAACTGGTAACGCATGCGCGCGGTTATCATTGATTTTCAGTGATAGAAAACACCTCAGGTAGGTAAATAATTATAATAAAATAGTAAAACAAACTAAATTATAATAAGTAAATTAGCATTTATGAAAAAAACAGCAAGTTTATGCCACTGCATTATTTTATCACAAGATTTAAACACTTTAAACAAAAATAAATATCTCGTCAAATTATAATAAATTCGGCTTGAATTTAGCGTTAATCTAGAATGTTTATCAATCTTGTGATAACCTTATATAGTTCATATTTTTTCATGCGTAAAACAGAAGCACTTTATCAAAATTTTAAATGTAATACTTATTTGACAAATATTTTTAATTGAGTAGGTACTGTAAATTGTTATGAAATACGGTGCGTGTAAACAATTTTTTCACTAGACTTCTCAAAAAGACCGTCATTGTAGCGTACCAGAGCGGGGATAACATAGCATTTCTTTCCTAGAGATTTTTTTTTTTATTGATGTGTAACATCTTTCCTCTCGCTTTCTGTGGGAGTAATTTCGTGAAAAGGGACGGAAGTGTGTAACAGGAAGCTAGGGAAGCGCGCGCTATTTAATTGACCAATGAGGAGGCACGGTGATAGTTCAAAGTTAAAGTTAAAGTCAAGAGATTTTACACATCATATGCGACTACTGTATACATAGTACTGTATACCCTTGATTTTTATGTTACCAACGAGCCTACAAAAACGAAAAACCAATTTGAATATTGTATTGGATTATTTTATTTTCTCGCAATCAATTAACTACTTGAACTACTCGTATACAATGGTACCTTTCTTTATTTAACATAAAAGTTCCTAGTATAGCTATACTAGTATACTATACTATACAGTTAACTTTGGGCCCTTATATAAGAAAGTAGGTACTATTTAAACTTACTACCTAGGTACTTCTTGCGTTGTCTTCTGCGTTGTTGATGATCGAGCATTATGTAAAATTATATCTTGGTTGGAATACAATTCTAAATGGTTTGGCAGAGAGGGATACTCCGTCAATGGGTTCTGCAGATGGCTTAGGGTCTCCTTCTGGAATCTCGAGGTGGAACTTCTGGAGGATATGTGTCAAGAAGAGGAACAGTTCGGAGCGAGCTAGTCCTTCCCCAATACAACGTCTCTTGCCTGATACATGTAAAGGAGATTCTCTTAAGTACTCACTTGTTTAAACTAGATATTAATATTTTGATGGTACCTACCTATTAAACTGAGATATTCTGAGCCGATTCTGATGAATTTTAATTAAGTCACATAAAATAGAATGAAAAATATAAAGCTGTCAAATCACTGACGCTTTCTATTACTACCTATAGTCTTACCGCAACCGCTGTAGCCCGCCTTAGGTATAGACAGTTATGCAAATGCTTCGCCCCCCGTCTCGTAAGGCGCGGTACAGCGGTTGTGGTCAGACTATAAAAAAAAAACAATTATGACAGATGGCTAAATACCTACTACTAAACAGTAACAAGACAAATAAGTAACTTTCTGGACATTTCATTAGAAAATAAATTATTAGATACCTACCGATACCAAAGGGTATGAGCCATTCATTCTGTATGATGTGCCCGTCTTTGGTAATAAACCTTTCTGGATGGAAATGTTCTGGATCTTTCCAGTGCTCACCATTGTGGAGGTCGTGTAGAGATAGTAAAATGAAAGTTCCCTGAAATTTAATTATGTTATGATAGCTATCGTTTTGATTAAATTAGATCTTACCTATTTACCAAAATTATGATATTAGATGAGTTGGGTTCAGCGTCGTAACTAAATGTTATTTAGGTCAGTATATCTACGTTTCAAATCATAATTCTAATACCAAATCTTAGCACGAATAAATTTAACATTTTTTTAAAGCGATGATAGCTCTGTGGTAGTCACGTCGGATGCCGAGACGAAGGTCCCGGGTTCGAATCTTACAATGAGCTTGAGCTTTCGGTGAAGGAAAACATCGTGAGGAAACCATACCACGGTGGTAGGGTACTTTGTAGTACCCGCCTGGCTGGCTACCACCCTCAAGTTGAAAATCTGTCGCCAAGCACCTTTCGGTGTGTTCCGACAGCTGCACTTGAGAGCCAGTTCCTTTCTAGGCTTTGTGTGCTTAACATCATCGGCCACATCATCACTGACCACGGTGAGATTGTGGTCAAACACAGGCCTATACATAATACATTAAATAACTACCTATCCAACATAAATTACATATTTTCTTCTAGTAAGTAAAAACACAAGTTTCCCCATTATAATGCTAGGAGCATTTATATATACAAGGTGGACCGACGATTTTGTGAGGGTCGCGGGAAACCGCTGGATGAGAGTAGCGCACGACCGGTCATCGTGGAGATCCTTGGGAGAGGCCTCTGTCCAGCAGTGGACGTCTTTCGGCTGACATGATGATTTTATGTATATTAGTTCATAAAAATTATAAGTATAGCTATCGGTTTAGGTACTTAGCTTGTGAAACATGCCGATTCAGAGAGACTCGTCGAACTGCGTGACTTGTGGAGGTTTATTGACCTTCATAGTACTTATTAGTAACTCTTAGGCAATACTTTTATAAAATAAATAAATGAACGCATGGACGCCCCCCCCCCCAACGCCCTGAGCCGAGGTCGTACCCCGCAGGGGGTGCTTAGGCGTGGTTACCTAAAAATTTTAACCGGTTGAGAGCCCTCAGCGCTCGCCGATAAGTCCGCCGATAACTCATTTAAAAAAAAAAAATCAACGATTTTAAATATTTACCAACAGGAAAATAAGATTTGTTTACATCAGTTCCATGTACTGAGAATAAAAACAAAATAATGTCATTGTTTAATAAAGATTAGGCCATACCTTGGGTATAAAGTAATTTCCGAGGCGAGCGTTATCAAGCGCCATGTGAGGGATTCCCATAGAAGCTACACTCGATATACGCAGAGTTTCTTGTATTACTGCTTCGGTATATACCATTCTTCAAAAAAAATCATCAGGTTCTAATAATAATCAAGCAATCAACTAAAAACTTAAAAAAAATGCATAGGTACCTATGTTTACCTTTACTTATTTATAAATACTATAGTGAGAAGACTGGCGGCTACCGCATCAGGTCAGGTTTTCCAGAATTCTCAATTCATTCAGAATTGTTAATTTAAGTTCCGTTCAATAATAGACTCGCGGCAAAATGTACTCGTATGTGCAAGGAAGTGTATTCCGAACCGGTGATAGAGTCAATTGTAACGATCGACGTTCATAAGTGCCTTATCAGGGCTTAAACTCAATAAATGAGTTTTAGTTACGTAGTATCTCGCTTAACTACCTACTTGTATTTTAAGTAAGTATTTAGATATTACCATTTAGCTAACCTTCGTTCAGCTCTTTCTATAGGTACATAAATGGAACAATTATATCTAATCTAGACTCTAATTTATCATTCAATGAGCAGACCTCGTAACTAATCATCAGTTTCAAGAATTATTAAATAAATAACCTGATGCGATCATTGAGCTGAGGGGTTCGCACGCGACCGATGACTTCGTCGATCTCTGCGTGCAGGCGCCTCTGCACGTCATCGTTCCTAATAATATGGAGCAGCATAAATACTGCCGTGTTAGTGACAGTCTCCATACCAGCTTCAATCAAGTCCAAACACACTACTTGAAGTTCTTCTTCTGTAACTAGATATTTCAAAATGCGTATTTTTGTTAAAAATATAAGTCTTAGGTAATTATTATATGGTTGGAAAAATAATAATATTATGTTCGGAAATTACGTACGAGTTTGATCTTTGTTTTCCATCATTTCGATAAGGAAGGCGTCGATGACGTCTCGAGGGTTTTTGACGTCGATATTCTCCTGATGTTCTTTTATTATTTCCTGGTGATAACATAATATAAGACACAAGGTAGCGATACTGTTGTTTACAAACATAGAGTTAAAAAAGTATACTAGCTAATTTCTCTGTTTACACACAAAACTAATTTGTTCCCACTATAAGTATCTCTTTCTAACAAAAAACATAAAAAATGGATAAAAGAAACTTAGGTCGATGTTAACCGACTAGAAAACGGACCGCTAAAAATGATAATCGGGCGTTTACCATGCATGCATTACAATTTTCATTTAAGAGAAAATCAAAAGAGCGGTGACGTGATTAAATTTAGTTTAGTTTGTAAACAACAAAATTGGGGCCATTAACTCATCATAATGGAGCAGTAAGTAGGTACACAATATATTCATCATTCAACTCCGTTTTCCCTATGTTTATTATCAGATTGCGTTATTAGTGTATGAAGCGCATTTACTTTCGATCAATTTAATGATGTTTCCAATAACAGTTCACCTACAGAGCTGCTTGCGCAAATGTCGGGTCCCTGAACTAAATAACAATTTATCTCTTTTTCCGTAATGTTTTGAACTGTTATTGCGAACTTGAACTTATCACCTATTAAAATTTTATTCACTTGTTGATTTTCTTTTATATTGTGTTGATTTTATTTGCAAAATGAATATGACAAATTAACTCACCTCTATAAAAGCATGCAATGAATTATGGATGTATTTTAATTCCGCATAACCAGATTGTTTAGGTAAAATATGCCTAATGAAAGGTGCAAAATTCAAAATGCCACCGCTCATGTTTACAGCTTTGAACGCCCTGGTGATCAGGTCGCATAATGTTTTAAGACGTTCGTCTTCTAAATCATACCTGAAATAGAAAGGTGAAGTTGCTGGAAAACAGTCCGATGAGATCCATCTAGTGCAATTTTCTTTGTTAGGAAATATTGCCAGGTAAGTAGGTACCTAATCCTGACAGATAGATATCAGAAAATCTGACATGACCAGATTGAGAAAGAGATAGGTATATTACCTTGTATTAGACAAGAATAAGTAAATTAAGAATCGATTAAAATTTGGGCATAACCTTTTCCCAGCCACTAATTGCCACAATATATTGAGAATAGCAACGTGAAACATATGATTGACGGGGACGGGAGTGCCGGCATCAGCCAAGCGTAGTTTCACGAGGGCTTGGCACTCTTCTCCTATATAAGTTTCCATGAAACGAGTGTTGTATCCGAAGCCTTTTAAGTACTTTAAAACAAAACGTCTTGTCGCGCTCCATGCAGGGCCATCGGAGAAGACAATTCCTGTAAATGTAATGAATTATATCGAACTAGTTTAACTATTAGATATCGCAAATACCCATATTTATAGATAACATGTTCTCACCAAGTTTTTTCCCAAACGATCTCAGCAAATAGAAAAATCCAGTCGGTCTTCCTTCGAAAACTTCTCTAGCTGAGACTTCCCTGATGAAATTTTTACCTGATATTACGACAATGTTGACAAATCCAAATTTCAGGCCAAGCACTTCGCCGTATTGTCGTGCCCAAGATTGGCATACTTTGTGATAAGATTTATATTTCCTCAACTTAAAACAAACGTGGAAGAGATGTCCTATAATTGGTATCGCTGGTGGACCTTAAATAGGACCCAATAATCATGATTATTTGTTGTTAATAGATTATATTATTAAATAATAAAATTAAAATACCTGGAGGATATAGCCGAGGTGTCTTAAACTTCTGGTTCAAAATATAAAAAAGAAGAAATAAAAAAAAGACAGCGACAGTCCACATAACTTCAACCATTACGAAACAAAGCTTAACTTGCAATGATCCGAAAATGCTTCGACATGTCATAGGCATGGCTATTATGCACATGACATGATCTAAGCAGGGCGGTTAAAAAGGCTGCTCGAGCTATATTACTAGCTGCAATACATATTTCGATTTTACAGAAGAGTCTATGCAGTTCTGTAAGTTTTTGGCAAAAATGTAATTTTAATCAATTCATTTCATTAGCATTTCCGAACGAAACAGACAAATTCAGCATGTAATCTACTGTAAACTCGAGATATGAATCGCATGTAGCAATATTGCTCGAGCGGCCGTTTTAGACCCCCAGATAAAATCTCGAAGAATAGGAGACATCTTTGTTAGGTTATTTAAATCTCTTTGTAGGATAAATAATAAATATCAATAGGTATAGGTATGCAGCATACAACTCAACAGGTCTGTTCAAGACCTTCCAGATAAAGAATGGTAATGCGAGTAAAATGTTCTGATAAATAAAAATGTTTTTTGACCTTGATTATTTACAACTACAGATTCCTACGTCAAGTCACAATATTTTGCTAACTAAAAAATAGTAATATAGACCCAATACCTACCTATACATAAGTAGTACATAATTTAATAGTACAACGTAAACCTTAATTGTTCTTTTCTTAATTTACTTATATGGAGGAAACTTATAATGAAGATGAATAAATAAATATCATAATTAATCAAATATTATTTAAATACAGTATGGAACAGAAAATATTTAATTACAAACAGGATGGTGGTTCAGTAGAAAAATCACTCCTCCGATCGTTCGTGGGGGTTCGATTTCTCGAAGGCTAAAAAGTAGGCAGGCGGTACACCTGATGGTACCTTCCTAAATGGCTATATCTTTGCCTATCGCCAAAAGCAATACCATAAGGATTACCAATATGTTGTCGACCTTGAACAATGCCTAGAAGGCATCTGGCTCTCGAGGGCAACTGCCGGAACACACCGGTATGCCATTGCAGTGCAGCCAGGATAGTAGGTACTAAAAAGTGCAGCAATAGATTATCATCTTTTTCGAGATGGATGTCGTTTCCATGGTTTTTGAGGGTGTTAAAGCCGATAGTACTGTCAAAATCTAAATTCAAGATGGCGGCTGAAAGAAATTATCAATTTTGTCATCATGGGTGTAGTTTTTTGGTTTTCGAGGGTGTTGGTTGAAGCCGATAGTACTGTCAAAATGTAATTAAAATAGAATAGTATTTTTTACAATAGTTTAGCAGCTTGATCTTTTTGTTTATTAAATTCACATCTTTTCGAATGAAAATGACAACGCGGTACGGTTAAATCCGAAAATGAGTGACAAACACCCGTAAACAGAGCTCGCGCGCCACCTGCGGCGCCTACTGCGCGCCGAACCGCGGCTCGCGTACGCTCCCGCCTATACTTGTAAAATGATAAGTTAGTGACCTACCAAAAAAAAACATAGATCTACAAGTTGTGTGTCAATATTAAACTGTTTTCCGTATTTTAAACTATCGAGAGTAACCGACGCCATGATACCTACTTACCTATTATTTTATTTGTAAACTAGCTATTTCAATTCGATTAATTGATCACTACAGAGCATTGAAAGTTTTAATTAAAAAATCAATACCATAAAACATTAAAAGTGACAACCCTACTGGTCGATATTTCTACTGTGCCATTACCTCACAGTATCTACTGGCTGTGCTGCTAGTGTACCCTACGATTATACACGAAAAGTTTGGGTTACATAAAAATAGGTACATTATTATGCTATATGGGCTAACGATTTGTGATAAATTCACAAAAATAAACATTATTATTGTCTTTCAAATTATATGTAGAAGCCTGATTATAAAGTAAGCATCCCCTCGCGCTTCAAAATGAAATTCAATAACAACACACACACAGATACCTAATGCGTATGATATAATATGATGAAAACATACAAATAGTTTCTTCCTCGGGCGAAAACATTTGACCTACGGTAATCGAACATATGGGGTTCGTTATACATAATATGAGGCGAGCGTCTATCGTCGAACTATATAATCAGTCCGAGTGTCCCGTACCCCGCATTGCATGCTCGGACATCGAACACTGAACAACTTGCTACTTAATCGTTTTCATCTGACAATTTAACAATTATAAAGTGCAGTGATGGCACCAATTAATGTGAATGACGTTAACGAGAGCAAGGCCTTTGTACCCATCAAGAAAGCGTTACCAGAAGTTGAAACTGAAAATTGCAATGGAAATGGCAATACGTCAAATGGGTATGCATATAATTTGTTTTTTGTTACTAACGAAATGGACTGCACATAAATAAAGTTACCTATTTATTTTTATCATTAATAGTTTTTGGTCTGGTTACCTAGTGCATATTAAGAATTTAATTGTGAAACTCTAGGTTGCAATACATAATTGAATACCTACCTAATAATCTATATAAATATTACTCATACTTAATACCAGGTTATTCGCTGCAGGTCTTTTTTTTTTGAGGAAAATCAACATATTATTTCATGGTGCACCTACTAGGTACTTACTTTCTCGTGAGTTACGTGAAACAAATAAATTATATAAATAAAATTAAATATTTATATTAAGTACTTAACTAAAAACAAGGGTTAATTGAGGACAACTCACAAAAGCATTTATCAAACAGACAACTTGTTACCTTGAATTCAGAACTTTAATTTAAGTCTGTTTTCAATCGATCAATTGAGAGCAAAATTGAACCGTCTCGATCAGACAATTTATCGATTGTTTGCATCGGGATATCTAGAAACTTATAATTATGGGTGGAGTTTGAGCAAGGAAGGATCAAAATAATTATTTTAGTTATACTACTCTGCTTTTGGGTCTTTAGAAGTAGCTCCTTTTAATAGCTAGACTCTAGCTAAGAGTGATGAGTAACTTAAGCTACCTTCTTACAATCTACTTACACGCTACGATGGAATAAAATAAACATATAATTTAAATAAATATTACATAATTATTTCGAAATATTTTAAGTGACTATCATGAAGAATAATCACACTATGCGGAAATTCATTATCCATCTCGAAGTAATATAGTCAACAAACGGAAATAGTTAATTATAATTGATAGAAGTGCATTAGAACTGATGTTCAAAATGCCGAAGTAAATACTAGGTATTCAAGTATGCTCACTCATAACGAGCCCTGCAGTTCAGTTGCAGTTGAAATAACCTGGAGCGACGAGACGCTCGGCCCATTACTTTTCCCATTGCTATAATACGTGTGGCCTTCTTAATATGTTTTTCCTTTGAGCCATTCGGAACCCAAACATTCTGGAATTTACTTGACTGGGCATTTAGTTTTTTGGACCTAATGTTTATTTTTGTTGTTACCACAAACAAAACAGTGAAGTTAAGTATAGATTAGATATTCTATACAATTAAACGTGAAACTGATGACACATCGAACGCACAGCTGTTAATGGGGTCTAGAAACTTGAAATTTTACACATACTTAGATTCCTTAATTATTTATCATGAGGGGCATCCTCATGATAAATAATAAATTTTTCTAAATTCATTATCTAAGGGAGTTACCTAAATAGAGGATCTTAAATAACTAGCAAATAGCTAGCATAATATAAAACTTAGCCTTTTTGTGATTAGTAGAAAAAACACAGCTGAAGTATCGTAAATCAGCATAGAATTAAAAAAGTATATTAAGATACTTTAATTTCTCTGTAAATCAGGCTACACTATACAAATAACGCAGGGCAGAAATTTCTATATTAGAAATAAGTCAATTTTATCTAGACTTTGTATCTATTTTGCCTTTTCTCTTTAATTGTCTGAGTGTGTAATAAATAAATAAAATAATTTAATTTACACTTTGCTTCAGGTATTCATATGAGACACTGTTGGAAACCGCCAACTTCCTGCTTTCCCGTATATCTGTAAAACCACGCATCGGCATCATCTGCGGCTCTGGGATGGGTTCGTATTGGAATGAGGGTAATTTCATTATTGATAATATGAAATTGACATAACCTACCTACTATAAAAATAAAACTTTCATATCAAATTATTTTTATTCTTTTTATTTAAAGCCCTGATGTTAATTGGGCAACCTTGATCCCATTTTTGATTTATGTGATATTATTCTTCAGGTTCTCTCGCTGAAAGTATCAAGGATTCGGAAGTATTTCCTTACGATGATATCCCTAACTTCCCCATTAGTACCGTAGAAGGACACCATGGCCGGCTTGTCTTTGGAAAATTGGATGGCGTGCCGGTAGTAGCCATGCAAGGACGCTTCCACTATTACGAGGGATATCCACTTTGGAAGGTATGTCCGTCCGGATAAATAATTCTAGATAACTAATCGTTGTTTACGTTTGCTTCCTACGAGATAACACTATTAGGTACATAGTAGGTTAGATAGGTAAGACTAGTACCTAGGTTAGGCAGGCTGACTAATCTACCTATATCAATATGATGAAATCTCTTTCTAATTGTAGCATTTTAAAAATAAACATGTGGTCTTGAACATAATTTGACGAGTTTTGCGTAACAATTAAGATATTTTTTACTCCCAACATTTATGATGAAACAATAATCTATTCAAATTATCGTTAATGCGTTTGTTTACAAATCATTAACAATATTTGTCACGATAGTGGAATATTAAAAATTCAATGGAAAGATCTTGATGTGGCTGATGCAAGGAGCTCTCGACCCCCAGCGGTGAGGTTATCAGTTCCTACTCGCATCACAATAGAGGGTAGAGGACGCGTTAAGATAATACGCTGCTTACATTGACAGTATACCTAGTTATTCACATATTAAAGTAAAACAATGAAATAAATATGTATACAACGAAATCCATTAGTTACTTACATCAACTCTTAGCTTATGTCAGTACTTAATACTTCGTATCCTGAACTTATTTACTATATCATTATCTATCTATGCTAATAATAAAGCAGAAGAGTTTGTTTGTTTGAACGCGCTAACCTCTGGAAAATTCTTTCACTAATAGAATAGGAAGCTACATTATCCCCGAAGGTTATAGGCTACTTTCTGTCCCGAGAACGCAAGTGCAGCCGCGGGGAACGGCTAGAAATTAAACCATATGGACTTATCTTTGAAACAGTTAAATATCGTGAAGTAACATTTACTAATTTCCCTTATTGAGTAGCTCCGTTGAAATTAATAATATCCTGTTTACATTAAACACTAAGAGCTCCGGCAGACTACATTGTTTCTTTTTTTGAATAGTTTAATCGGGTTTTTAATAAGTATGAAGATGTATGCATGTTGTGCGAATTATAATGACTTTAAATTAGTACGTAGTATATTCTTTATTCTTTGCTTTAAATCGAAAGTAAATATTACAGAAAACCTATACCTTACCAATTACATTATGCGTTTAAAATAACTCTCCCTTGGCAGTCGGGTAAAAAAACAAGCATGTAAAACTAAGTATGACATATTGCATACTAGAACCTGAATGGCGTAGCTACAACCTTCTACAATTATTATGTTTTATTCTTGTCCACATTCCTGCTGACCAGTTTTATTTTTTCTACAGTGCTGTCTACCAGTCCGCGTAATGAAACTCATCGGGGTGACAACTTTGATCGCCACAAATGCAGCGGGAGGACTCAACCCAAACTACAAAATAGGTGACCTTATGGTTGTCAAGGACCATATCAATATGATGGGCTTCGCTGGTAATAACCCCCTGCACGGTCCTAATGATGAGAGGTTCGGACCACGATTTCCACCAATGAGCAAAGCGTATAATTATGAATACAGAAATATTGCTAAGGAGGTAAAGATATGTTTTTTTATTAACTTATTATTTCAGTTTTAAATCAATTGAATTATTCTTTTGAACTTTCAATTTGAACCATTGTTACTGGATTCCTATGAGGAATGAGCTTTCACTGTTCATAAGTGCCAAAGTTACCAGGGCCCAAACTGAATAAATGATTTTAGAGTTTGAATGTAACAATGAAAAATAATCTCTTACAAATCAAAACGCACAGTTGAATATTAAGTATCAGTTCCTGCATGTGACGTTCTTAAATATGTTAAACAAAATGCGCCATAAGAGATTTATTTACATGACTATAGGGAAGGTTATCGGGGGTCGGAATATGATTTACAGCGAGTATACAATAAACAACCATTTAAAATGTTGTTATAAAAAAACAACAAGCGAGTAGCTTCTTTTAAAAACAATAAAATAATAAACTAAGGAGTAGAGAAATAAAAGAAATAAAAACATTTATTGACTACACACAAGTAGATAAAGGCCGAGCTTGATAGAAACAATAAAATTAATAAGCGTCCTTAAAAGGAGTAAAGGACCAAATGACGGTACTACCACGAAATAACGGTACTATGCCGAATATTCTTGTTTATTATGTCTTCTCACTAAAAATGTCCAGTGCTATGACAAAATACTAATTTCAATAAAATAAATATCTTGGGACATTGTTCACATACGGTTACCCAAACTAAGCAGAGCTTGTACCATGGACAACCAATGGATGGACAATCAATACAAGATGATTTACTACATTATACTACTTTTTTTTGTAAATACTTACCTATATATACACCCAGACTCAGGACAAACAGACAAGTTCATGCACACAAATGTCTGTCCTGGATGGGAATCGAACCCACGACCTGGGGCGCGATAGCTGGTGTCTTAACTAACTGGCTTGTCAAATATAATGTCAGGGATATGTCGTTTCACTAAACTAAATCTAGTAAAATGACAATAAATCTAGAGCATAAGATTCGAATCATGCAAAACGTTTCACAATTAGTCTGTAGAGAAAATATTCCATTCAAAAACGACAAGGATCGTGTAGGTAATAAACAGATTACTTTCGCATTTATAACATTAGTGTGTATTCATTTCAGGTGGCAAAAGAACTACACATTGACAATATAGTCCGACAAGGCGTGTACACATGTCTCGGTGGGCCAAACTTCGAAACTGTTGCCGAATTGAAGATGCTCAAAATGGTAGGAGTAGATGCAGTTGGAATGTCTACAGTTCACGAGGTAAGTTAACTTATTAATTTAACTAAATTGCAAATAAGGTACATATGTTTAGACATTTTTAACGTCTATGTATCAACTCAAAATTAAAAAAACTAAATATATTTGCTGTAACTGGCTGCAAGAAACTAACGATAGAATGGACATGTTTACCTTGAATCATATTCTTTACGTAGAATAAAATATAATACATATAATAATTTCTAAATAATGAATGACTGACGGTGTGATATTATACCGTCGAATAACGAACGTGATGTTGTATTATTGATTACATCAAATTGAACTCTAGTTAGAAGGAGTCATTGTTATCCTATGCTTCATATATCTAATATGTACCCACGTTTGACATAATTACCGCGTTCGTATGCTCGTGTTGGTATTTCGAAAACAGGTATACATTCCATTGAAGACATATAGGTACTTTAATTTACTTTACTTAATTATTATTTTATTTATTTATTATTTTACTTATTTTATTTTGAATACAGGTAATCACAGCTCGCCATTGCGAAATGAAAGTATTCGGATTGTCTCTCATTACAAACGAATGCGTAACTAGTTATGAGAATTCGGAGGAAGCGAACCACGAGGAAGTCCTAGACGTAGGACGTATGCGCCAGGATATTCTACGAAAATTCGTGTCGAGTCTGGTAGTAAAGTTCGCAGCAATTGAGAACGCGTCCAAATGAAAATTGAAGTACACGTGAATTTAAAACTACTAAATTTTCACTGATGATGACCATACTTCTTTCCACGGGCCCAGTGGTGTTCACAGATTGTTCCTTAATTTATTGTATTACGCGGTTATTCCTAAGTAATTTTATGTATCCATTTCATAAATAGGACAATTTAGTACATAGGACATAATGTGAAAATGTCTATGTTTATTTAATAAAATAAACTAAAATCATTGTTGCATTCATGGGATAAATAATTAATTATTGGCCAATTTCACAAAGAGTTTTACGTTACGCCAAAACATTTACATACCAATTAATTAAGATATTTACTTAGATAGGATAATTTTGCATATAAGTTATAAGTAATGTTGACTATCTCGAATTTAAATAGACCGTAAATATATTATTTGATAATAGTGTTTGAGATATTTTGCCCTATTATTAGCTTTTATATGTTAGGTATGTGATTGGACAAAATATGTGAGTGTAATCTTTAAGTGTTCATTTTTGACTAAATATTGCCTATCTTAGAGTAATTTATTGATAATAAACGTTGATGTACAAAATATAAACAATAGTTTTATCACAATACAATAATTTATTTTTAATGTAAGCAAATATTTTAACATCAACAACAATAAATAACTTTCATTTGAACATTGCATTTAAATCCAAACCCAAGAACAACTTGTCCATAGACCAGACTATAAATAAATTATTAAAACACTTATAAATTAAAATTGATGCCTACTTACCTACTTCCCTAATTTGGTTTGAGTTATTTCAGCGGATGTTTCTTCGGGTAAAGATAAGCGAATTCCTTGCAAGCTTTATCGATATCCTCATAATTGTATTTGAAACCGTATTGTAGTACCCTCTTTGGTATAACATGTTGTCCTTTAGTCATGATCATGGCTCTCTCGTGGTTTAAAAAGAAATTCAATACGTTCTCTGGAACTGGGAAGAATGCTGGCCGGCGCAGTGCTTTCGCAAAAGACTGAAACAATTAAAATAATTTTCATTCGCCATAAGTAACGATCATCAGTATATAGGTCGGAAATAATTAGAGACAGACCTGTCCCGAATCTTACATGTTTTCAGTGATGATCAGTGAAAAGTACCTACAGTATTTTGATTGAAAAAGCTAATAGGCACTCACTTTTTGCTTTGCTTTTTCGGTCGATTTTAATTGGCCTTTCAAAAATATCCCACCACATTTTGACCAACAAATAAATACGGGCTAAATACGGATTTAGGTACGTTCTAGTGTTATTATCTACCAAATTATGCATGGCCAACGAGCTCCGCTCTCCATACTGCCGTCATAAGGTAAAAGGACGTTTCTACATAAAGTTAGAAACGGAGAAAAAAAATATTTTGTATTTCGGAAATTAAAAAAATTGCCGAGCTAAAGTAAATAAAGGAATAAAAATACTTGAAGTGCAAAAGTGTAAATTAAAGTTTGGCTTATCGAAATGCTGATTCAAATTTTGAAAATATAAATGTTTTGTATTAAATAAATTACATTTTAATTTTCTTTGTAGTAAAAAATATACATAAAAATACGTAATACTGCAATGAAAAGACGTTTCTGGCTAGATACTTCCTTTCAACGTAGTAACTTCTGAAACGTCTTTCTTTCTTAGTGGTATTAAGGTCCAGGTCTTTGTAATCTTAATTAAAAAAGACATTTCTAACCATTTGCTGCTATTCAATTTAGTAATACCTACTCATTAATTCAGATGAGCCTAAAATTTTATCTGCAAAAACACCCATGTTGCATAATTAAATGTACACCAGATTTTGAAATGCATAAATACTCTAAAGCATATTTAAACTTAATGAAATTTTAATATAATAATTATCATTTTGTTCAAATTAAACACAATCCTTATAAAAATCAGACATATCTAATAATAACAATACCTTTAAACGAGCAATACTATATAATCAATCAATCAATATATATAATCTTGATCTCGGAAAAGGCTCCAACGATTTTCATGAAATTTAGTATGCAGAGGGTTTCAGGGGAGATAAATCGATCTAGATAGGTTTAAATTTTAGAATATGTCGTTTAAAAAAAAAACGAGCAAAGGCTCGGTCAACCAGGTACTATTTATTATCAGAACAATAAAACAATATTAGCAATCACAAACCACATCTCTCTAGCTCTCTCAACTTATCAAAAACAATACAATGTGTCAATGTTTGTATTTATTATATTTAGAAATAATTATTAGACACATTTTACTTGTTAATCAGTTAAAACAAAAATAAATATCACAAACCTCCCTGGCTTTATCAACATAAAACTTTAAACTCGCTTATAATTTAATAACTAGGTATCAGACTTTGCATTTATCCTTATTAGAAATAATTATCACAGAATTGGAATTGGAAACTTTCAACTTGTTAATCAGTTAAAACAAAAATAAAAAATCACAAACCTCTGGCTATTTCAACATAAAATGTTAAACTCTTTTTAATAGTAGTTTATGATACTGTTGCATAATAGGGGTTATTAAACACGAGTGTGAGTTTAAGTACCGAGCCGTAGGCGAGGTTCTTAATAGTATCACACGAGTTTTTAATACCTAATTATGTGCAGTATCATACAGTACTTTTTCTAAACTCATCCAATAATGTAATTTAAAGGTAAAAAATCGATAATATTTTATCATAGGTTTTCATGACTCACGGGTATCGATTATTCGTCATTTCCATTGCCGCCTCCACAATTTCAGATCCAAGTTTATTTCACCTTAGTATCACTGCTATTTTACTATCATTTTTGGCCAAAATAAAATATGTATGCAAAAAAAACAATAAAATAAACAAACATTAATCATCATGGCGCCCAAATCCGTGTTGGGATAAACTCCCTACCGCATACGCGACCACAGAGTAAATTTGCATCTAAAATTGAATTGATACTGATTGATTCCTAATTGTTTACAAAGAGAATATAATACTACGTTTAATTGTTTAGTCATGTCTGGCCACTTATAATGTTTTTTTCTTTATTATTTCGTTTGACAAGTTGACTGACAGTAATTGAAGTATTAAAACCCAAAAAACATTATAAGTGGCCAGACATGTCCAAATACTTGTACTTTAATGAAAAAAAGTTATTTTATAGCATTATCTTGGGAAGAAAACTGTGCTATAATATAATTTTTTAATTTCATTATACACGGGTGTGCATAAAGTGGGTCATTAAAGTACTGATTTTGATTTCATAATAAGAACATTACGATATGAGAGTAGATAAAATATATTATATAATAACTATCAAAATCTATATTAACTCTAATTAGAAATCATTATCACAGCTTTAGATGCTATTATGTACCTACGTGTAAATCAGTCTTCGTAAACTTGAGTAAGATCTACACTATTTTTATCAATAGGTAAATTATACCAAAATGATTTTCTACAAGGCGATGCTATACGTGAAATGATAATTCTAAAATGCATTTTTCTCTGTATTCTTTATTCCAAGAGATTTGGAAAAAATATATGATAAACTAGAGAATATGTGACGGGGAATAGATTTAAAAAAATTGGGACTTTTCATTATTAACGTCAGAAAAAAAACCCCGAACCCTTTCAACTCGAACTTCAAAACCGATTCGAATGCCTAGCAGACTGCGAGGAAGTGGACTCGTAAACGACAGGTTCGTGGGAGCTGTCCATACGACTGGGTCTATGTTTTTCAAGGCCCGCCGTACAAAGGGAACCAAAAAGATCTCCAATTCTAGCCTTCAGCTTATGGAAGAAAGACGGAAAATGGTTCTGACATCCTCGGATGATGCTGCCAGATACCGGCGGCTCAACAGACAGATCTCAAAGTCTTTAACTCACGACATACGCCAATTTAATACAGTTTGTATTAAAGAGGCCATCAAGCAGAATAAAGGCTCTAAAGTGTTCGCAAGAAATCTGTCTGTTGGGCAGAGCCAACTGACGAAGCTGAAGACTGAGGGTGGCAGAATCTGGAACGGATTTGGCATCAATGTCAATGGCGAGTACATCACTCACCTTCGATTTGCCGGTGATATAGTAGTCATGGCTGAGACCTTGGAAGAGGTCAGTACAATGCTCGATGACCTCAGCAGAGTCTCTCAACAAGTGGGTCTAAAAATTAACATGGATAAGACGAAAATCATGTCGAACCCACTCAAGTAGAGGTTGGGAATGTTATGTCTTCTCGTCCCAAATTCCGCAGTGTCTCAAGTCGAAAGTCTTCGACCAGTGTGTGTTGCCAGTGATGTCATACAGAGCAGAGACGTGGTCGCTTACGATGAGTCTTATCAGAAGGCTCAAGGTCACCCAAAGAGCAATGGATGAAATGGGCTATGCTCGGAGTTTCCCTGCGAGATCGAATCAGAAATGATGAGATCCGCAGGCGAACCAAAGTAATCGACATAGCCCGAAGAATTGCTAAACTTAAGTGACAGTGGGTGGGGCACATCGCTCGTAGAACCGACGGCCGCTGGGGCAGAAGGGTTCTTGAGTGGCGACCACGAACCGAAAGACGCAGCGTAAGACCGGCCATCGTGGAGATCCTTGGGGGCTTTTGTCCAGCAGTTGACGTCTTTCAGCTGACATGATGATGATGATGATGATGATTAATAATTTGAAGAGCCGCGCGCGTATCTACGTCTTGACTGTCTGGGCGCATCTGATCAATCTGTTCTAGCCACGATCCCCACTTCACCCCGCACTACTAGGAATACTAATTAAAAAAGACGCTACTGCCACTCGCGCCTAGTTATTAATTAATACATATAATAATTTCTAAATAATGAATGACTGACGGTGTGATATTATACCGTCGAATAACGAACGTGATGTTGTATTATTGATTACATCAAATTGAACTCTAGTTAGAAGGAGTCATTGTTATCCTATGCTTCATATATCTAATATGTACCCACGTTTGACATAATTACCGCGTTCGTATGCTCGTGTTGGTATTTCGAAAACAGGTATACATTCCATTGAAGACATATAGGTACTTTAATTTACTTTACTTAATTATTATTTTATTTATTTATTATTTTACTTATTTTATTTTGAATACAGGTAATCACAGCTCGCCATTGCGAAATGAAAGTATTCGGATTGTCTCTCATTACAAACGAATGCGTAACTAGTTATGAGAATTCGGAGGAAGCGAACCACGAGGAAGTCCTAGACGTAGGACGTATGCGCCAGGATATTCTACGAAAATTCGTGTCGAGTCTGGTAGTAAAGTTCGCAGCAATTGAGAACGCGTCCAAATGAAAATTGAAGTACACGTGAATTTAAAACTACTAAATTTTCACTGATGATGACCATACTTCTTTCCACGGGCCCAGTGGTGTTCACAGATTGTTCCTTAATTTATTGTATTACGCGGTTATGCCTAAGTAATTTTATGTATCCATTTCATAAATAGGACAATTTAGTACATAGGACATAATGTGAAAATGTCTATGTTTATTTAATAAAATAAACTAAAATCATTGTTGCATTCATGGGATAAATAATTAATTATTGGCCAATTTCACAAAGAGTTTTACGTTACGCCAAAACATTTACATACCAATTAATTAAGATATTTACTTAGATAGGATAATTTTGCATATAAGTTATAAGTAATGTTGACTATCTCGAATTTAAATAGACCGTAAATATATTATTTGATAATAGTGTTTGAGATATTTTGCCCTATTATTAGCTTTTATATGTTAGGTATGTGATTGGACAAAATATGTGAGTGTAATCTTTAAGTGTTCATTTTTGACTAAATATTGCCTATCTTAGAGTAATTTATTGATAATAAACGTTGATGTACAAAATATAAACAATAGTTTTATCACAATACAATAATTTATTTTTAATGTAAGCAAATATTTTAACATCAACAACAATAAATAACTTTCATTTGAACATTGCATTTAAATCCAAACCCAAGAACAACTTGTCCATAGACCAGACTATAAATAAATTATTAAAACACTTATAAATTAAAATTGATGCCTACTTACCTACTTCCCTAATTTGGTTTGAGTTATTTCAGCGGATGTTTCTTCGGGTAAAGATAAGCGAATTCCTTGCAAGCTTTATCGATATCCTCATAATTGTATTTGAAACCGTATTGTAGTACCCTCTTTGGTATAACATGTTGTCCTTTAGTCATGATCATGGCTCTCTCGTGGTTTAAAAAGAAATTCAATACGTTCTCTGGAACTGGGAAGAATGCTGGCCGGCGCAGTGCTTTCGCAAAAGACTGAAACAATTAAAATAATTTTCATTCGCCATAAGTAACGATCATCAGTATATAGGTCGGAAATAATTAGAGACAGACCTGTCCCGAATCTTACATGTTTTCAGTGATGATCAGTGAAAAGTACCTACAGTATTTTGATTGAAAAAGCTAATAGGCACTCACTTTTTGCTTTGCTTTTTCGGTCGATTTTAATTGGCCTTTCAAAAATATCCCACCACATTTTGACCAACAAATAAATACGGGCTAAATACGGATTTAGGTACGTTCTAGTGTTATTATCTACCAAATTATGCATGGCCAACGAGCTCCGCTCTCCATACTGCCGTCATAAGGTAAAAGGACGTTTCTACATAAAGTTAGAAACGGAGAAAAAAAATATTTTGTATTTCGGAAATTAAAAAAATTGCCGAGCTAAAGTAAATAAAGGAATAAAAATACTTGAAGTGCAAAAGTGTAAATTAAAGTTTGGCTTATCGAAATGCTGATTCAAATTTTGAAAATATAAATGTTTTGTATTAAATAAATTACATTTTAATTTTCTTTGTAGTAAAAAATATACATAAAAATACGTAATACTGCAATGAAAAGACGTTTCTGGCTAGATACTTCCTTTCAACGTAGTAACTTCTGAAACGTCTTTCTTTCTTAGTGGTATTAAGGTCCAGGTCTTTGTAATCTTAATTAAAAAAGACATTTCTAACCATTTGCTGCTATTCAATTTAGTAATACCTACTCATTAATTCAGATGAGCCTAAAATTTTATCTGCAAAAACACCCATGTTGCATAATTAAATGTACACCAGATTTTGAAATGCATAAATACTCTAAAGCATATTTAAACTTAATGAAATTTTAATATAATAATTATCATTTTGTTCAAATTAAACACAATCCTTATAAAAATCAGACATATCTAATAATAACAATACCTTTAAACGAGCAATACTATATAATCAATCAATCAATATATATAATCTTGATCTCGGAAAAGGCTCCAACGATTTTCATGAAATTTAGTATGCAGAGGGTTTCAGGGGAGATAAATCGATCTAGATAGGTTTAAATTTTAGAATATGTCGTTTAAAAAAAAAACGAGCAAAGGCTCGGTCAACCAGGTACTATTTATTATCAGAACAATAAAACAATATTAGCAATCACAAACCACATCTCTCTAGCTCTCTCAACTTATCAAAAACAATACAATGTGTCAATGTTTGTATTTATTATATTTAGAAATAATTATTAGACACATTTTACTTGTTAATCAGTTAAAACAAAAATAAATATCACAAACCTCCCTGGCTTTATCAACATAAAACTTTAAACTCGCTTATAATTTAATAACTAGGTATCAGACTTTGCATTTATCCTTATTAGAAATAATTATCACAGAATTGGAATTGGAAACTTTCAACTTGTTAATCAGTTAAAACAAAAATAAAAAATCACAAACCTCTGGCTATTTCAACATAAAATGTTAAACTCTTTTTAATAGTAGTTTATGATACTGTTGCATAATAGGGGTTATTAAACACGAGTGTGAGTTTAAGTACCGAGCCGTAGGCGAGGTTCTTAATAGTATCACACGAGTTTTTAATACCTAATTATGTGCAGTATCATACAGTACTTTATCTAAACTCATCCAATAATGTAATTTAAAGGTAAAAAATCGATAATATTTTATCATAGGTTTTCATGACTCACGGGTATCGATTATTCGTCATTTCCATTGCCGCCTCCACAATTTCAGATCCAAGTTTATTTCACCTTAGTATCACTGCTATTTTACTATCATTTTTGGCCAAAATAAAATATGTATGCAAAAAAAACAATAAAATAAACAAACATTAATCATCATGGCGCCCAAATCCGTGTTGGGATAAACTCCCTACCGCATACGCGACCACAGAGTAAATTTGCATCTAAAATTGAATTGATACTGATTGATTCCTAATTGTTTACAAAGAGAATATAATACTACGTTTAATTGTTTAGTCATGTCTGGCCACTTATAATGTTTTTTTCTTTATTATTTCGTTTGACAAGTTGACTGACAGTAATTGAAGTATTAAAACCCAAAAAACATTATAAGTGGCCAGACATGTCCAAATACTTGTACTTTAATGAAAAAAAGTTATTTTATAGCATTATCTTGGGAAGAAAACTGTGCTATAATATAATTTTTTAATTTCATTATACACGGGTGTGCATAAAGTGGGTCATTAAAGTACTGATTTTGATTTCATAATAAGAACATTACGATATGAGAGTAGATAAAATATATTATATAATAACTATCAAAATCTATATTAACTCTAATTAGAAATCATTATCACAGCTTTAGATGCTATTATGTACCTACGTGTAAATCAGTCTTCGTAAACTTGAGTAAGATCTACACTATTTTTATCAATAGGTAAATTATACCAAAATGATTTTCTACAAGGCGATGCTATACGTGAAATGATAATTCTAAAATGCATTTTTCTCTGTATTCTTTATTCCAAGAGATTTGGAAAAAATATATGATAAACTAGAGAATATGTGACGGGGAATAGATTTTTAAAAATTGGGACTTTTCATTATTAACGTCAGAAAAAAAACCCCGAACCCTTTCAACTCGAACTTCAAAACCGATTCGAATGCCTAGCAGACTGCGAGGAAGTGGACTCGTAAACGACAGGTTCGTGGGAGCTGTCCATACGACTGGGTCTATGTTTTTCAAGGCCCGCCGTACAAAGGGAACCAAAAAGATCTCCAATTCTAGCCTTCAGCTTATGGAAGAAAGACGGAAAATGGTTCTGACATCCTCGGATGATGCTGCCAGATACCGGCGGCTCAACAGACAGATCTCAAAGTCTTTAACTCGCGACATACGCCAATTTAATACAGTTTGTATTAAAGAGGCCATCAAGCAGAATAAAGGCTCTAAAGTGTTCGCAAGAAATCTGTTGTTGGGCAGAGCCAACTGACGAAGCTGAAGACTGAGGGTGGCAGAATCTGGAACGGATTTGGCATCAATGTCAATGGCGAGTACATCACTCACCTTCGATTTGCCGGTGATATAGTAGTCATGGCTGAGACCTTGGAAGAGGTCAGTACAATGCTCGATGACCTCAGCAGAGTCTCTCAACAAGTGGGTCTAAAAATTAACATGGATAAGACGAAAATCATGTCGAACCCACTCAAGTAGAGGTTGGGAATGTTATGTCTTCTCGTCCCAAATTCCGCAGTGTCTCAAGTCGAAAGTCTTCGACCAGTGTGTGTTGCCAGTGATGTCATACAGAGCAGAGACGTGGTCGCTTACGATGAGTCTTATCAGAAGGCTCAAGGTCACCCAAAGAGCAATGGATGAAATGGGCTATGCTCGGAGTTTCCCTGCGAGATCGAATCAGAAATGATGAGATCCGCAGGCGAACCAAAGTAATCGACATAGCCCGAAGAATTGCTAAACTTAAGTGACAGTGGGTGGGGCACATCGCTCGTAGAACCGACGGCCGCTGGGGCAGAAGGGTTCTTGAGTGGCGACCACGAACCGAAAGACGCAGCGTAAGACCGGCCATCGTGGAGATCCTTGGGGGCTTTTGTCCAGCAGTTGACGTCTTTCAGCTGACATGATGATGATGATGATGATGATTAATAATTTGAAGAGCCGCGCGCGTATCTACGTCTTGACTGTCTGGGCGCATCTGATCAATCTGTTCTAGCCACGATCCCCACTTCACCCCGCACTACTAGGAATACTAATTAAAAAAGACGCTACTGCCACTCGCGCCTAGTTATTATTTGTAATACTAAGATGAAAAGGCACATCTAAGTAGAACCGTCTTTTCCTCTTATGACCATGTAGTAATGTCTTTTTATTTTATGATTATTTACATATTTTGTAAATAAATAAGACGCTTCTACTTAAATACGTCTTTTCAACTTATTAGACGTCAGTAATGTCTTTTCTATTTGGTAAATATTATAACTTGTAGCAGATGCGTCTTATTTAAAAGTAAGATTTATATGTTTGCGTTTGTTTAAGCTAAAATATAAAAATACAGGTAGGTGCGTCTTTTTTTTCTGATTCCGATGATGTATTTAACTCAATTTTGAAAAAAATGTTAGATACGTCTTTTTTCCTTATGACGGCAGCATAACTAAATCATACTGGCAGGGTAAAACTATATTTAAAAGGTACAAGATTGAGTACTTATCAATCGTGTACCTTTTAAATATAGTTTAGTGACTTCTCATAATTTGGTTTGTCCACAGTCTTGCCGTAGTTATTATGTGAGCGAAGGTGATGAGATTATAATACATAGGGTAGAACTTATAGTCATCCTTCACGTTTAACATTTTACATGTGAATTGGCATAGTCATCCCAATCACCCTGTAGTGTCTCCGGTGACACTTTCATAATTTATTGGATGATATCTGGTTTAACCTACGTTCTACTAGTAGGTATTATAAATGCGAAAGTTTGTGTGTGAGTATATGTTTGGTACCACTCAGCTCCGTAATGGTTTAACGGATTTAAAAATTTAAAACAAAGATAGTGCTCACTTTGGTAAAATCTTCGTTAGTAATAACTTGTGGAGAGACCCCATTGAGAATGCCAGTTATATTATCGTTGTCTATAGCAAATTTTATAAGCCTAATAAGATCATCTATGTGTATCCAAGGCAGGTATTGTTTCCCGGATGCAATACGACCGCCAAATCCGAAGTAGAATGGTAGAAACATGTTTTTTATCATGCCACCCCAGCGTCCGAGGACTGCTCCAGATCTTATGATTACCTGAAAAAAAACCAAATATTTTATGGTTATTTATTGCCTACACATACATAGATTATTCACAATTATCATGAATGGTCCAGGAACGCATAAGACACAAACAGACAAACTTGATTTGGGATTTCAATTTAAGCCTTGCAGAAAACACCTGAGGTGATTTTCGAAATTAAGTTTTCCTGGAATAACAACTAAAGAAAGGGACATACAATAAGGATTAGTCAAGTATGTTTTATTTAGGTACATACAAGGATATTTACTTCCAATCCAGATATTGGTCAGATTACTGGTGGCAACTTGGGCCGCTTGAACGAAACGAGACTGAGTCGGTCGTCACACCAGTCCTCCGAGGACGATAGCGTAATTGGTTTTGTTTAGTGTGTTGTGTACTTTTACGAGCATCATGAGCATTGATTTGAGCTTAGTCTAGTTGTTTTGGAAGAAAATGGCTGTGACAGCCGGACACTGACAGGCATATGAATGATCCTATAAGGGTTCCGTTTTTTCCTTTCAAGGTACGGATTTTTAATTTTAAGTGCAAGTGTAATTCTTGAAAGACAAATAACAACATACCAAATAAAATTTGTCAAATGCAACTTACCAATCTCACAGGAGGTTCAACAATAGCAGCTTTCTCCCACTCCACTACCAATCGTGAAAAGAAGTCATTACCAGTAGTGGGGCTACCTTCATCATACATATTGTTTTCAGAAGGCTCATAGGCACCAACACCAGTAACAAGCACAAACACTTTAGGTTTGTCTTGACTTTTGTTTATGGCTGTTGCTAATGCTTTGGTTGTGTAAACTCGTGAATTTTGAACATTTTGCTTGAATCTGAAATATTAAATTGAAAAATTATGTTCCATTTTGTAAATGTTTTATAGGGGGTTAGCATAGTGTTTTGGTTGTTGGTTTGAAGTTATTCAGCCATTCATAAAAAAATAATATGAGATAGATAGATGAATGAATGAATACAAATGCATGATATTCATTGACAACTAGAATTTAAAAAAAAACAGTTATATGATCTTGTTAAAAAATAAAATAGCTAACTAACCCAGGTGTCCAAGATTTAGTAAAGTCCATAAATTGTTGACCTGCACAATTAACAACAGCACAAGTCCTTGGTGGCATTCCAGACACTTCAAGTGTAGACCATGATATATTGTTGGCTCCGGGCATGCGTGCCACATTTATCACATTATAACCATTAGCAAGGAGAAGATCACCTAAATTTCGTCCAATGAAACCAGTGCCTCCACCTATGAATATAAAATTACACAATATTAGTAGCTTACCTAAAGATTTGTCTTTTCACACAGTAGAATACCTGGTCTATTACTGCAACATTGACACTATTATGAATAGAAGAAACTATGATGTTTATACAGTATTTAGTAACAGCCTACTTTGGTTGGCCCATAGATAAACCCTTAATATCATTATCATTATTTTTGATAAAACAGTTTTTATTTTTATAAAATTAATAAGCATTACTAACTAAATAATCAACTGGGTCCGTCTTATTAGGTATTACAGAATACAAAACAGATTTTGAATATAAATTCTTACGTACCAATTACAACTTTCGTTGCTGCCATTATTTAGAATTGTTATATAACCACAAAACTAACCCAACCAAATAAAATTAATTCAAGTCAGTTCAGAATGATTTGTATTAAACTCTGTTTCAAAATCTGGAAATTTAAATGTTTATGTTATTGTTAGGAAATATTTAATTTTGTTTGATTGATTGAATCTATCAGTCAATCAATCAGTCTGTCTGTGATTGAGAGTTTTGAGACAGTGTTGCCAACAGACCTGGTAATAATTTGCCTAAAAATTTTAAAAAAAATTATGTACGTACCTTGTGTACAGTGTACACATACCTACATCATATTTTTGTGTGACTTTTTACCACTAATTTAACTCCGTGACATATTATTATGTATCTTTCTGTCCGGGCGCGCGGTCGGCTAGGCAACATATCTGCGGACAGAGAATACAATACTGGTATTGACCTAGGAACTTATTAAAACTCTGTACTACATAGTAAAGAATATTAATGCCAAAAATCCAGGAGACAGGAAAAAAAGAACGAAGAATTAAAAAAAAGTACCATATTGCTTTCTTTAGAATTGTTCGTAGGCACCTACTTATCTTAATATTAGTCACATGTAATCAAGTATGTAGTTAATAAGGTAGTAAGTTCATGCTTGTCTGTCGATACTTTAATACATATGTTATTAATTTATGCTGTTAATAAATTGGCAACTACATAATTCGTTCCAAAAGTCTTTTTAATTACAAGCATTCATTGTACATACATTCGCATAACAATTATATAAAATGAACACTTGAATTAAATCGTGACAATCCAGGAGATCGAAAAATAAATCAGGAGTATGCCCAAAAATCATGGAATCTCCTGAAAAAGAAGGAGAGTTTGCAGCACTGGACGCGAGGTTCTATTCGCTTTTGGATTTGTAATAAATTATGTCTTTAAACTAAAGGCACCAAAGCATTTTGTATTAATTTGCTTTGGTGGCTTTATCTCGTGTTCTATGCGCTCCATCTGCCTATTGTTTTGTAATCTGAGGATTCATCTAATTGTTGTGACAATTTAATTTTACTCATTGTTGTAAATAATGGTCTTGTAAATTGTAAACAAAATTATTATATTTTTTTTATAAATAGATTTTACTACACAAATATGCAGATTGTGTTTTGTATATTTGTAGTAAATAATTGTAAATAAAGTAACAAAATTAATATGGTTATAAATATTATATAAATATAATATTATAATACAAAGAAGCTCCTACAACTCACTCACTCACGACTCACTGAGTGTTGTATCACTCAGGATAGAATACCTACTATTTTTACTCTACCATAACTTGGCATTGGCAAATTTGGTAACCAAAATGGCAACCCACCAAATGTCAATTTTTAATATTTTCATTATTTTTTTGTGATTAAGTTCAAAAGTTTGGATTTCTCTCGTGATTCTCGACTAATTTTCCATATTTTTTTATTTAAAATGTCTGATAGTAGTTTCTAATCTGTTTTAAATAAAATACTTGATGTGATGATGATATCACTTTTTGTAGATAATGGGATTGCATATGTTTGGAATTCAGATGGTAATTATAAATATTCCAACTTTTTCTTTAGAATTTAATAGTCTGAACAATTACCTTCCTATTAAATAAATCATTTAAAAATGAAATACCTACTCTTTTTCAACTATACTGTTTTCTTTTTTTAAGATTGGTATACACTTCGGGCGAAGCATCGAATATGTGGCTCGTTAATTGGATCAATTCCTTCGTTTCCAAGACAAAATGATTTTACAGGTATGCATGTCCATCCATTTCACCATACTATATTACAGCATTATTTGTTTTCGTTGCCATATTTTATTCTAGTAATTATTGTCTTAGTTCAGATATATTTTTTGCCTCTTGTCCTGATAATCTCTTAATGCAGATTAATGCTTTTGTGGTAGCTCTGAATTACCATGTACATTTTCATTATTGGGATTTAGTTTCTGAGTGTGATAGCCTTTTAACACTTATTTCTGATTCCACTTCAGGATTACCCATGGCTCTCATGTCAGAAGAAGCAGCACTTTTGGTGGAAAAAGGGATTTGTGAATTATATGAATTGCCTAGAATTGAAGAAGAGCCATCTAAGGAGGATAAACAAATTATAAAAACCTTTGAAAAGAAGTAAAAATTCAAATTTCAATTATTCCTGTATCAATTTGAACTGGAAATAATAAAATTTAGGCTTTCTTGGCAATATTTAGGGTACATGCAGCCTGTGTGTGATTTAAACAATCATGTGTATCGGAAATGTATGTACATGCATAATGCATTATGTACGAAGTACTCTTTTACTATGCAAAAATAATTCATATTTTTGCTTTTTTCAATTCAAGGTATTGTTTAGTTAACCTTGCAGTTACTGAAATAACAACATATATCTAATGAAATTTTCTCAGTTATTACAAGAAGTGTATAACAGAAATGGAATGAACAGTGAATAAATATTCCACCTTATGCCCATTTGACAGTAGTGAAATGGCCAAGCCACATATTTTGACTAAGCTGTAAAGTTTATGAAGTTAAGGCTCATAGAATTAGAGTGTGTAGAGTTAGAAGCACCCCAAGATATTTTTTTCATATTTTTTTTAAATAGCTAACTTTGATCACTTTTCTGATATCAGTGTTTCAATATTATGAAGGGTACTAGCGGAACAAACAGAAGCTTTGAGACAACGTAAAATTGAACAACTATCACAAAAGATAGACATCATTGTTGCTGGAAAACGGCAAAAGTTATTATCAAAAGGCTTATCTGGTTGGTACTAAATAAAAATCTTGTTGAATCTGTTTATGTTCATTTATGTTAGATAATATACATTTTATTTTATCCATTTTACAGATGTCGATTTGGACAAACAGGCATTGCTGCAGGAAGAAATTAATAAATTGCCAAACCTAGCTTCAGCACATGTGTTAGTTCATTTACCTACACAACACTTTATGAAAACAGGTAGGTATATAAGTCATGAAAATACACAATTTAAATACAGGTTTTTTTTTTTTTTGAGATACCAATTTTTGTATTTTAAAGTTTTCCTGTCATTATTTGTTTTGAGGAATCAATTTAGGTATTTATTTAATTTCAATAGGGTAATCCATCTAATACAACAAATACCTAAGTAAAATAGTTACAAGATATAAAATAAGAAAAAAAACATGACTAAAATAAAAAAAGAAAAGCTATTAATTAAGTAAAGCTGATCTAAATCGCTGCCAACTGGTAGTGTGCCCAGAACACTGCTGCTGGCGGTATTGCCACGCAGTATGGCAATGCTTATGCTTGGTCAAAGGTATTCGCCAGCCAGCCCTCTAGTCACGCGTGCGTCGATCAGGCGCTTTGATATTTCGCGGAAAATGCGATGGGCTCCTGACCCCCACGGGCCCCGAGAGACGCGGGTCCCGTGGGGGTCCCTAAACGGTTAAGGCTTAACCGCTCAAACACTTGCGCCGCTTGAGGCGTTCGGGACAGTCAGCCGCACCACCGGCTCTCTCTCTTGTCAGTTTCTAATATCTCTCAATAATGCTACCGCCATATCTGCTGTATCCGTGTGTCATAGAGGCAGAAACTTTAGAAAAATAAAGTCATCATCAGCTAATGATTTCATAAATCAGTTTGCCGAAAAAAAAAGGCAAGGAGATTGTATATTTAATTTGAATTGTTTGTAAAAATTTTGGAAAAAGTGACAGATAGATAATTATGATGAATAAAATATTTCTTTTAATTTTATGCAAACATTTTTTTTTCTTTTGTTAGAAATCTTTACCCTTCAGAAGGGCCCTCCCCCCTAACAAATTTTTATACGGGGCCCCGCCAAGTCACGCTACGCCACTGGCTACACTTCAAACTGCACCAAGCTTTGGGATGTTAGAATCATTTATTTTTTCTAAAATAAGATGTTAACATTTCAGAAAAGAAGAAGGTGTCAATAGATGTTTTATGCCCAAGTGTATTAGAAGGAGAAGGAGCAGTAAGGTTTAAAATATTTAAGAATTTATGGGAAAGAAAATTCAGTATTACAAGTGGTTCAAAGTTTGGATCTGATTACCTTCTATACCCAGGTACCTTATTATTTTTGAAATCCTTACGATTGTCATGCATGATAAAATATAATTACTACCAACATACCTAGTTTTAGGATCGGAGGTGTTAATTTAGTTTATCGGAATCGGGAGACTGAAGAAAGATTTGTTAAAAGAAAGCATGTTTAATAAAATAATACATACATTGTTAATCAGCCTTTTTAATGTCAGTTTAATAACAATATATCTAAATAAGCTTTGAAAATATATTTTTTTATCCGAATCAGTATATAAAAACCATATCAAAAAGAGGTAGCGGATAGATAGATGCGGAGGGCGACAGGGCGACTGCTTTTATACTTATTTATTTAGAGATAGACATACCTAATAAAGGAGTAGATTATTGGATCACAATTGATCACATTTGCTAAATCGCTACGTAGCGCACCTCGTGTCAAGAAAAGGTATTCGATTTTTTTTATTCACAACAGTGTTTCATCCACAGGCGATCCAGTTCGGTTCCATGCAACCTACATGGTGCGATGTATATGTGACCAAACAAAAACCTTCCGTCCAGCAACCCTCGTCGCTTTTGGAAGGTTATCTGTAGCAGTAAACAAACTAGCCGTTTTAGCATTTTGTAATAATAATAACAAAATAGAATACCAAACATTACAATGGCATGATAGTGTTCATGGATGAAAAATAAAGATATAGATTCATAACTATACTGATTGTATGAATTTGCAGTATTTCTTCGGCAATATTGTATCGGTAATTCTCTTTCCATTTAGGTAAGTAATCAAGATTTTGAGAATCTTCAGGGCACAGTAGCACTAACAAACAGGAAATAGCAGAACAGGTTGCATTTTTGTGAATAATTTTGTACCGAAATACGAATACTGAATACCTAGTTTATTATACGCTGTAAAAAAGTTATCAGATTCCAGGAGAATCCAAGCCCCTAAGCCCTGACTTTACTGACCCTACACAGAGTACGGCTTGGCGGTTTCATAGATTTATCGCACAGCATGTCATAACATTGTAGAACTGTGACGTAATTTCCTCCCGTAAATAAGTAATAATAATAATAATATTTATTTCTCTTTCACAAAGATACTTGAAAAAATAAAACTAAAATGTTACAGTTTACTGCAGATAAGCAAAGCTCACTCCTTTGTGAGAGACTGGCACCTGTACTAGGATACCCTGTTTTACAGGTTACCAGGCCCTCACCCCTCAGACAGTTGTACTGTTTAATAAAGAACTAAACTCTATTAACAATGTTAAAAAATAAGTTCGTACCTTAAAAGTATAATAATGTACCTAGTAATATTTTGAAACCTAACGAAAGGCCCATATACCTACACTTACCCCCTGATTTATAGGGTTGAGGGATGATTTTTTTAAACCTTAAACACGTATTTTTAAATTTATAATAAGAAGTCTGTGTACTTGTATAATTTTCAGATCTCTAGCATGAAATTAAGTTGTATGGGAAAACCCATACAAACTTCCATCCCCTAATTTAAAGGGTGGGGGGCGATTTACTAAAAATCCTGAAATAGGTATTTTATTATTTATAAGCAGGAGTCCCTATTTCAATTTTCAGACCTTTAGAATCAAAATTTGCGGAAGTCTTATACAAACTTCCATCCCCTAGTTTAAGGGGTTGGGACGTGAAAATACCAAGTTTTAGAATTTTTTTGTTGTTTGTGTACTAATACTAGCTTACATACCAAATTTCAGCGTTCTAGGACTTCAGGAAGTAGGTACCCTAGAATTTTGATGATCATCAGTGAGTGAGTGAGTGTATGAGTGGTCAGTCAGTCAGTGACGAAATTGGGGTTTTTTAGATATCAATAAAAACTAATGTATAAGAGCTATACAACTGAAACTTTATATGTTTAATAAGTTCACTATTGACATCATAACCCGAGAATTTTGTTGATCTGGTATAATAGAAACCCAAGTTATGAGGGTTAAAAAAACCGACGAACCGCTTCGAGAAAAGTAGTAGGTAGTGCCCTTACGTTTCGCTTGGCTGGTTTGGCGGGGGCACGACCGTGCCCCCAGGTAGTCAGTGAGTTGAATGAGGTCCTGTGGGGCAATCACGTAACTTTGTTGTAAATTGCAATAATTTTTAACCGACTTCAAAAAGGAGGAGGTTATCGATTCGTCGGAATCTATTTTTTTAATGTATGTTCCCCGAATACTCGAAGACGCCTGGACCGATTTAGATTTTTTTTTTAGGCGGTTCTTTTTTTTTTGTTAAAATAATGATGATTTCTTTTGTTATTAATCAGTAAATATACTTCCATTCTTCGCGCAAATTACAACTTGATAACATACGACCTATAACTGAGCTGCAGTTTGCAAAAAACGTGAAAAAAATTGAATTTCGCGCTCCAACCGAACGTTTACCCTTAACATGACTTGAACTTATCTTGACGAGGATAAATATATGGAGAATATAAAATACATAAATTACTCCACTTATCACTGCCAAATACACCAAGTGTGATCCCAAAATGAAAAAAAAAAAACTTCATGTCATGTCCTGTGGTTGTCAATGCACGGTTCCCAACTTAAGGGATTTCCCCCTAATTTTAGGGGGAAAATAGTGGGATGGGATTTTTTAGGGGCTTTATATTTTTAGGGACTTCGAATTTGTATGTTTTAATTAAATACTGACATAGAGTACAGAAGATGAATGTTATGAACAATGTTAGTTAAGAACAAAGATGAAGATATTTTTACTATGAGTGTTACGAAGAATTGAACGAGACCTTAAATTTTTTTGACACATTTAAAAAAACGTCATGATACTTTTTATTCAATCTTCAAATGTACGTATACACTGCGGCACCTTATGCGGTTGTAATAGGCGCTATTTTGCAACATGTGTAGCTTTTTGGGAGTTGGCAACCTGGTCATGTCTGTCATTGTCATTCATAAATCTAGAAATAAAAAAAAATCGTACTAAATTTTAATTATAATTATATAGACTACCTTCGGTGACAAATTTATGATATTTCTGCGTAAATAATTGATTTAACATAAAACATGGATGACCCAGAATTAGAAAAACTTAGACAACAACGTCTTGCACAACTTCAAGCTCAACATGGGGTACGTATGACCAAAGACTATTAATGTATACCGGAGACGTATGACCAAATGAACAGAGGTTAGGTAGCTCCTTTAAAGGGACTTGATTGTTTTTCATTTGATTCAACCACAGCATTCAACCTGTTTGTTTTTCTGTAAATCAAATCGTATTTATTGCCTTAGAGATACAGTATCGCAACCAAAAATAAGAATGTGTGGGTTGCTAACAGTGCTTCAGTTGGCCCAGCATTAGACACTTTCTAGGGACAGAGTAACCATAGGGTTTTGTGCTCATTACATTTATTTTTAGGGTTCCATACTTAAATGGTAAATACGGAACCATTATAGGAACACTCTTGTGTCTGTCTGTCCATCTGTCTATCACAGCCAATTTGCTCCTGAAACTACTGGACCAATTGAGTTGAAATTTGGTACAAATATGTAAGTCATTGACCCAAACACAGATGTGTAACGTTAATAAATAGATTTTAGACATGAGGGCTTCTTTTGGGGGTTAATTAGAAAATTAAAAAAAAGTTTAGCAAACTACTTCGTGTGACAATATCAAATGAAAGAGCTTGTTGTGAGAATTTTGTATCCATACTAATACTATAAATGCAAAAGTAACTCTGTTTGTTTTTTACGTTTTCTCGCCCAAGCCACTGAACCAATTGTGATGAGATTTGGCATGCATTTAGTCTATGCTATAGAGAAGGACATAAGCAACTTTTCTGTATTTTCTTTATAATACATTTTCAGGGAACTGGTGAACCAAACCATGGTAAACAAGAGGAAAGAGCCCAGGCTATGGAAGAAGCAAAACATTCTATACTTTCCCAAGCACTCAGCCAAGATGCAAGAGCAAGATGTAACTATAAACAATATTAGCTTTGTAAAATATGTTGCTATGAAATTATTGAACTTTTACTAATAAAACTTGAATTTACCTATGCATATAATGTAGATAATGCTCAATACAAGTATAGGTACATTTACGTAGTACTTGTCAGTACTGTGAATTCCTTGCTACAAGCTCAAGGCTGTGTTTAAAGAATGACCAAGAAATTTGTTTATTTATTTAACCTCTATTTTAGGTAATCTACTTATTACTGGCCGCTTCATTGATTTGTTGAAATGATTATTTTTCAAATGTTTACAGTAATTTATTTTATAAAATAATGAGGTAATAATGTCAAATAAAACAATGTAATATTCAAATGAAACTAAAACAGTAGTTTGTAACAGCCATCACCTAGTTATTGGCTACATAAAAAAGTATCTTATTAGAGAACTATAGAATTTAACTGAAGGAAATAATAATACAAATAAACAGACTGTTTTAAATAACATATAAATCTATATTATCTTTTCTCACAATGAACTAAAGATTCATGTATTTGTAGCTCTTGACATTATATGTATTGTAAATTGATATTGTCCATTCTTCACAGCCATTTTAATTATGCACTATTGACACTATATGAACGCATTTGGAAGGTAGGTGCAATAAATTAAAAAAAAAAGGAACATGCCACAAATCCACCTCAAATGTTAGATATGGGAATAATACTTATGAGTAGGTGTATATTGTTTATTCTAAATATTGTACTGTTATTTCAAGAGAATTAAGCATCTACTTGCATGTTGCTGATAGTGTTCAGTTTAATTATTTCGATTTATTACACTTATAGCTCAAAATTCTTTTTCAGTGAACACAATAAAGCTGAGTAGACCAGAAAAAGGTGCCATGGTTGAAAATATGATCTGCAGAATGGCTCAGATGGGTCAACTTCGCAATAAGATTACAGAACAGGAACTCATCCAACTTCTTGAGTCTCTCAACCAACAGATGCCGAAATCTTCAAGCACTGTTAAATTTGACAGGCGTAGGGCTGCCCTTGATTCAGACGATGAAGATTTCTAGCAGACTGTTTATTTAAGTTTATTATTTTAACTTTGCTATTAAAAATAATTATCATGCCTTAATAATAAAAACACTACTATTTATCAATTTATAAATATTGTTATTTATTTGAAATAATTTCAAATCCCTGCTAATATTATAAATGCAAAAGTGCAACTCTGTCTGATCTGATATACTTTCACGACCAAACTGATCGCGATTAAATTTGGCGCGCAGATAGCTTATGATATAAGAGAAGGACATAGGCCATTCCGAAAGGAAAGTCTAGTCAAAATCGGTCCAGCAGTTTCGGAGATTACCTGGAACAAAGGGACACAAAAAAATGTTTGTTGCACTTAAGTATGTAGGTACCGATCGGCGACCGTGTAGCTATTTTCATATGCATTTAGTAAAATGTTGATATTTTGACATTACAAACAGACGCTTCAAAATTTATTTCTTTATAGATTCAATAGAGAAAGTGAATTCCAGATAATGGGAGCCAAAATTCAATATCTACTACTATCTTTGGCGAGGCATGAACTTATCCATAAACATTTCCTTTTATTGTCCTAGATCTTTCTTTTTGTCCCGTGATTTGTCGCTGGCTTAGAGCGTGCGCTTTTTAATCGACCTCTAAAAAGGTGGAGGTTCTAACTTCGCCGCGTATGTTTTTTCTATTGATTTTTAAAGCTCCTAGGTAATGGGTATGTTAGGTGAGATACCTACTTTTAATATTAGTCTTTGGTGAGATGTATGGAATCGAGATAGATATGCGAGTACCTAAGTACCTACTTTTATTTGCCTAGATAATAAGTTACTTACCTATAATCTAATCTCATTGGTTTAGCGGTTAAGCAGATGGTTACAGATGTCATTGCCAATCGCTTCGTAGTTTTACTAATAAGCATTAAAGATTCTATATAACGATAATCAATCGGCTAATCAAATGATTGATTAATTTCTGTATCTACTGTAGGTAGGTATAGTTGCCTAAAAAGTTTATTTGCCTTTCTACTTTTATAATACAAATATATGTGATAAATAGATCCATTTTTGGATTGATCACGCCTTAGAAGCAGGATCTCCTGCAGGTGTTTCACTTAAATTTGACACCTACTTACTAGGTACCTACGCACTAAATTAAATTAGTGTGTAATAGTTTTCATTAATTATACCTAAAATTAGTACCCCAGAGATGGCAAACACACAATGTGGGAAGACGACCTAAACTCACAGCTGGATATCACTGGTGAAGGGTGGCACCATGATATAACGCAATGGAGAATGTTAGAGGAGGCCTGTGCCAAGAAGCACACTGAACTACGGGACATTATATAGTTGAATATAATACTACTGCTTTCATTGTATCTAAATATCCCAAAGTTGGGGCCAAATGGTTGACATCCAATTTCGATTCAGTTAAAGTTCGTTTCCAATCCAAATAAAATTTTACTAATAAACGGTATTCCACTAAATATAAACGAAACCGATCCACGATTGGATTACGATTAGATTGTAATCGTTGTTGCCCCTGGTAACCGACACAATTCTAATCCAATCAAATGTGTCAAATGTTTAGTGGAATACTGGGAATACCCGTAGACCCGAGTATCTATCGGAATACCAATTTTATAGCTTTCGATCGAACGTCAATTTTAACTCGACCATGATTGGATCTCGATTGTAGTCAGATTATTAGTGGAATATGAAAACTTGCAAAAGTCGTTATTCAGCTGCGATCTAATTGTATTTTTTTTCTGTAAATCGTGTTTTCTAAAATGTATCCTAGCTCACACGAGGCTTTGTGTGCTTACCTTACTATTATCGGCCACATCATGACTGACCACACGGTGAGATTGTGGTATACCTACCTAGCAAAAAAAAATATAGAAAATAAAGGTACTGTAAGGTAATGTTGAATCCCTGTAAAGATGGCAGCCCCCCTGGTTGTTATCGCAAAATTACTGACTAAGTACGTGCGAAACAGATACAGATCGAATTACAATTGCTATCAATTAACAGAGATTGATTGATCGAATCCGTTATCAACTTTAAATACTTCTTTATCGAATCATTATGAATTTATAAAAAGGGTATTGCAGTAGCTATAAGATTTGTTATAGACCGTACTTCCGAGGATGATGCGTGAAGCTCTGATTGTGGTTATTTGTGGTTGTGTGACGCTGGTGTCCAGCCGGGCCCCGGTACACTCTGAGGATGTCCAAAATTTGTTCGCTAGAGCGGATACTCGGTATTCTAATAATATATTAGAGGATGCCGAATTAGATGTGGTAAGCGAAGTATATCAGTTCGATTCAGTGACAGATTTGCAGTGTAGGCCGCCCTAAGCCGTTTAGTAGGTACCAGCCGCCCCTTTCTCAGCTTTCATCATTTGGGTACCTACTACTTACATACTTTTTGCACATCCATTGTTTATTGCATAAAATTAAAAAAAAAATTATGTACCTATAATTAACGGAAATACAAAAATGTTAACATAAAGTAAATCATCATCATTTTAATTATGTATTATAATTGATATTTTATGATTGTATTTTTTTGTGACTAAAACAATATTAGAAATGCGAAGTTTTGTGAGTACGGATGGATGTTTGTTACTCTTTCACGGAAAAACTATTAGACGGATTTGGATGAAACTTGGCATATAGATAGATCATACCCTGGAATAACATATAGGCTACTTTTTATCCCGGGAAAACATAAGATACCACGGGAACGCGGATGAAACCGCGGGGCGGAAGCTAGTCTATCATATTGCTTATTACTTAGGTACTCATCTTGTCTCTCCTATAATTTCAGCCCGACTTGATAAAGAAATATGGCTATCCAGTGGAAGTACATGACGTGACTACTGACGATGGCTACATCCTACAAATGCATCGAATCCCGCACGGACGTGATAGTAATAACATTCCAAACACCAACAAACCAATCGTGTTCCTAATGCACGGGCTTCTTTCATCTTCTGCCGACTGGGTTGTTATGGGTCCTGGTTCTGCTTTTGGTAAATACCTACTATACACATACTTTGTATGTTAGCTTATAGTAGGTACCTATTGAAAATATATTGATACTTTACAGGTTATATTCTCGCTGAGGCTGGTTTCGATGTATGGATGGGCAACGGTCGGGGCAATTATTACTCTCGTCGTCACCTACGCTTGAATCCAAACGGTATTCTTAATACTGCCTTTTGGGAATTCTCCTGGGACGAGATAGGAAACATAGATTTGCCCACAATGATCGACTACGCACTCAATTTTACTGGTAGACAGAGGCTTCATTACGTAGGTCACTCTCAAGGTACGACGTCGTTCTTCGTAATGACGTCACTTCGACCAGCATATAACGAGAAGATTATATCTATGCACGCTTTTGCTCCCGTCGCGTATATGGCAAACAATAGAAATCCACTCTTGATGTATATCTCTCCTTATGCAAATAATATCGAGGTAATCTATTATTGTATTTTTAGAGTATATGAAATGGCATTAAAGTATACCATAAATAAATCATGAGCCAAATGGAAATTAGTGAAAATCAACACAAAAATATTTCAATACAGATCAAAACAATATCAACCAATTTAACTTCTAATTTGTTATAGCTTCGTAACGGTTGTGCTCAGATTCCAGAAATATTGAAGGATTTAATGTACTAACGATCTAATGTGTAAACAATAAGTATTGGTGTCTGAAACTGTTAACATGATTGCAGACTGTGGCATCTCTAATCGGTATTGGGGAGTTTATGCCAAACAATGCCATCATGACATGGGCCGGTCAAGCAGCATGTATGGATGAAGTTATATTCCAACCCATATGCAGCAGCATCATGTTTTTGGTCGGGGGTTGGAACGAGGATCAACATAACGCGGTACCTAATTATAATAATCATTTTAATGAACCATTTCAATGTACCTAAAATTTAGGTATTTCTTTAATATTATAATTTTCAGACAATGTTGCCTGCGATTCTTGGACACACTCCTGCTGGTGCTGCTGTAAGGCAATTTGCTCATTATGGACAAGGTATAGCTGGCAAGGAATTTCGTCGATATGATCATGGAACCAGGATGAGAAACTACAGAGCTTACGGATCCTTCAATCCTCCTAGATATGACCTGTCCAAAGTAACTACACCAGTTTTTCTGCATTATTCTGAAAGTGATCCATTAGCGCACGTGATCGATGTCGATAGATTGTTTAAAGAACTGGGAAGACCTATCGGCAAGTTCCGCGTTCCGATGACTCGTTTCAGCCACTTAGATTTCGTGTGGGGCATCGACGCTAAAGGTTTACTTTATGATAGAACAATTAACCTTATCAAAATAATGGATGTGAATGGATTCAATAACGACATATAATTTTCTTTGTGTTGGAGAGATATTTACTTTGTATATTGGTTATCATGTTTTATTTTTTTACTGTTAGGTATATTAGAAGTACCTAGAACGGACGAATGCGTATTCAGCATTAAAGTGATAAATAAATTTAGAAAAAGCCTATGACATCTATCATTACATTTATTAAAGTCTAGCGATGCTTGTAATTTAAATTAAATATACTGGACTAATTCTGGATACCTAGTGCATTATTATATAAGTAGCTAAAGGATCATAATATATTTGCAATAAAGTTAATTTGCTTAATCTATGATACAGTATATTTAGGTTCAGATGAACCTTATTGTAATGTCATATGGTTCATTTTAATATCTCTCTGGTCACCCGCACCAAGCTACACCGTAAATAGTGTAGCGTTATTATACTTTTAATTATGAAATCTATGTGCGCCAGAGCAGTTTATGGAAAATCCAAGAACGTTACACTACCTACATTTCAAGCACTTCTCAACTCCTTCTATCTTCGAGACAACCGATAGTATTCTGAGGTGAAGAAGTTACAATACGATGTAGTTAGGCCATACGTTAGTTAGTACGAGTGAATAGAACCAAGAAGGATATGAATGATAGACTTTTTGAGCAAGTGTCTACTTTTAGTGAAAAAATATGTTCACCTGAAACATATTTTTTGTCAAAACGTAGGTACGTAAGACTTTTTGGCGAGAACTTGCGAAGTGACGTAGCATTTTCATTTTATTTTCATAAAATAGTGTATTTTTTAAGTTTTATTGAATATTATCGGTGGTATTTTGTCCAATAAAGATCAATACAAGTGCACCACTGATGTGAAATGAAATGATTACGTGTGTAGTGGCTTTTGAAGTTGTCTCAAGAAGTCCATGAAAAGTTTTAGTAGAACTACTACCATTGTACTAAAACCTAAGTGAAGATGATCAAATAATGTCTGTACGGCTCTGTACCTTTGCCTTTTTAAAAAAAACAACAACAAGTACCTAGGTACGTAATGTACGTAACGTACCTAAGTACGTAATCAAATCATGTCAAAATCAAAAGTCAAAAATGATCAACATTGCTGGCTGTAATTTTTAAACAAGTACCTAAATATTTGTTTACAGTGTGAATAAAATAATCTACATGAAGTATGATGGTTGATTAAATAATGATGTCCAAAACGAGAAAATCGATTGTAAAAGTATGTGGTATGCCATACGAAAAACATGTCATATTAGCTGATGTCAACTTACCATATAAATTTTCTATTGATCGCTACAGTAATAGTTTATTTTTTTGTATAAACGCGGATGAGTATTCTGACCAAAGTTTTCACTCGGTAATTTTGGACCTCTCGACAGGCATACCTTTTATAATACCTAACATCCGTAATGGCTTCGCAAGTGCCGCCGACCACACAACCGGTACAGTGTATCTCGGAGGGAGTGACGGTATTTACAAGTACAATAGTATCACCAGTAACATTGAAAAACCCGCCTTAATATTCGGCGTCGATATTTTTGACATGTATTTCAAAGATAAACTTTACTTTGTCGAGACTACCAATCAAAATTTATTTGTGTATAAGGATCACAGAAAATCTATCGTAGAAGAAGTCCAAGATCAATTAATACATCATTTCATTTTAGACGAGAACAATAATATAATATTCATCAACTCTACAGGTCTATTTTCACTACCGAATGGATCTAACTCTGCGGTTTTGATTGAAGAAACTAATATTAATTTTCGTGGAGCAACAACTGATATTTATGGAGTGCCTCATTTTATAGCGCAAGATGGAATTTACCTACTCCATACAGAAAGCAAACAGCTAGTGAAGATAATGTCTATCGCAAATGGCAACGGGCTTGCTTTTGATAAAGACAACAACATCGTTTATGGTGATGAAAGATCTGTTATAAAAATGATACCTATGACTTAGATAAAATTGGCATTTGAGATGTTGTTGGAAGGTAAAATTAACTCTATTCTACAATTTGATGAAAGAACCGAATAATATTGTTGTAACATTTTGGTTATGGATTGATTTGAGCGGATTATTGGATTTGTCACTACAACGCTCTGGGTGAAATGAGAATCATCATACCTACTTACTATAATATTAATGTAGGAGTAGAAGTTGGGCAAATATTATACTCACTAATAGTAAGCGGCCAAGGACTTATGCATCACCAGGTACAGGTACCATACCGAGATAAATATGTATGAATTATTATTTATTACCGATAGATAAGATACCTACCATAGGAAAAATATAAGTAGCTAGAAAATAATCTAATTTATATTCTCCAAGTGTACCTTTAACAGCAAGCGCGTAGTAGTCCAGCCCTCGTTGTTACGGAAAATATGAAACGAAGCAAACGAAAATAAAGAATCATTGCTTTGGTAATTTGTATAACTTATTTAGTTAGCTTTCCGGCAGTCATTTCAGGGCGGTCGGTTGTGAATGAAACATATTCAAAATGGTACCTAACCATTGATTGATAAAATATGTATTTATGCATGCCATACACCCACCGATATTTAAACCAACACACCAAACCTTTCACCCCAGTTTCGTGACACTCAGTTGGTGAAGAAGGCACCTATATGTTATTTTTGACCAATTGATTGAAATGGTGTCCCCAAAGAGCCACATGTTTTAAATATCTTGAACACCCAATTTACGGAAGACCTACCCATCTAAAAGACGATACCGTAATGAGGCAAGAGCGCAGGGCGTTGATGAGATCTGACATGACCCACAGATTAGATCGTTGCTCGAGAGAACTTATATACCTAATCACAGTCACAGTCTTCAGAGCTTGCTCTACGCGAACAGCCTGTGGATAAATTATACGCAAAGGTTAATCCCCTGCGCGTTCAATATAATAGGTATCGAGTTTCTGCAGTCTGCATCATATATGCTTGTGGTACCTTGATTTGTTGTTTTTATGCTACAATGCGGTAAAATGCACGTCCTTGATCTGCAGAGTGCGAGTTAGCACCAACAGCTGGGCCGTCGGTTGTTGCTAAGGGTCATGAATTGGTTTATTTTAATCTCCGAATTTATGGAACTCTATTTTTAAAACGACGTAGGTATATCGTTTTTCGGAGTATGCCCTCAAAGACAATATCTTAACATTGTTGTTGTGTCGTTATGAAAACATTTTGGATTAAAATTTCCTTAAGATTCAGTTACCTATATGTATGATATAAGTGTGTGTGTGTGTATATATATATGTAGTGTAGTGTAGATGTTGTGATGTAGAGTACAAAACATCTATTTTGATCGGTCAAAATGTATGAAAAGTATTATTTTTCTTCGTGATTTTAGGGTTGGTCCCATATTAAAAGTTGTTCATAATGATGAGTACAATAATAATCCCTAAAAATTCGAAGATGGCAAAAAAAGAAAAACCAGTACCTAGAGCTACTTACCTAGATAACAAAATTGTTTATTGAGAGTTATGTTACATTGTTATTTGACAAAGATTTTAAGATACCTACCTGAAAATCTGAAATCTAAATATTAATCTCATTGTAGGTAATAGTATACGAATAACATTTTGAATGGTTCAATCTATATTTTTTGTTCATTTGTTGGAAAGTTAGTTGATCAGGGGCTTATTAGAATTCAGGTTGGGTGCGGCGGTCAATGGCGAGTGTCTCAGTGAAGCTAGGGTTACCAGAATGTTAAAA
Source organism: Tethea ocularis (assembly GCA_963555595.1). Lineage (NCBI taxonomy): Eukaryota > Metazoa > Arthropoda > Insecta > Lepidoptera > Drepanidae > Tethea > Tethea ocularis. Next base: position 6,492,903 of record OY741963.1, on the reverse strand, counting down.
TTTAAAGTCCAGTTAAAAGGTCCTATTGGTTGGATATTATTAATTCTGTGGTTTTAGTATGCACTTTGTAAAAATAAACTAGTCTTTGCTCCGTAAGTCATCGCTGACAACACACACTGGTCGAGGACTTTCGACTTGAGACACTGTGGTATTTGGGACGAGAAGATATTACGTAGCTTCCCGAACGCTGCCCAGTCGAGTTCGATTAGACGACTGACCTGTTTTTCAAAGTTGGACTACCTGGTTGGATGATCTGTCCTAGGTAAATGTAGTTGTCTACAACTTCTAAGTGTATTCCGAACCGGTGGTGGAGTCTATTGTAATGTTTGTAACTATTGACGTTCATTAGTGCCTTACCAGGGCCTAAATTGAATAAATGAGTTTTTGATTTGATTTGATTTGACTTCTAGTGTAGAGTTTCCAGCATTTACTTGAGAGGGTGCAACATAGACGGGTGACATGATTTTCGTTTTATCCATGTTCATTTTTAGACCCATTTGTTGAGATCTGCCGAGGTCATCGAGCATCCAAGGTCTTGACTACTATGTCATCGGCAAATCGAAAGTAAGTGATGCTCCTCTGTCTTCTGTATAAATTCGCGCAGTGTGTGTATGTGGTCTATGGTAGGTACTAAAGCCTATTCGGAAACCGGCTTGCACGGGAGGCTGGAAGTCGTCAAAACATACGAGATGGTTCGTAATGATTCTCAAGAACAACTTGTAAACATGGCTCAGCATTGTGATAGGTCTGTAATTCGTCAATAGGGTTTTTTGAAGAAGAGCTGGCAGCATCATCTGAGGACGTCAGAACAATTTTCCGTCTTTCTTCCATAAGCTTATTCCATTTGAGATTCATAATACTATTAAATAATTAAATATCTTAGGACTGAAATGTATAATTACCCCATAATCAGAACCAACGGTCACGTTTGTGCTCGTCACGAATTGAACCCACGAGGTCACGACCCTTGGAGTGACATTCAGTGTATCTAGCCTCCACGCCAACCGGAGTGAATTCAAAATTTGCTCGAGTATTGCATCATTAGGAATTGCGGCAAGCGGTCGTAAGTAGGTATACGGAATGTAAAGCTAAGTATAGAAATCAAGATTTATTTTAATTCTAGGTTTGGGCGTAGTTCTGATTTGGTTATTTTAAGTTAATTGTTAGTAAGGCTCATAATATGTCGTATAAAAATGATTACAATGAAAAATTTCAGCCCACGGCGTGAGCGAGCACCGGGCGTGGCGAGCGTTGCGAAGCGTCCACCCACACCCGTAACACCACGAGCCGCTAAGGCTAAACTAATACGATCACTAGCACGTGTTGACATTATACAGCCTATAAATAAGTCTGTATAATAATGTATGTTTAAGACATCTACACTAGAGTTCACTAGACTAAAATACATATATTACACAAAAAAATAATTATATATAATATAAGAATAACAAGGGGAAATATATTGTAGACTAAACCCCATATTACAAAAACTATCGCATACTAAATTAATAAATGTGATTTTTTTTGTATGTTTAGATATTCGTGATTCAATCACACATTAAACGGTTGAACGGATTTTTTTGGATCAAACTTAGCCAGGGTATTAGCTGGAATAAAAAATAGGATACATTTTATATGGGTGAAACCGCGGGGCGAAAACTAGTAGGTACCTACTAAAGAATCTACCAGAAAAAATGGCAACGAAAAAATAACCAATTCAAAGAGAACTTTGGTAATTAGGTAGGTAGGTACAGGTGAAAACTGCTATTTTTGGTTTGCTAAAAGTATTTTGATGTATTATATAAATATCTTCTTTTACATAAAATAGAGTAGGTAGTAGGTACTGCCGCGCTCTGAATGCCGCCTACAACTTTGACAAAGACACATCTAAAAGGTTCATTAAACATGCTACCCTCGCACTTTTTCAGTATATTATGAGAAGGACATTAATATCGTCTTATTACTTTATCTTACAACTCAAATATCTGGTAGATAGGTACCTACTTATAATGAAATACTCAACATGAGTTACTAATTAAGAAGTTTTTGAGTAAGATTATAATAGATCTTCATCTGTTATCAGTCACCTTCAAAACACACAATCTTGAACCCTCAACGCATTTAACGTTTTCGTATCGTAGTAAAAAAAACTGGAAGTCAGCGAAAAATACCATGATATTATTTTCCATGGAACATGAGCTGCACTGTCGTAGACCCAGATTAGAGTTCCTAAATACTTAGTTATTTTGTGTTTTTTAGTTAGTGCCTTTGAAGGCGGTTCTATTTTTTCGAGAAAATAAAATAATATAATACAATAAAATTTATTAGGTATTTTTCACATCACTTCTTTCATATTGGCACCAAGTATTATATTCAAAGACAGCAAAGATAACAGATTACAGATTAATAAATAATAAATTCAATATTTTTTGTAAATAAAATAAATATTTTTTTGTAGAAAATAGGATTTTTTCTCTCTAATCTGTACAGGCTTATTGACTTTGACTTCAGTTCACAGGCAAACAACAATATGGTGTAGGTATATCAGTCTTACGGCTTTCAAAATAAACATTTAGATGAGAAACTCGATCTTGAGCAAACATTATTGCAAAGTTCTCCGAGTTTGTTCTTAAATAAGCAAAATACTTTTGAACTGCTGCGTGTATTCTAACTTCGATAGCAAAACACAATTTCTTCCTTTGCATTTTCCCTTAATGAACCGACATATTACAAAACACGTGACTCGCTTACTGATGGCAATATAATGCAAATATTTATCATTATTATACATATTATTTCACGTGAGGGTGATGCAAAGTTCCTAATTTGTAGTTAGGGATATGTTAAACGCATTCTGTGCTTTATTAGGAGAATTATAACATGGGGCGTTTAGACAGAGTTAGGGTTTAGAGACGCTAGTTAACACAATAAAGCGCTGCAGCATGCCAGTTACATGCCTGTAACCACAAACAATCTGTATCACTCGATCACAAGACTTACGCTAGTAAATAATCTAATTTCACTCGATTTTGAACTTTTTACCTGACCTTTACGTATCTACTACTACCTAAATATTTAGTTACTAGTCCAACTCGTGATTTCATCCATGATCCTCTATTTAGGGGTTTGATTTCGGAAAATCTTTAGTTCACGTAGTAATTCTAATTTTTTGATAGTATTATCGTATTATTATAATTTTATTAGTCTTTTAATTATCTATAGTTGAATTGCCTAAACAAGCCACGAACGATGAAAGATACGAAGTAATAAAGAAATTTTCAAACATACATACAATATAAGCGCGAAAAACATACCCTTTCTTGACAGTGAGTCGAGTTTTTTTCCCGTCACGACTAAAAGCAAAATTCTCGAGAATTGCAGCAGAGCAAAGCAGAAATCCAAATTTTATATTGCCTTCTTAGTTGAAGGACAATTTGTTTTTCAAATATCTCATTAGTTTCAGGTTTTATTGAATATTTTCATATTCAACTTAATATTAATATAATAATATTTAGTATTTCTATATGACAGATATTTCATTTAATAGCTTTGAGTTCAATCAGTATAAACTAAAATAATACGGTTATAATATCTCCATTATTATTATTATAGTTCAATCGTATTTCTAGAGTTCTTCGTAAGTATTTATCCATTTGTTCTACAAAGTGACAAGAGACTTAAGAGCCTCTTGACGTCACATTCGATGCAATTTAGATAACGCCCCTGATGTGGTTAGAGAGTGCTCACGAACAGGCTGAGGGCCGTCGTCTTTGACTACATAAGTGGACGTTATAATGAATTTTAGTTCACAACATTGTAGTTGTTTCATAGTGTGACTAAACTCGTTTGTTGAACTTTTCCATAGCATTTGTTGTAATTTAATATCGTGTATTAATATGTTGTACAATTTTATCCAAGTCTTTTACACGTTACCGTTGTTTTATAGTTACTGACTGAAAGTACTCGGCTCAAAAATATTTTTTTCTAGGCATATTGATAATTGAAAAACATACGATATAATTTTTTTAGTGAACTGATCCCGTTTTCTTTTAATACACGGTACACAAGCTTTTTAACTTGTATCTTTTACTTATCACATAGATAACAGTTTTTACTTTGAAACGGACTCAAATTAAAAACTTCAAGTTTAACGGTACTATACTATTTTCTATATCTTTTCTGACGTTCTTTGTCAAATAAACGTATCAATCCAGGTTAGCTAAATCGCAATAAGAGTTGGTAATGTGGCTCCTGCAATCATTCGGGGCCACCGCAATAGGTACCACGAATGTATGTAGTCAAGTAGTTTCGTAGAAGTGCTTCGTAGCATCAGTTATATAAGAGCTCGTAGCAAGGCGTAGTCGTAGCGCTGCTACGAGCTGTTGGGAATCGTAGTAGAGTGAACCTACAATAATTACGCGCTACGATAATTCTACGGTCACAATATTATTAGTTATTTATAGAATTTGCCGTAAAGTAATGTCGTTTATATTTTTGTAGTTTAGTTCGGAATAATAATAATTCCAAGATTAAATTTCTTAAAGCAACAAAAACATTATGTTAATATATCACCAGATTATTAGGATTAAGGTTAAAAGTAAAAGATATGAGTTTGATTCATAGATTTTATTAAAGCCAGGAACACAAGGTATCATTAATACAATTTGATTATTAAATAAATCAGACACATAAATTTGTTTATTTGAACTATGGCTAGTACTACAGGTACATTGATTCAACATTTATTCTTATCTATTCAGATGGGTTCCGCCTAATATCATACACATTTTAGACAGTAGGATAAAAGTAGGCGTTATTACATTCACGAGAAAAATCTTTTACTTTTATAGTTTCAAGAGCAGTTTTTTTTTCATTGTACGGTCAAAGCTTTCTTAGTGATCATTCACTTATTTCCATCACAGTATTCTACTCAAAAATCAGATATAAATTCTTAAGTTATAATGTATAAAAAGTTTCTTGTACAATGATGTGTATTGTATAAAAATGTTACTCGTCATAGTCACGATATTTTTGTAAGCAATACGATCAAAAATATATAATTATTCCAAATATAAAAGAATACTTTTTGTATAGCTTAATATAAATAATTGACACCTGGAATTTAATGGTCTTGCATTTGCCAAAATATGAAAAAATTATATGATCAAGACGCATTGTCAAATTGGTTGCAAAAAATTATTAGGTATTCAATCTTTAAAAAAATAAAAGTAATTATCATTGCGATATTTATTTTGGGGTCTCATTTTATATTATATTTTTATTTATTTTCAATATAATATACATTATTTATAATATAAGCTCTGGGATATGGTTAGGATATACTGGATATGATATTAAGAGCGACAAACAAAATAAGCTCATAGTTTAAAATTAGATCATCCATCATACAGTATATTTATAATTTTATAAACGTGTGTTTAGTTTTACTTTTGAAGATAAATATAATTATATACCTTAAATTTCCTGTGATTGAAGTTAATATGACAATTTGATATGATAGGTATTCGTTTACGAATTGTGCTTACAAAGATTTATTTCTTTTTGATATACAAAAAATACTAATACTAGTAGCATATGTTGGGTGTTGGTACGTACTGAATACAATAAGTACTTATCAGATCAGGTAAATATATTTATTAAGGTAGTAATTAATAATAAAGATATTATCAATTGTATTCGGCTTATAATAAAGATTAAATATTTTGCAGCTCCAATAATTATAAACACCAATTATTTTTTTTCATTTAAATCATTCCAGATCCCACATCACATTACCTGTACCAGTTCTCACGTTCTATTACAAATCCAACGTTACATAATTATTCTAAATTGTTACATGGTTTAATAAATTAATTTAGGATTAAAAATTGAGACTGCAAGTAAGCGCAGCCACCACAAACGTAGTTACAGGAATAATTCACTTTTGAAGTTGTATCATCTGCCTATTTGGTACTCTTATATAGCTGCTATTAAATACAGTTTTAAGGGAAATACAATAATGTTTCTGGTAGCTACTCTTACTGTGCGCTCTCAAATCATCATCCTTTATAATATTCCACACGCTAATTAAAAACATCAATACATTTTTATCTATTACAATTATCATTACATTTGTATACAGTGAACATTTTTCACGTAGAGTTATAAAATTTTCATAATATTTTTCAATACAATAAATTTAAGCCTAACGATGAAAATCAGTCGTCAAAGACAAAATATTTTTTTAACGCTATAGATGTGACGGATAGGTAAATATACAAAGCTCGATTTATGCGCATATTATACAACGTGTTACGGAAAGGTCATATTCATCCGAAAGGGGTGATGATTACATCAGGTATAGATTCTCTATGCAAAGTTTCCACGCAAAATAAATTACTCAAAGAATTCATACCAAACTTTTGGTTACGTAAGATTATCGAAATCAAACCATAACAAACGTGTCACCGCACTACGAGGGTCATTAACTTTTCACGTCATTTCCTAATATTGAAGTTAAATCTCTTTCGCGATCTGTGCGCCTGGTACACGCTGACGCCGCGCCGCCCTGTGTCGGCGCGGCGGCACCCTTTGTCGGCGCGGCGGCAGCCTTTGTCGGCGCGGCGGCAGCCTTTGTCGGCGCGCCGACACACGAGTATTATTAAACAACTGACGAAGCTCCGAAGCTGTGGGGAAGACCCGAAAAATAAAACTTCTACTTTTCTACTATCCTAGTAGGGTAGCTGGCCCAATTATTGTTTGAATTTATTTTCGATTTTTTGTTAAAATTAATTTACTAATCAAGTCAGCCTATCGCAGTCCACTGCTGGACATAGGCCTCTCTCAAGTTGCGCCACAAACAACACAAGGTTTCCCGCCTTTTGCATCCAGTAATCGTAGCGCCGCGCAGTATCGCTTTACCCCCAGCTACCTAATAATAATTTCAAGAAAACTGTCATAAATTTAATACATTGAAGCACACCGATTAAAGAAGAGTTAGGCCAGGGCATCAGTTAATTAATAAAACCTATGAGCTGTGTTGACAAACGAATCCGATAAGATAATTTGATGTGGACTTTGGGGGTGGTACCTACATAAGTACATAGTCTTAATTTGTAAGTATTGATTAATCAAAATAGCGACAGATAAGTTGAGTATTGATTCGATTTATTTATTTATTGAAGGCTACCAGCTAAGACTATCACTACGACTATGACTATGTACCTGCAACTGGCTCATTTACCCTTAATATCATTGTGTGTGTAAACCCCGATGAAATTAGGGTTCAGTTATTATTGTTCGCAAATGCTGTCCGAACAACTCTCGTTACTCATGAGGTCCTGGTACTTTTAACAATTTATTTCCATAGTTTAATACATTTTTGCGGCTTATTTTTTTATTGTGTTTTATTAAACAAATAAAGACTCCGTACTACCTACTAAAAGCCAAAACCCATGTCTCAGTCAAATGGGCCCGCCGACAAAATGTAAACTTCTGATACGTTTTAAATGTTTTCAGTTGTAATTTAGTGTTGTTATCATCATAATTATCCACTCTTTACTGTCCCACAGCTGGGCACGGACCTCTTCTCAGAATGAGAAGGTTAAGGTTAGGTTAGTCATCACGCTGGCCTTCTGCGAGTTGTTTAGCCGTGTGCGTGTTAGAATGGCAAAAACTACCAACATAATTTAATTTTAAAATCCTATCTATTTAAATAAAAGCGGAACCCACTGCACACTAGCATTTTATTTCTACCAGGAGACACATAAGTTGCATAGAGTAAAGTTATTTAGGGTTCATTTTGAATAAATTATGTTACAAAATCTTTTTTCTGTAACATTTCTAATTGCATAATCTTTTAGTTAGTTACTTACTATGGTAATAAAAAAAATCAACATTAAAAGGATCGTTCATATCGTTATCCTTTATCCCGTTTTGTTGTTATTGTGAGGTAAAAAAATGTGGCAGAAAGTTACTATGTGCATAATTATTAGGCACCTACATTTACATGTTCACCGAAAGTCGTGAACTAGGTACCTACTCCGTAATTCTTGTTACTTTTCTTTAAGTATTATTATTATTACCTACAGCCTAAGTTTTAAAATAATTTTCCAAGCTGCAAACAAGCATTTGCATTTGAACTTGTTTACAAACAATCCTAGTTTTTTAATTATTTAATTTAAACTAAACACAGAACCCTTTAGCATTATTTATGTACCAGGACACACATAAGTTGCGTAGGAAAGTTATTTAGGGTTCATTTGAAAATAAATTATGTTACGAAATCCTTTTTCTGTTCTAGGTTCCATTAGGTTCTTTCGCAGTATTTACCTAAGCAATTAATTTCTGGTAGAGTACCTATGTATGTCAACCAACATAAAAAAGAAATGTTGGATACTCAAATTCTGTGTCTGTGGTTTAATTTCAATGATTACGTAGATTCACACATTACATACTCCGTTATGTTTGTTATTAGATTGTTTTACGTAGATAGGTAACTAAGTATTATTTACTAGTCCCTACTAATCCCTTCATTAACTACCTACCTAAATTCAATATCATTTTCAAGCTAACAAATGATTTACTGATGATTGATTGATGATTTGTTAATTTTTAAAGGATTTGTATTTTAGCTTGTTCACAAACATAATCAGTTTTTGTCAGAAAAAGTGAGTAACAAAATAAAATATCCGGAACCCATTATACAAAAATACCAGGGGTAAGAGCATAAGAGGTTTGTTTTCACAGGTGAATGTATCGTGAGTTACCTACTTACACCGATCAGCTGACTTGGTTGCTAGTGATGTGTAAATTTCAAGTTGAAATGTTTGGGTTTTTGGTTTCATTCCTCATATCTTCCTAACCTGTAGATATAGGATTTAAAAACCTTTGCAATATAGTTTATTATGATCCAAAGAAGCCGTGCACTTGATATGTATATACCCTTTCCGTAACAGCTTGTATATTGATCATACGACGAAGTAAAAGTTTAATGTGTGTAAGTAAGCTAATTTTAGCAACAAATATGTATAATGAAGAAAAAAAAAAACAAAATATAGGGTGCTAAAATTTGGGGTTTGAAAAAATAAGAGTTTTCCAGCTGAGGTCTGTAGCCGGTAAATACAAGTTTACTCGTATTTACTTATCAGCTTATCACTGAAAATCATTATTTTCTAGGCAGACAACAACAAAAAGCGCTAGTGAAGGTATGGTAAAGTATATTCTTCACTTATTTTACTAGGTAACTATAAAATACTTCATTCACGGCATTTTCAACAAAGCATCAATACAAATAAATTAAATACGAAAAAGGTAGGTATCTAACTTCAATTTGGGATTGAGCTTAAAATATCAAACTTAGATGTTTCTATATATTTGTAAAGGTAACGATTTTATTAACACGACATGATTAATAAGCATTCATTATTTTATTATATCTTCGACAAAAAAGAGGGGTGTTATAAGTTTTTAGTGTGTATCTGTCTGCGGCTATATAGCTCCTGAACGGATGAACTGATTTTGATCAAGATTTATTCGTTTAAAATGTGTTTTAACCAAGAGTGTTCTTAGCGATGTTTCAAGAAAATCCGTTAAGCCATTGGAAGATCATCATCTCGAGGTTTTTGTGTCGGGGGTTCCTTTAATTTTTTAATTCATGTTACCTATTTTGATTCGACCATAAGTTTCCATGTAAAGTAAAATTATATTTGTTGTCTTTACTAAAATTTCGGCATTTCAAATTTATTTAATATAAGGAACTAAAACTTGTAGCGATAACAAGCTGTTGCAGGGTTAAACAGAGTTTTATTCTTCCTATAGTTTTAAAATTACCTGATTGTTAGGGTAAGTGAGGATGTAGGTCACGTGTACAATATTTTCTTTAAACAGATCTCAAGATAAATTAATAAACAGATAAAGTAGACTAGATGTGTGAAAACATGGATAACAACGAGTCTTAAAGTACTTGGTCGGGAACTTCTAATAGAGACTAACAACTAGGGACATAAGCTCCAAGGGTGCATTACTATACACATATAAATGCTTTGAAAGTTCACATACACAATAGTTATATTATTCTCTCGTGAGTAGAAGAAATACACAGTCTTTGTAGTATATTATACATTAATACTGATGTGTAGTTACATCTTATATATAAAAAAATAGGTACATATAATAAATGTAATAACTAAATTAAATAAGACTAAAAAATATTGAACTCTTTTTGTAAAACATTGTATTTAATATTGTCGACATTTTACTGGACGTTGTGCGTAAATAGAAATAACAAAATTTATTTGGAAAATAGATTGTCGAAACTATCTATGAAATATTTACTGTTCAGCAAATCTTATTTTTTGTTTCTTCACAAAATCAATAGCAAGTTTATCAGTGGTGCGCGATTCCAAAATTTGTATTATGGGATGACCTGAAAATAATTATGACAAATTGTACTGGATTTTCTTTTTATGAAAAAGTTTTAATAGTATTTAAATAAAAAATTAAAAGGGAAAGGTATTTTTGTGAACCTTAATCAGGAAAGAAATTCTGTAAATGCAGATGATAATCGTTCCTGAGAATACCGATGGTCTCCACCTCTATAAGCAGATGAACTAAGTACTCTCTTAAAAAAAAGATAAAATAACAAATCATTTTAAATTAGCTTTTCAACCGCGATCCCTTATTTAACCTCCTACGAGGTTGATCATCTGTATGCAAAATTAATCCAGTGGTTTGAGCTGTGCGTTGATAGATCAATCAATCAGTCATGTTTTCTTTTTAAATATTTAAATTACAGAATCAGTTAATTCTACTGACACCTACATTATGTAACCGTTTTCGTAAATTGGACCTAATATAAGTTCTTTGGAAACACTTGAGTTTAACTCCATTGCAGTACAGCGGATGTTTAATGTTAGAAAGTTCGCTCAATAGCACTTGTGAACGCATGCCTCACTTAATACCTTTAGCAACTTAAGCAAGTTTGGAATGGAAAATAATAGCTGTTGCCTGTGACTTAGCTCATGTGGAACTTGTGGCTAACTATGATACTTTGGAGTTTCCTTAATTAAAATAAAACCTACTGCTAAGAGACTGCGTTTCTGACGCCTGTTATTAAATAAAAAAATCCTAATCCTATATGGACGGGATCTTGACTAAACTATGCCTCAGAAAATACTGAACACTGTGAAAGACTCATTGAAATCAGGTAATTCGTTTCCGAGTTGATGTCACTTCATGAAGTCAATTAAAAAGGGGTTTTTAAAGCAGTTTATCTACAAAATATACATATTTAAAATGAAAAAATGAAACTTTAACAACTAGGTGTTATTATATTCGTACAGATGACTAAATAAGGGACGAAAAATCGATTACTTACCTCGATCATGTAACTGCATAAGCGGTAATTCAATAGGGCGCAGTGGATCAGGTGGTGCATGGCTGTTCACGCCTGGCACTCGAGACAAAGATACAAATGCCTCTCCGGCAAAGTCATCAGCGGTGAGTACGTCTCGGTCCCACACAGACATCGCTAGTGCAGCCTGAGGTGATCGACACGCCTCTAGCGAAACCGCGAACTCGAAGCATTCATCCCATATAGGATTTAGGGTTTTCTGACAAAAATAAAAATTCATATCTATTTATAAGTATTTTTTTAGGTCCAAAGTGTAGGTTAACAGAAAAAAAATAATTATAGCATAATCTAGTTAAGGAAACTATAATAATAAAATATCCATTATACACGGGCATAAAGTACGTCATTATAGTACCTACTGTTTCTGAATTCGTAAATAAAAATTACCATATTATGAGATTAGATAAAAACTAAAATATAGTATCTGAGATAATTTTGCATGGCACGGTAGTTGTGTAGAACCCGCATCGCCACCACCCTCAAAATATAGACTATGAATATAGACTAGGTTTTGTGCGTTTCCACTTTTTGCCACATAATCATTGTAACGGTAAGATTGTGATTAAAGTCCTGGGTATGCAAAGTAAAAGGAAAAGAAAGAAAGTTCGATTATGGAATAAAGTTAAAAAACTAAGTAGTCTAAAATACAAACCTTTTGAACATTAGTACTTTGTTCGTGAGCCTTCGGGAAAAGTCGTTTTGGTAATAGCTCGAGAACTACAAATGGGTCGCTCAATCCGTTGGGATCGAGCGGGATCACGTCACGCGCTGACAGGACCTCCACGCAAAGTGAGTCGTGGTTGAAGTAAACTCTGTTTGACAAAACAAAAGCATTCAAAACACTCCAGCAAATAATAGTAGAATATCATTTACCATGTATTTTGAGCTTCATGTAGTTATGAAATTATTTCCTGTCAAAAAAGAAAAGAGCCTAACGAATCAACTCGGATGGAACCCATGGAAAAAGTAATTCTGAAATCACGAGAAAAACTAAAGAATTTATTACCTGACTAAAATAGATCCGTAAGGCGACGGCATAGGTGTACGTGTTTGCTCCGCCAGGCGGTCCGCGAGCCACAACTCTAACAACTCTTCGGTGGGAGCCTGGTGGTACTGCATCCTTTGTTCCACGCGTAACCATTCCCCATTGTGGACTTCAGTCATTGGAAGACCTAACCAAATCGCAATGTTTTGAAGAAGAAATGACAATACAATAACAAACAAAACAAAAAAAAGAATTAGCAAAATCGGTCCAGCCGTTCACGCGTGATCTCGTGACCAAAGATAATAAGATTCTTTTTTTGATATATTTGGAGTAATTGGAGTTCAGATCACGATTGCGCAAATGCCTACTTATAGAAAATCATTAAAATACTTAATATTTATAAGGACATTAAAAAAAACGTTCCCAAAGTTATAATTGCCTTAGTACATCGCCAATTTGTATAGGTGCCTAAATAACTTATAATTGGATGAAAATTTATAACACGTAATAAGTACATTATAAAAGTTAGGTCCGCTTCCTTCTTCATCGGAATGATGAATTATGTTTATTTTCTACTTTGTTTACTGCTTGGAAATGAAATATTAAATCCGCTTATATACAATGGGGCGCAAAGAAGCAGGTCGGTAAGAACTAAAACCTGAACAACTTCCAAAATATTTCTACATATAATATTTTCCTACAGTAATAAGACTCTTAAAAGATAGCGACACACCAACACTTCTCGCTGTATAATACTGACTGCATCCGACTTCAAGCATTGTCAGAATTCTGGTAAGTACACTCTTCAGGGGTTAGTTTAGTGGCATGTTTTTAATTGAATTTGATTAGAATACGGAATCTCTGGAATGAAAATGCAAGTGGTGGCAATACAAAATACAAAAATATGCGTAGGTATATATAAAACTGTTTAGGTAGGTATATATAAATATATATAAACTACATAATACATTATTTATTTCATAAAACTCCTATTTTGGAAGATATCGAGGTTTTTGTTACAAACAAAATAAGCTTTCTTTGCATAAAAATTACATCCGGGTGACTCCAAGCATGAACGCCACGAGCAGCTAGTACCTAATACATTAATACATACAGGCTAACACAGAACCTTCTCCTTTTTTGAAGTTTTTTTTTAAAATCATTAAACTCCTTATAATCACAAAAAAAAATGGTTTTCGTCAAGATTACGATACGATATACGCAACAAACTAGATGATTGGAGTTTCCATGTTCGTAGAGCTTATTACCTTTTCCTTCAGCATGGAAGAACTCCGCCAGTAAGTCAAGTGCTTCCCTTAGCCTGTGATGGTAAACCCTGGGTCTCTCAGCGCCGCCGGCATCAGCTTGTGAGGAGACTTCTTTGAGCACAGCGCTCCAGCAGCCGGCGAGCGCGCGGATGAAAGCCCGAGGGAGCAGCCACGTGTTTAACGATGATAGGTGCTGATCGAGAAACTCCAGGAGCGGAGTAATTGCCTAGTTTACGTGGAATTTAGGTAATTACTCTAAAATCAAGCCTAGATAATTATATAACTACTTAAAACAAGTAATAGTAAGTATGCGGAGATTAAAAGCGTTAGATAATTACATAGTTGCTGCTAAAAAAAGTATTTGTTCATTCCAAACTAATATTTATTTATTTACAATAGGTATGCATAGATTGAGGCTGGATATCACTAATAAAATTATTAGTTATTCTAAGTGCATACCGTGCAATTCACCAAAATATCGTAACCATAATAAAACTTGTTGAATTCTAAAGTTACCGTACTTTTTAGTTCTTTGTTTAGTTATTGAATAATATGTTAATCAAAGAAAACTCTACTTGAACTTGTAATTTTTATTTTTTATGCGACTTGAAATCGACAAAGTATGGACAGCGGTCAGTAACCCGCATGAGTGAACTACGTCGCGGTCGGTGAGTGAGCGAGAGAGAGCGAGTACATAGCTGATAGGTACTCGAACACGCGGGCCGCCACGCCGCACCGCGCGCCTGTTATCACAAAATCAGTATCAAAAAAACTTCTTTCGTAAACGATAACTTGATATTATACTATTCTCTGACGAGTCATACCTACTGTGATCACGAGATGCTTCGATCAGACGTTTTAGGATTTTACGAAAAAATAATAGAATGGTGTTGATTATTGTAATGTTATGTCCACATTACCTGTGGCGTGGGCAGCGTGTCTGGCGACCAGGCGAGGTGGAACACTGCTTTGCGCAGCGGCGGGCGAGCGCGGGCCGCAAGCGGTGCGGCCGCTCGCGCCGAGCGTGCGTCGAGCGTGCCCAATGCTCCGCGTACTAGCTGACGTGCGTTGTCATCGTTCGCACTAACGATACACCAAACACCACCATAAACATTTTTCTAGTTTATTTTTTAATGAGATACCTTATGTTTTCCAGCAATATTATTATAAATTATAATTATTATGTATCTTGAATCACATAATATACTTAGGTAAAAAAAACACGAGATAGTGCAGCTAAACTTTCAAGGTTTAAAATACTCATTGATATAAACAAATTTATCTGAAATGTATTTATACGTAACAGCTGAATTTTGTATTCGCTTTTCAGAGTTGATCCCATATAGGTAGACGTTGTTTGTATTAATGAGTTCTTACAATCCTTACGGTTTAGCTAAACTATTAAAAATAACCCTACATAGCTACAGTAACGAGCATCAACATATTGCAATAACAATTGGGAAAAAATAACCTAGACAGAATCCAAAGGTGTACCTAATATTACAAGCTTAACCTAGTTATGCATGGAAGAAGCTTACACTTTGTCGCAACATGCACAATAGTGCTTTACACTGCTCAAACGGAGTAAAATGTCTGCAAATTGTTGCACAGAAAGTAGCATTTTATGCTTATTCTTTGAGATACAATGGAGTGGTTTAATAGTGCCTCTTCTAAGAGATAAATATATATTACTATTTTCTAGAAAATAACGGAATTTTCAAATATGTTAACACATTATAACTCCAAAGAACCGTAACGAAGCTGCGTAGGTTGAGGCAGTAGGTACTAACCATTAAAAAAATATAATGAATGGATCACTATAAATTAATGTCCGAGTACCTACTCGTATGTCCTTTCTTTACAATCAAAACGGGCTTTTAGAAGTTTTTTAAACGCGCATTATTATAATATATGGGTTTATTGTTGTTGACTTACATAAAAACGTTGAAATAAAATAACGTAAATGAGCTTTTATTCTAATTATCGATTGAAAAAAAGATAACACTAATAAAAAGTTTATAGTACTATATACGTACATGTAATTTGAGTTCATATTTATAGTTATTTCCACTATCTACTGCCCTAATGTTCAGTCATTAATAGAAAATGGGTAAATTCCAAGTCGATTTGTTGGTAAGTGCCACTATAACTCTGACCAGTTACTTGTTTGTATGTACTTTGCCAGAGTTATCTAGACAAAGTAACTATAAATACATACGTGTTACGTAAATAATAAAAATAATGTGAAGTTATGTTAGCACAATACGTGATGTTATTTTATAATAGTAGTTTTTGGTTCACATTGTTTTATTTCTTGTTGACGACATGGTTCAAGTTCGTAGCAAACATAGTTTAGAATTGAACTAGCTTTCAAATGCAACTGTCCGAACATTATATGCAATCAATTTTCAACTTGAGGGTTGTAGTATCTGCCAGGTGGTTACTATAAAGTACCCTAGCACTATGTTTTAGTTTCCTCACGATGAAGGTCCTTGTATTTATATTATTTTAGCCAATAATAAAATTAATGAAACGGAGTTATTTAACTCTGATAAGATCAACAATCAACTTATAACTCCAAAGTGTAGTAGGTATATATCATAACATAAGTTTGCGTTTGATATTCTATAAATCACCATGACACTTTCTCCGGCTCGATGAATCTTGTTACATTTCTACATAATTAAATTTATCACAATGGCCTAAGATATACTTTCCACAGCAGATCTTGGTATATAATGTGTTTATTTTATGTGAGTGGAGCGCGTAGGCGTGGGTATAGTGTTTACGGTTCATGGATTAGATCATACTTACATGTGTTCGTCGTCGTACTCTGCTAGCGACCGGCGTACATACTCTAAATTGTTCACTAGAGTGCATATTTCTTCAGTTGTTTTATTTTGACCTGAAATTTATACTAATTGAAATTATTTCAAGTATCAAATGTGCAAACGTAAATAGTATTAGGCGTACCGTGATTTTCATAATATCCTTGGTCAGCGAGGGCTCCATGCACCAGGTCTGCATAGTGCAATGCAGTGGCACAAGCTGCTTCGAGCAGTCTCAAGCCACCGCCCACTGTTCCCTCTTCTGCACCCCCGATAGCTCGCCACACTAGCCGCATGTGGTACAGACTTACAAAAAAAAAGTCCAACGATAAATCAATCATTATTCAAAAACATTATGTCGTACATTACTTATGCTACGAGTTTTACGGCTACGAGCTACAAAGCGCTACGAGCAGTAACGATAATTTTGGTTCGTAAAAGGTAAAAGCTTTTGATGGTATCATTATGAGCTTTTGTTTCCGTGAGTAACATACATACAACAAAAGAAACAAAAACATAAATTCATATCCAAATAAAATAAGAGTTTATTTTTGATTATTGAATTAAAACGATATGTTTTATATTGATACATTATATTGAAATGTTAATTAATTTAATTTTAACATCATCTTAATAATAATATTTCGCACTCACAGAAGTCGTGAACGTTACTTTATATGATATATTTCGTTGTAAAACAAAATAAAACTGAAGAGCTCAGACGTGTTCGTCGAATTGGCAAAATAAAATCAATGGACTCAACTCTACAGTATCCGTTTCTCAGTATTCTACTGAATATCCCTGAGTATTCACGATAAAATAAAATATCCCTAGTTTACCCACGTTGTACACTACTTATCTACAAGTAGTTTATATATACAATCCAGTAAATACAATTAGAGTGTGTATGCAAGCATATGAGAATTGATATACTGATCCCTTCGGTACAAACTTCATAGAAAAATCGACCGTTTGGAACATTCCTGTGCGTGTAGAAAGGAATATTTTTGCATAAATATTTTTACATTTATGAAAAAAATAAGTAACGGCACATTATACTGATGTAAATTAATAATTTGATGTATAGGAAGACTTTTAAATCACCTTCCAAATTTATGTATAATCTTTGCTGAAAATAACAAAATATATATTTTCTTCATATCTGAGTACTAAAATATTGAGATATCTGAGAGAGATATCTTGAGATATCACAAAGTTATGTAAAAAGATTACGTTTATGGATAATGTGAACCGTACACGTTACTTACCCACCCCGAGCTCCTGCTATGCAATTCTCTAACATTTCATTCGTCGACGAGTATAATGAAGGAAAAAATAGGTTTAAGGAAAAATATCTGAAGATTGAATAATTTTAGAAGCTCACCAGGCAGCCGTGTCTACTGATGAAGTGCTGTGTTTCACGATATGCTCGCCTTCGACCGGTCGATCTGCGAATAATATTTCTTTCACCGTTAACCACTCGGGAAACATAATATATTTACTCATGAATAAAACATACCCGGATAAATATGATCCATCATATTTCTGTTAACATAACTTAGGTCAATATTCATTTGTTTCAGACTAATAAAATAACTATTGTTTGCCAATGCTTTTGAAATAGCTCTTTAATTTTCTTTGACAAATGGCTACGATATGGATTAAGCTGAGTGACAGAGCTATTTGAACTAATGATTTTTGGCGAAAATTTGGAATCTAATAGTTCTCTTCTGAGATGACAAGCTGTTTCAATATATTTTTTATAAGACATACAATATTAGTTTCTAGATATTGCGCCAACTCCAAATGATTGGGAACAGGGCAGAGAGATGATAAGATGATGATTAGAGTTTCTAGATTTATTAGGAAAGTATATATAAATATAATATAGCAGTATATACTTTATAGTGTTAATGGAGTTAATCTATATATATGCCTGCACACACCGCTGAACCGATTAATGTGAAATTTGGCATGTGCATAGATTCTGTCACCCCATTTAAGAAGGGATTTTTCGTAATTTTGTAATGTTACGATAAAGTGCAACGTTATTTCGTACTTTTAAATGATAGACAATATTGTAACTCTTTGAATAAGCTTATTTTTATCTCAGTGGGATTAAAACTTTGAGAGATATGTTTTTTTTTTGAGAATATCTCAAGAAGAAATACAAAAGAGGGGGGGGGGGGAGGTTGGACCCGAGTGTGTCGTGTATTTATGTATAAAAAGTGTTGAAATATAAGTACCTAAGATATCGCTAGGTCATGACCAGACACTGTATATAATGTCGATATATCGATATACAGCTATACTGTTTATCGATATCTCTACTTCTCTAAAATCTGTTTATGTACTTATCCGATGCTTTGATTACCGTGAATCTACTTGTGTATTAATGTAAAATAAATTTTCACGAGCAATCTTTATTTGTCTCGGCCCAATAAAAGGTTTCGTGTTACGGCACAGTTAAGATTTAGATGCTTATCTAAATGTTCGGCCGTCCTCGCACGGGGTGTGAACCTTCGCCTTTTGCCCTCTCAGCAATAATGGCTATTCGTTTGAAAACCACTTCTTTTTATTTGCTGTTTTGGTGCAATTTCCTTTGGTATTTCAGGACAAATCATTCCTCAGGGCTAACTAAGAAACCCCTGGGTATTCTTCGTAAAATCATTCAGTACATCATTGATTTTTGTGCATTTATCGCATGTTGATTGCTTTGTGGACTGCATAGGACTTGCTATTCCAGCTTAAAAACAACTTGAGCTTTACATACATACTTATAATTTAAAAAATGTGACAAATTATTTTATCCCCTTGAAGAAAAAATAGAAATCAATGATTACATAAATATACTAGCAACCATTATAGAAATAACATTTAATAGAATGATATCTATACAATCACTCTGCAACGTCATAGTTAAATCAGAGCGTACCTGTAGACGAACACTGTAACTTTTTTCATTGCTATAAACATATATAAGTCAAAACTTTTATAGTACCTTTTACACGAACGAATAAAAGAAAAGAAACAAACAGTTACTTACCAAGTTCAACGGCGACGCGCACCCTTTGTAAGGCCATAGTTTTGGTGACTGCGAGCCACCGATCGATCAGGGGCTCGAACCACCTGCGTTCACAAAACACATGTAAAGCAACACGTGTATCTATAGACACTTACCTGTAAACATCATGTGCTATTGCGCAGGTTATACAGTAATAGCCTTGTTCACGACCAGCCTCGCTAGAGTAAAATTGTTCTGTGCGACCAGCTCCTTAATTAGCGCAAGTTAATTGGGAGTCTTGCGTAATAAACGTAGTAAGATTTATGTAACTTATGACGTGACCCGCTTTAATTCAAATTTGTGAAATTTTTAACGAATACAAAACTTCTTAAGACCGTTTAATGGGCACTTCAGAGTTTAAAAGTTCCCCTTACTTTGGTACGTTATTGTTGTTATATATAAAGTAGGTAGGTAAGGTCACGGATATAAAACGTTTAGGTACTTTTAAATACCTATTTCATTCTGTAATTTTAACTACCGTTTACTGAAGGAATAGCTTTTAAAATATGTTTATTTCATTTCATCGGTTAAAAATTCACGTATTATTCAAAAAATATTATTAGATTTATTAAATAGATATTGGTAGATGAGTAAAGTGGGCTTCTACTCTTATCGTATAAAAACAACAAACCACATTTTATCTGTATAAAATCACTACGATTAATAATCAATAGGGAATAATTAATGTCAAGTATCTTAAAACGGTTTTGATTAGATTACCTGTCTAAATCAAAATACCTGATGTAAAATGTAAATATTTATTTGAATGAATATTTACATTAATTATTACGGGACATACACACACATTAATTATTAAGAATAATATCAAATGATTAGATACTGGCATCTGCCCCACGGTTATACCAGTAGCGTCCCCGAGAGATTTAATATTTTACCAGGAAAACAGTTGTTTAATTTAAGTGCCAAATATAATTTAAATCCGTTCAGCCATTTCGACATGACTAAGCCACAAACACAGAAAGAAACGCAATGTTATAAAATTCTACTTCCTATTTATGTTAATACATAATTAGGTATTTCTTTTGAACAAATAAATAACATGGAAAATATGCCAATAGGTAAATGTATATTTCCATACTTACAAATAAGCGTCCAGTAATTGAGGTGGGGGGTCCGCCTGGGGATTCGGATGCGGCGCGGCAGCGGCACACAGCTCGCGAACGGCTGATAGCACTTCAAAAGGCAAAGTCTTCGCCGATACAATGCATACTGTTAAATCAAGAAAATAATAATTTTGTTAGATACTAATCTTCAAAAAACTTTCAATTCTATCTAAGCATTGATAAGGCACTTATGAGCATCATAAACGTGAACAACTGACTCTACTACATTGCACTGGTTCGAAAGTTCACGTGTTTTCCATAGGAGACCTAATCTTTAATATTATAAAGAAAGTATTGCTAGAGTAGAGAAAATAATATAAAACGTTTTTAGAAGATACGCAAGAATCCCTATAAGTTTTCAAGGTTTTATACAAAAGGTATATAGGAGTGCAATAAGTTTGTAATATTTTATTCAAATACTTCACGTACGCTCACTGTAATATTTGTAGTATAGACATTATTTCTCGATGTAGAATTGTAAATCATTAGATATAGGACTTAAATATTCTTGTATTTACGTTTATTTTCAGCTACAAACTTCACAACGCTGTTTAATATAAATAATTATTGTACTAAAAACTACTGAAACATGTAAACCTATAGTATAATAAGGTAGATTAGGTACTCACATACATTTCCTAATGGCTATATGGTACAGTTCACAATTTATTGTCATTTTACAATTTCGCGAGATAGTTTATAAACTGCAATAATTTTCCATCTGTATCGGCGTACATCTATAGAAATTTTGTTTAGCTTTAAAAAACTGGATACTGGGTTATTTTGATCTCAAAGCAGTTACACTACACTCAGGTAATTGGAATTATGAATTGGACGGGATACTGTGGTGACTTCATGAGATAGGACTCTCAATGTAAAAACCTATAAAACATTATTTCTTTGATTACAATAAAAGTTTCTTTATGAATTCAGGTGATTTGACAACAGGAAAAACAATAAAAAAAAAATGTTACCTCCATTTCCTTGTTCATCGTATATCTCTTCTTCAGCTACACCGCACCAGCCTTCAGCCACCCACAGATCCACACATTGTCGAACATCTTCCGACACCTTGCGAGAAAAAGTTATTTTGTCTTAGAACAAAGCTAACTGATTGCACAACTAAATATACTACCAAGTGTATTTTTGTAATGTGTGTTGTATGTATTGCTTAACAAACAGACTGTAAATAATACAAAGGACTCGATTGGTTCTTAAAAAAACACTTTATTTTTCATGTCTGTATTAAAACAAAGATTTCACAATCATACTACATACGTTTTATTATTTTTTGTTTATTTACTAGGTATATTGTACAATGAAAGAGCTTAGTAGGTACTCTAGGTACGTACACACTCGTATCTATGTAGGTCCATTGTACATGTATAGTACATACGAATAATGTCATGGACTCAGGCTACCTAGTTAAAAGTTGAACTATGAAAGGCCTTGTTCTACTTTGTACCCGTTTATTTGAAACTTGTATATAATATGCACCCGTTCGTTAATCATAGTTTCGATGGGAAACTAGCATTACTTGCACCAGTTGTTTATTTATTCATTATGAGAATTTGCTGTGTATGGCTCTATGTATTTCCATGCATGTCGTACTATATCATTATTTCTTTGTAAAATATTGAAATATATGCAGCAGTCAAGATATTTTTTTTTTTACTTGACATGGTTAGTCTATGTCAAAGGAACAACAATTAATGTAATAGGTAGTAATAAATCGAAATCCCACTAACCATTTTGTCTATTTGTGTGAAAACTACACTGAAGTACGGCACGTTGTTCGTCCTGTAACATAAATGTTAACGTCATATGACAAAACGTTATTGAATCTGGAAAAGAAACGGATATAAACATCACGAGTCACAAGGGACAACAATACAACTTTCCGGCCTTTGCTTCATTCCACCCACGCAATAATAGGTACCTCTAAAAATACGATTTTACCCGTCAAACAGAAAAGTATAAAGACTTATATAAAGGAAAATACCAGAAAATATTGTGATGAGCGAAGAATTTTGCTTCTGGCGATTGTGTGATCAGGTTATTAGGGCTGTTATGCGATTATATTGACAACATAATGTTTCGTTTTGTAGCAATACATTGTGAAGTAAAGTGAAATACTTACGGTTTAGATATCTGTTTGTTAGGGCATAGACCCATTAATTTTAAAAGTAAAATAATTTATTATTTTAGTTAGACCGCAAGATATAAAAATGCCGTAGGTCATTCAGAAAAAGTTTAAATTGCGCAATAATTATAACCCAACTTCTGAGACTGTTTTGGCGGGAACTTGCGAAGTGACGTTGCGTTTTCGTTTTATTTTCATAAAATCGTGTATTTTGAGTTTTATTGAATATTATCGGTGGTATTTTGTCCAATAAAGATCAATACAAGTGCACTAGCGAAGTGAAATGAAATGATTACGTGTATAGTGGCTTTTCAAGTTGTCTCAAGAAGTCCATGAAAAGTTTTAGTAGAACGGCTACCATTGTACTAAAACCTAACTAAACTGACTGACCATGACTTGAAGACGATTTAACATGACTTGAACTTTGAAACTTGACGATTGACGAGAATTTTATGCATGAAGAATATAAAAATACCTACATTGCTCAACTTGATACTGGCAAAATACACGAAGTGTGATGCCAATATAAAAAAAAAAAAACCATCTTCTAAAAACCGAGCCATGCCATAATCGAAAGAAAGATGACTTTTCATATTGTTGTCATATGTGGGTAACTTTTGTGGCCTTCTTTAATTTTCTTTTGTGTTTTCACGTAATGCAGATACCATGCAGTGAAGTAACGATTTCTGATTTTTATTTTTACTTGTTGGCAAAAATTGTCATCGCATTATTTAATAGTAGGTAAAAGAGAATTACAATTCTGCAAGTATGCAGGATTGGTTCGTTCTTAGATACAATTTAGGAAATTGCTTACAGAGCGGGCCGTCCCCAAAATTCGGGGAAGTGAAATCGAGCCCACAGGATTATACTACGCTATATGTATAGAGATAGGTAGATTAGACCTACGTGATCTTGTATACAGAGGATAGATCATATAAAAGACACTGCAAAAACCGAGTAACATAAGTGTTAATTCTTGTAAAAGAAAACAAAAAAGAGCAAATAGGTACTATCACGATAAACACACAAAGCTAAAATTCTATTCATTTCATTTAGCTTAAATTGCAAACTGTATTTTGGAGTGTATGTAAATATTACTCACGTCTCAAATAATGGATGATAATAAGTCAAACCCTGTTGTAAGTCAATCTGCACCAGTGTGATCAGGTTGACGAGGTCCTCGCCGCGCTCCGACTCTGTGTCCTGGGCACATAGCGCTTCGTACCACTCCGATGTGCCTTTACGTAGTGAACTTACTATCTCACTCCTATACAAGGAAGAATATACTTACAGTTAAAGAAGATTCTGAAAACTTTCTGTCTCTTTTTAAGACTTTCACTGAAGAAATTTCTGTAAACCGAATGCCTACTAGTTATTTATTACATGTAACAAATCAAATCTAATAGTACTATCATGCTACTATTATTCTAAATTATTGCTAAATTTATTTTAACATATATTTAAACATCTTAATAAACCTATGCAACTGCTGTGAAAAGGAAACTTGGTACCCCCAAATTATACCGATATCTTGGCTGGCCCATGGACTAAATAGTATTTCCCCTTTTTACACACTCCTAGGGTCTCTTCCTTGAAGAACCTACTTGCCATTTTCAATTTTTAGGCTTTATATATTTCCTGAAATGTTCGCTGTAATATAATCGTTTTTCATGAAAATCTTACTTTGTTTATTAGTATTGATTATAATTACGTATGGCGTATTACGTAGAAACGGTTTCAATTTTATTTTATTTATTGTTCTGTTTCTCACAAAAAGAGTAGGTACCTACCTACTCTCGTAAGCCCAGAGGGATTAAAAAGACGTGCTTCAATGGCCGTAACATTTTGTTTTCCAATAAAACAATTTCAAGAACCGAAGAAACCTATTGAAGCCAATTAATAAAGGTATTTAATATTCAGTTTGAGAATTTACCTCATGAAAGTTTATGGATCTTTTACAAAACAAGTTTAACTTGCCTGATTTCCTTGTTAAATGGACAGCATCTCCAGAAAGCTTTCATTTGTGATAACTGACTTAAGCAGCGAAGAAGAAATTCCAATCTGTAACAATAATTAATTTATAATCTCATTATCTAATTTATTCGGTACCTACTGAGGTACCTAGGTGGCTGGATAGGTGGTGTCAGCCAACCCTGTCAACTGGCCTATCAATATTAGTGTAGGTTAATAATTCTGAAAACCTCTCGAGCGCGGTTTCAAATCCTACAATTGGCTTGAGCTTTCGGTGAAGGAAAACATCATGAGAAAACCATAGTACGGTGGTAGGATACTTGTTAGAACACGACTGGTTGGCTATCACCCTCAAGTTGAAAGTCTGTCGCCAAGCACCTTTGGTGTGTTCTGAAAACTGCACTTGAGGGAACTGGCTTCCCTTCTATGATTTGTGTGCTTTCCACCATCGGCCACATGATCACTGGTCACGGTGAGATTGTGGGTCAAACAATCACGGATCTATACATAGCAAAAGTAAACTTTAATATCCCCTTTCATTCATTATGTATGGGTAAGTAAGTTCAAAACAAAAACCAAAATACTTATTTCGAATAATTATCATCATGTCCGATTACGGCATATTTTGCTTGTATGTAATAAATTTGGAATATATTTTGTATAAGTATTTGTTGTAAATAATAGGGTAGTTGACTGACATATCAAATCAGCTACTTTTTAATAAATGTCAAAACGATAGTTTATATGGAATTTTGTATGAAACATTACACTATGACGTCATAGTTTAACAGCATCAAATCATCTACTCTTAGTGGTTCCACTGGTAATTAAAAATCATAAAAAGCATTAAATGTACAACATATTTGTTGTATGTTTCCACGTGTTTTTAAATGTTTTATGCATTTAACCAATGCATGTGTTTGGTCATTTATTTTTGCCACTGTCAAAAAGCTTTAGTTATGTTGATATGAAAATTATTGGCATTAAATGCCAATCCAAACATTAGTGGGAAAGGTACAAGTACTCGTATGTAGCTTATATCAATGGTATGTAGAGGTAGCCCTACAGGAAAATAAGCTGGATAGGCGTCGAAGCCTTGACAGACGAAAGGTCAGATAATATGATTATGTCGAACAAGATCTAGCTTCCATCTAGTCTATCCACATCGGTCGAATGTTTCAGTGGGAATAGTTTGCTTGTTTCATGATGGCGAGCATCCATACACAGTCATTTTTAATGCAATAGTAGTCGAGTTACCTTCTTCTTTATCTTTACATAGTTTAAAATAAAGTCGCTTCCGCTGTCTGTTCGCTTAGATCTTTTAAACTACTCAACGGATTTTAATGCAGCTTTCAGCAACAGATAAAGTAATTCAAGCGGAAGGTTTATCTTTAATACATGCATATTTTTAAGAAATTCAAAGATTTGTACACCCGTGCAAAGGTGGGGCCGGTCGCTAGTATTTTATAAAAAAAAACAAATATACCTGAACACTTACTTACATAACGGGTGATTCTTTGAAAACGAGGTTAAATTACTAATTTATTTGGATTTAATTTATCTTTTTAAGTGATTCCATGCATGTTCTGATTTTTTTCTTTTGAGGTACGGAACCCTAAAAACAAAATATAACCTAAAGTGAGAGGGGCAACATCTGGTTCCGGTTCCACTTTGTTAGAAGCTTGGCAGCAACAACTCAAGTTCTTTTGACACAGTAGCCAATGTCAAAAGTTTGTCGGAATTAGTTTTTTCTTTGTTATTTCTCTCTTTTTACAGAGTACCTATAAAGAAAGTTAGGACGAATAAAGCCCCACATAACAATTTTATTTCTCAGTTAGTAATTTTGCCTTTTTGGTAACAAGATTTTGGTATGGCCAATATTTATTTCGTCAAATAGTACAGTTGAATACAATGATGGATGTACAATATATACCTACCTACTTCGATTATATAACTGCCTATATCAATGAGTACCTGTTGGTACCTATATGGAAATAGGTTTTAACATATTATTTTATTTATTTATTTTTACTATGTATAGGCCTGTGTTTGACCACAATCTCACCGTGGTCAGTGATGATGTGGCCGATGATGGTAAGCACACAAAGCCTAGAAAGGAACTGGCTCTCAAGTGCAGCTGTCGGAACTCACCGGAAGGTGCTTGGCGATAGATTTTCAACTTGAGGTTGGTAGCCAGCCAGGCGGGTATTACAAAGTACCCTACCACCGTGCTATGGTTTCCTCACGATGTTTTCCTTCACCGAAAGCTCAAGCTCATTGTAGGATTCGAACCCGGGACCTTCGTCTCGGCATCCGACGTCACTACCACTGACGAGCTATCATCGCCTTTAATATTCCAAGGAAGGAAACTGTAAGTATTAATTGTGGTCAGTCGTTATCAGTCGTATTTCAATTAAATTTGTATCACGACCTTCGTAGTAACATTTAGAGCTGCGTAATGAAATCCCAAGAATCAATAATTGTCATCTTTACATACCTAGTTACCTACTTAATAAGGTTTAATACGGATTTGTCACAATTTAACTTTTAATTCTTAGATTTGGATCAAAAGTTACCCAACGGGATTTCCAATTCACGTTCATATTCATTTATATTATAGCTACTTGGTATTAAGTAAAATAATTACATTATATAGCAATCAGTAGGTATTTCCAGGAAAGCATAATGGGGAATATGCATCAATTTATTATTATGCAGAAATAGCTTATATTTGATGTATTTTATTTTAACCTATATATTTTCGAACAGTCTAGTCTGTAAAAATATACTGTCTTGTCTGTCATATAATGAAAATATGATGACCTCAACGTGTCCAACAATCACCACATTAGCTTATAAGTAGTGTTACAAGTTTCGGGACGTGTCTTACACATAATAACCATAGTTCAAAAAATAAATTGTTAACTTACTTGTTGAGGCTGTGGTGATGAAGCACTGGGTATAAATCCCTGTGGAGTCGCATCTGGTGTAAAGCACGGTCAACGAATTCTCCGAAGCAATCAGCCAGCCAACGCTCCTCATCCCTAGAGGCTCCCGAGCCAGAGTCTCCACTCCCACCGCCAGCAATGGCTTCGCTCGCGCACCATGCTCGCTCTAACTCCGTCAGCAGCTTATACATATACCTAATAGATATTGTTATGCTGCTGTTAGGTTGAAATAAAAATGAAAGAATTGAGGAATTGAATTACGTATTTATATTTTATTGTGCTGGAAAAGTTTTACTAAATGTTACATATTGATTCCTAACTCCCATTTTAAGATCTAGTGGGGTTACGAACCAATTAAACTGAATTTTAAAAATAAATATAAGTGACATAAGGCTGATAAGCAGGCAGGCGGTCCACCCGATGGTAAGTGGTTACCGTCGCCAATCGCCATTTGCAATATCAGAGGTATTGCCAATGTGTTGCCGACTTGTTACAATGCCAAGAAGGTATTAAGGTCTATGACGCCCAATACTTACTTAGCATCAAGTGGTGCGTCACTATTAAGCCTGCAAGCGGCTGCAAATCGAGCAATGGCTGCCTGCAATGCGCTGAGGTCGCCTTGTATCGCGTGTTGGTGCAGCAGGGTTTGCGCTGCACCTCCCAGTTCCCCTTCCCATAAGGTGCTGCTTTCACCTTCAGCATTGCATGCTGCCAGACTTCCTGCTGTTTCTACTTCATGTGCGAGCAATACGCCGAATAAGCGCTCGTGTTGACGAACCTTTATTGACAATAATTCCTCATTACTTTTTTGGTTTTCATTTATCTACTATTTGAACATACCGCAAATTCAAAAAAAAAATTACATCAAAAAAGTCTCCATCTTGCCGCTTTTGAAAGATAGATTACTTAGCTTCTGCTGAAATGAATTTAAACCCCACATAATGAAAACAGTCTGGGAAAACTGGTCACGCGAAAAAAAGCCGGTGCCACTGTGTTACACCGAAAGAGGCACCTATGAGGAATGAATTCGATTTATCGAGGTAATCACAATTTCGCTTCACTCGCTCACTCACTTGATTACGCAATTCGCAGGGCTTCACCAACTGAAAACGGTATCATAGAAATACCGAGAAATTCGTTATCGAGATAGTGAGAGTTTTTTAAAGAGGTAAATTTATTCCGTGTTTATTCCACTGGGACGAAACACTCACACAAGGGACAAAGATTACATTATGTATGACGGTTACCTGGTTACTGACGCTTTAAAATTCAGCAAACTCAATCTTCTTTCACGTTTTTAACGCGATTTATGATAAACTTTAGTGTTATTATTGGAACTTTGAGGAAAGTTTTTTTTACCATAGCTTCCGCTTTGCAATTTTACCCACCATCACTAGGGATTTAACTAATATATTCCCGAGACAAACCAAGGCATTATGAAATATACATACATAATTAAAAATGTTTGTAAACCGGAGGTAAATTTTGAATCTGAACGAATTTGTACGAAACTTTTTTACCGTCCATTAATTCTTTTAGAAACGATCATCTGAATTACTTGGAAAATAATAGATCCACATCCTGAAATAAAATAAAATATAGAATAGACAATCTACGAAAATATTATATTACCTACTTGGAAACATAGGAATATCCCCGAGTTAGAAGCTAGTAGATAAATAAATCAATATCGGTTATGGCCTGTTAAACAAATAAAATACGGCAATATGATCCAAAATAACAACACGGGTGATGGAGCGAGCGCGACAGCGAGCCGTCCTCACCGATAGCACTACCAGGTTTCCACTACACAAAGGTAACCTGCATACACATAAAATATAAGACTAATGGTCTTATATAAAAGCCAATAAAATGTTTATGTTCTGCACCGAGTACCAATATTGCAAATTTTTTAAGCTTCTCTATCTTTTAACTAATAATTTTGAGATTCACTGAGGTGTGTTTGCCAAATTAATTAATTTTGATTAATCAACCAGCTGTTGATGCCTAGAGTTTCAGTTATCCACATTATGTAATTTAGTTTCCGAGTTTCTGTCGGTTAACGGTCACGCACGGAGAATTTTGAAAATCAAATTTAGGCTTTATGTATCTAAGGTTGCAAATAAATAAAGTATGAGGTCTGGATAAGTAAATAACGATTTCAAGCAGATCCGTTAAGGAACATCTGTTTACAAGCTAATTATGTGTAGTATCTGTGCGCGTGGCAATGTGCTCTTTCCCTTACTCCATAGCATAAAAGAGAAGTGAACAAAAAATATAATTTACCTACTTATAAGACATTGTTATAACAACATAGTATAGAATAGGTGATAAAAGATGTTCCAACACGACCTAGATAATGTTTAGCAGCTTTCAATTCAGTGATAAGACGAGTAAAAGTCAAGAAAATGGTGAAAACATGGTGTAAAAATGAACTTTGTAAGAACAATAAAGGATCTATACAAAAGAGTCGATACTATTATATAGGTCCTATGTGTAGAACGTAACAAATGAATAAAGAACCTAAAGATTCCATGAGTAGAGGCACAGAATAAAGAATATTGCTACTGTGGTAGAGGGTAGCGGCTAGTTCACGCTACAATGAAATGTATAGATATATCTTCTCGATAAAATTCAACAGATATATAGACAATCTTAACATATTCACAAGGGTTTATTTTGACGGCCTATATAGTTGGTTTTGAATCTAATTGTAAGCTTATGTCCTTGGAAAAAACATTTACATTTTCATTGTATTTCCAGTCTAGCTGATCCTTTGGATCTTTGACCAAGGTCAATATTCTGTCCAAGTTTTCCTCTTTAATGAGTGAAAATAGTGCGGAACGTATTATCGAAACAAACTTAAAGTATCAGACAAACATAGGGTCTTGAAAAGGACGTCTCTCTTCAACGAACCCCCATTATAAGAACAAAATGGGGTTCAAAGATTTTGCCCCTTTACATCGATGTAGATATCACAACTTTGAAGTAATAAGTATAATAAACTTATTACATCTAAGCACTGAACAGTAGTCAAAATGTTGAAGATGTTGCTATGTATTCACATAGCAACATCTTCAACATTTTAGAATAGGTATATGAATTTTTATTGTACTTACTTGTTGCCAGTTATCATCATCATGGCGTCCAGCCTCTCGTGCCGAGAGCCACAATCTGAGTCTGATGCGGCCCTGCACCGAGGAGCGTTGTGAGCGAGCTTCCAGCTTGTACCAGCTCTCCACGCCAGTTGAGGGTATCTCACGCAGCGGGATATTCACACACCCTGAACCAACGATAATATTTAAAGGATGTTGTAAAATAAATGTGGTCAGGCTTTGTTTTGTGATTCTAATCTATAGATACGTAGGTATTTATTTAGAGTGACTGGTTATGAATAAATACTAGCTACTGATTTACAAGCTATAGACTTTTTAATCTCCAGAGCCAGATCTAGCGAGGAAAAGTTGTTGCCCCGGTAATTCTCGATCATTCACGCTTCTATCCCATAAGTTCTTATTTTAGCCTACCTATACAAAGAGTTAAGAGTAGAAGAGGTACCTACATGTACTGTACCTACACCCTTATTTGTAAGCAAGTTATCTGTTGTTCGTAAAACCTCAATTATTATTAATATTTTTTAAAGTAAGATAGTAAGATAATTTAACGATAAATTATAAAGATACTAGCTAGAACATGTAAATGTCATACTTCGTCATGTTCAAAGCCCACATCTTGAGTTTCATCATGTGTAGGCATTAATGCATGTTATCGAAGCTTACACACGAATAATTTCCACTTCGAATTAAATCAAATGCCTACGCCACTGACGCCGCTGTAAAATAAATATTGAATGTGCGTTCTCGTCCATCAATCTTGTTATATCCATTTTTTCAACACGAACTCGCATTTCATTCCATTGCCGTGAACGGATTTCAAAATGGCAGCGCCGTAAAAAGCTTGTTGGGACTGGGATGGATTAATTTAACGGAAGGGACTAACGATAGGTCAGTCAAGTTATATTATGTATGAATATAAAGTGAACGTTAACGTGAATACTTTCGATGCATTAAATGAGACATAAATACCATAAATTAAAAACCAGTAAGCGTACTGCGAATACACAGGCTATTTTTCTGTTTTAGCAAATTACTGTTGACGTCGTAGTACTTATTTATGACACTAATCCGGTACGGCCAACGTTGCTATCATATCAGATTGTACTGGTGCCATAAACAGATTTTATGTGGAATGTGCGTGAGTGGTTATTACGTTGCACAAACATTGACGTGTACCTATTGCGTCCTAGCCCCGGCGTGACGTGGAACAAGAGCCGAATCACCACCCAACACTCAGCCCACTCTACGCGCCAACACTTCGTAGCACCGCTAGTAGCAGCAAATGCAAGCGCTTAATTGCGCCTCCTATCTGAGTACATTTTACGTAATTACGTTGTTTACTTACCTTTGTCGGGCCTATGATGAATTACTGTTAAACATCAAAAATACCTTGTTTAGAACAAGGTATTTTTGATTTTATTACAGTTGAGTCGAAGCTAATCGCTGTAGTTTTTAGCTTAACCGTATTTTAACAAATATATTTATTACATTAATTACAAATTAAACTGAAATGGCCTACAAGTATGTAGTACAAGGCAAATGGCACCTGAAAAAGTTTATTTTAATTAAAACCAGGAGCACAATAATACTGCGTGCGCAACATGAACGTATTGAAAGCAGCATCATAGGTTTGCTATGAGCCCTAACTTTTATGGTGTAATTTAAATACCTACGAGTGATTTGATGAATGGATTATATGTATTTGGGTTGAGCCATAATGCCTATATATGTATAGGTATTTATCTACATATGACGATTATCATGAAGCTGTCAAGTACGGTTGATTGATATTGAAAATAATTACACTGTTAATCTAATATTCATCTTGTTATATCTACATCAGGTTTCCTATCAATTATAATTAATCTTCTGCGTCTACAACAGTTTCCAATCAACACAAAACTAAGCGAGCCGATTGGCTGTGAAATAGTTATCAATTACAGAGTTACAAATGTGGGTAGGCATGACATATTCTTTATTTCCTTTTTTTCTTATCTAATGAGTAATTAAAAGGGTTCATATCTTATCTACTTAAATAGTATAAGAGGAAGTCGCCCTCCGCGTCTGTCTGTCTATTTATCAGCTAACTCCACAGCTAAACCACGCAACGGATGAAACGGTTTTCACCATCATGTAGATAATTGTAAATGTAATGTATAGTAAATTTAAACTTTATACAACAATTTGCTATATATTAACAATGAATATATTTAGGAAACAAGTCACCAAATTATTTCCTTTTACGGGCATTTTTTTTTTCAATCTAAATTGCACCCGTCCATATCATATAGGTACCGTTGAATCAATTAGCCATATACCTATTAAAAATATAATGTATTAAAAATTATTAATTATTTAAAGCTGTGATCGTAACTTCTAAATACGCACCGTGCAAAATAATTATACCACGAAGGAATACGCACTAAAAACAGATTGAAAGATAAATCATAAAATACGTCACAGTTTTTAGTATTAACCTAAACTAACTCTGAAAGAAGTTAGTTCAGAATGTACTCCAAAATTATAAATTATAATAGTAAAACAATATTGCGGTGAAAAATGGTGGAACAACCAGCAAATTTAGTTTTAGTAGAGAGTTTATTTATTTTATTGATAGGTATATTTATTAAATTCTTGCATTTTTAAAATTCATTTTGGGATCTATCTTTTTCGCTGTCATAATTTACAAAAGTTTTTGTAATTGTTTTGAACATTATTTAAATAAAATAACCTTGTTTAAGAATCATTAATTATATTAACATTTCATTTCGTTGACATTCACTCTCTACCTACTAACACACAGGTGTGTACGGTTCATGTGTTTTGGGCACATATGGCCCCGGGGGAACGCTTCGCAGGCCTTCGTCGTTCATTGTTGACAGAACAAAGCGTTGCAGCATTTACAGTATAACCTTTATCACTGCAAATCTGCTTATATCTCTGTATTCTCTTATTTTTGAATAATGGACATTTCACTTAGTAGTTATACTGACAAATAGGCCGACACTCCGACAGTTCATCTGATGTAAAGTGGCTACCGTCGTCGCCAATAGACATTGGCAATAAGATTTGTAACTGATATGCTGCCGACCTTTACAAAGCCTAGAAGGGAATTGTCTCTCAAGTTCAATTGCGAATACACGGAAAGCATTATGCAACAGGGTGGTTTAATGTGTTTGCACACAAATTAAATAAAATAATGCTGTATGAACTCGATGACTGTGTGTTTACGAATACTAATTCATAAAGTGACGTTACTTAATTGAGAGAAAACATCCAAATTAGGAGTATGTGTAGGTATTCATTCGTTTACAACGGATCTTGTATTCATGCGTACCTCATAATCGTATGTACCTAAATGGGAAAGGGCGCTCTAGTTATACGACAAAGTTTATTTTATTAATTTCCAAATCATTTCAATTTGTATCAGTAACTGGATTGCTACCTTAGTGGTATAAAGAAGAACTATTTAGCATTTCAGATACGTAGGTATATTAGTTATAAAAACTAATAAGCCATGTCTTAAAATTATCAGTGATTGGTGAACTGATAAAATGTTATTGATAATGATATTGTGATTATCAAATTATGAATGAAATGAAATATTTTTATTCACAGGCACTTACGAAGATTGACAGATTTTAATGCATGGTTCGGAAGGCAATTTTCAAAATAAACTTCATGATTTACATAAAATATGTCCTGCAAGAGTGAGCGCTACACCCAAGCTTTTTGTCATTTAAATATTCGTTAATATTGTATTGGTATGATAACTGAGTTATAACTTTTAGAAGTACCTAGAGCATCGCGTGTTTTCGATTCGACAGGGTAAGTAGATATCTTACAGAATACTACAGTCAAATAACTTGATGTTGTGTTCCTACGTGCGAATAACGTCCCCAGAGCTCATCAGATAAGTAATATAAAAGTAAAGTGTGACTGACTGATCTATCAACGCACAACTCAAACCATTGGATGGATATGGATGAAATTTGGCATCTGTTAAAAAACGATTTTTGAAAATTCAACCCGTAAGGGGATAGCGGGTGAAACCGCGGGGCGGAAAGCTATTGTATGTATAATTTGTATTATTATTATTGTACCTATTTTCCTAATATGAAAATTTACAACAAATGCTTTGATATTAAAGTGTACCTAGATATTAATGGAAATGTAAATCAAGTTATGCTAAATTATTCTAATATGGCTGGCGCACACCTTCACTGCCTTTTCAGGAGTTATTAATAAATATTAGCTAGCGATATTTTTTTAACTTTATAATCGCTGTGGGTGTACCTAATTGAAAGGATCTCTTCAATTTTTTGAAGGTACATTATTCTGGACCTCTCAGCGCTAGTTTAGATGACTTTTCAAGAATTTGACTATAATATTCAATCATCGTGCTCTTACAGGAATGTATACATTGCTTTAAGTGAAAAAAAATATTGTTTTATTTTCTTATTACAAGACGTTGAGTTGTTGACAATTTTGAAAATTCAAAGTTCTAACTCTGAGGGGTCTAAAATCAGGTACCTACCTTCCCACTGAGGCC
Source organism: Tethea ocularis (assembly GCA_963555595.1). Classification (NCBI taxonomy): domain Eukaryota; kingdom Metazoa; phylum Arthropoda; class Insecta; order Lepidoptera; family Drepanidae; genus Tethea; species Tethea ocularis. Next base: position 6,457,491 of record OY741963.1, on the reverse strand, counting down.
ACGGTATTAATTTTTGTTACTATGTTACACACACGTTTGAGACGTTACACTGACACCCACAATATAGGTAGATTAGATACTCACCAAGGAAATCATCTTGGCTGCCTTGACGGGCGCTCTGACAGACTTGTTTAAAGAACCGACCGAGGCCTCGAACGCCGCGCACTTCGTTGAGCCGCGACACCGCGTCCAGAACTGAGCTCTCATCGTCGTGGTCCCAGATGTCCAGGTGCAGGACATCCGACGATATATCGTCGATGTCACTACTCGAATTACCAACAAAATACTGCTCATAATTTTGTAGAAATTCAAATAAAATCAGCAATTTCATTCATAAAAAACAATTTGGTAAATAATCATAAGAGATACAAATTAAAATCTGAAAAATTCAATTCTGTACTGTACGTACCATGTTGGAAGCAGAATTGATTTAGAGATTTTTATATACTTACAATTTGAATGTTTCATTCCATTTAGGAGAGAGTGTATGTGGTCTAACACTGGTGGCACGTATGTATCGAGCCGGTAGTCGGCCGAGACTGTCGCGCTGCTGGCGGCCGTCGCGGCGCTTGAAGCTCAGCCTGAAGCCGTGCTTGCGACCTTCGTCCTCCGAAGCGCGCGGCGACGCCGGAGACGATGCTGGCTGGATGCCCAACATGCAATACGGGTCGCTGAACCCTATGCCAAGAACTAATTGTTTATTCTCAATGCATAAATCAAGCGAGTTACAGAATCCCGACAAGATATCTGATAGTTGGAACGAAACATTAATTCCGCAGTTTGTCAAACGAAGTCTCTGACGTATGAATGCTGCATATTAAACACGAATAGATACGCAATTCTGATACCTACATGAATAATAGCTATAGTATTTTAGTACTCGACTCGATATACGACACCAGCATTTCCACCGATGTCCATTCGATACAATCCTTCATCAACACAATGTTTACGGAGAGAAAATTTAAACTCACGATTCAGCACCATATTCAATTATTTGTTTCGTAGGTATGTAAGCATATCGTTTCTGAAACTCTACGCAATGTTATTAATTCTGTTTCGTTGAACTTTCGTAAACGTTTGCATAGCTATCGAAACAAAGTTTTGACAGAATAGAAATTTGATTTTAACTTCCTGTTCCGGTGCTTAGGTTGCATATATTTTGCTTACGTATAAAATACAGCGCTCGAAAGTGTAGAATCTAGTGTTTTGTGCAAGAACGTTACTAAAAATTCTCGACTTGTCGTCAGCTTAGTGTTCATCTCCCATCCCACCCGTGGATGTCGAAGTTACAATTGAGGCAATGGCATGGCATCGCGCTGCTTCACACCACACCGCCAGCGCTGGCCTGTCAGCGTCGCTCGCGCCTAATTTAATAACCGATACTGCGCGCCCGCTGACACCCTCCTCCCTCCACCTCCCGTCGCCGCCCGCCCCACGATGTACCGCAGACATTCTTTGTTCCACAATTTAATTTCATCCAACGTACATTATCTGAGAATGTTTTCAGGAGCATGCCCTGGCTATAAGTAGTAGGTACCTATCTATAAAGTGTCCTGTTTTTTTCATCATGTTAAAAAGTTGGTCGGTCGTCTAAAATCTTACGAATCTAAATCATCATCTCTTTGCCTTGTTCCCAATTATTTACAATGGTTTCCTCTTAAATTATCATTCACTACATAAGTTCGTCGCAGGCAAATGCTAAAATGCGATAAAAATCAATGTTATAGAGGTACATTACGTGAGACGTTTTACTGTAGGTATTAATAAATATTCAAAGTGACAGAAAGTCGTGAAAATTATTAACGGCGACACTCATCATGATTTAGGGGATAAAGGGTCGACGTGTGAGCAACGAGCGAGATCTAATGAGTATGGTTTCTATCTACATTATTTAAGACTGATTGTCTCTAAGATTTAAATAAGGGAAAAATATATTTAAGTTAAAATACAATAACTCAACAAATTAAGTTTTTCACTTTGAATCTTATCACGTTAACAAACTTTAATTAGTCTAATTAAGACTACTAGGTGCTTACAATTAGGAACAAACATCAAAAAAGTATTTATTTACCATTTGTTTCAGTTTTTTTTTATGTCAGAAAGTTGACAAGCAGGCAGGCGGTCCACCTGATGGTAAGTGGTACCGTCGCCTATCGCCATTTGCAATACCAGAGGAATTGCCAATGTGTTGCCGACCTGTTACAAGGCCACAAATGCAACTGGCTCTCAAGTGCAATATATATATATATTAAGATTCAAGAATTGCTCGTTACAAGGTAGGTATATTAGATAGGTTTTTATATGAGAACATGAAAAGCATAAGTTTTTGAATAAGTATTTTACGGCTACAAAATTAAAACATCTTACCTTGTTTTTCCAAACCTTTCCTACCGATTTGTTTTTCCAAAAGTCTTTTCATTTTTACATTGAAATGTCAACCTTTTTGTTAAGTAAAACAACAGCGTATATTTCTTTCATTTCCTTACTTTCTGATTCAAATTAATGTTAGGAACTTAAACCACGACATCAAACGTTAAAAAGGTATGTTTATGTTATATGCATGCAAACATACATATTGGTATACATGACTATAAGTTCAAAGTTCATAAATAAGACTGACATAAATATGTTTAATTATAGAAAGGAATGTTTTAAAGATACAATACATATGCATACCTAGTACCTACAAAGGTAGCTATATAAGTTACGTAGCAAGCAAGCACAAGCAACGAAGTGGCCAGCGGGCATTATCATGTAAAGTGTTCATTTCTTGCATAGTGAAGCATAATGTAGAGAAGGATAAGAGTATATATTTACCATTAGCATCTTTAGCTTCAAGTCCGTCAGCTTCAATGACAGTACATCCAAGTACGACAGTGGGTGGTCGTTCACTGCCGGCGGCTCGCATCGCCCTTCCGTGTGATTCTTGAGATACGCGGAACGCTCTCCTTGCGTATTCTATTACCTCTTCCTTATAAGAAGCAAATTGGCCATCTGGTGCAGGAGCACCTACTGCATTTTCTATGCAATAGAGCACCTAGTAAGAAAAAACAAACAAATTATATTGACAAAAATTTGGGTGTTCAAGAGATTATGACAATTTCAGATGAGTTTATGCAGTAGGTAAGAGTGATAAAACGTGCAGCGTAAAGCTACGAAGCGGTTTTAAACTAATTGAAGTAATAAGAATTCAATTCTGTCCTCTTATTCTCATTCTAATTCTGCTTAGATATAGATATAGAGCATGTCTACCAAATAAAACACGCAGTGTTGTGATATGTAGGTATAATCTCGTGCATGTATAAAGGTAAGTAAATATTAACAATTTCGTAGCTAACCACTTCTTAACACGGGAAAAGCGAGTTTTTAGATATTGTAGTGATTATAGCCAAATACAAAAACCTTATCTAAAGAAAAAAGTTCTAAACCATTCAGTCAAAGTTATATAATATCTATGTACGTACAAAAGAATGTACTCCTATCCGTAATTGAGCCTTTTCAAGATGGACGGTAACAAAAAAGGTTGACGTGAAGGAATGTATGTCTAATGGAAGGAGGACTTTGCATGTTCTAAGGTCGTTACACAGGTAAGGTCGTTGTCGGGTTTTGTTTATATCTTAACAACTTTAATGGATCTTAGAAATAAAAGAGGAGTAAGTAGTATCGGATATATCCATTTGATGTTTTGTGAAACCGTGTGTATCGAAAACTACGAATTTTATGTCTTGTTTAATTATTTGGTTTCTTGCCGCCACAAGGGGTGTGGTAAGGATAAACTGATACCACCGGTGTGTAACAATGTTCGTCCCATTCTCTGTTTCAAAAATTCTATTCAAAAACAGCTAAGTCCAGATCCAAACTATTTATTGACTTCGCTGTAAATCTTCCTAGGAGAAAATACTTAATTTTTTTAAAACATAACATTTCTTAAAAATACATTATAGCCACTACATAAAAAAATCCTCAAGTTGCTGCTAGATAAGGGTTATCGGCCGCCGTTTGTTCTAGTCTTGGCAGTTTCATTTCCGTGACCTTTGATTCTGTACCCTGGCCCGACGTAATCACAAACTAAGTAACTGATTTATTTATAGTCATAGAATAAATTAAACCTCAAACTCATGTCCAATTTTGTTGTTATTGTTGAATATCCTGACTAATATTGCCTCGAAGGACCTTATAGCGATAACTGTAAACTAACGATGTCTATAACCTGTATTATTTACAAAGTTTTCGGACCAGCGGTGAATTACTCTATTGAGGTTCTCATTTTGGATATTCAACTAATGTAAGCATTAAAATTAATAAAGACGTACTTACTTTATTACGTTAAAAAGAGAAATCAATTTTGAAATTGTGACAGTTTAAGACATAAATAAAATCACCTAAATATTATCACAACCAGACATCAGTATAAAAATTACGATATTACTTATTGCTAATAGAAGCGTACCTAGGTACCTACCTATGTACTGTCATTCAGTTTAGTGTTTTTCATTCAAATGTTACCTCTGTGTACAAATGATCATGTTCCTTATGTGAGAGCTGCGCAGATACACTGGGCAGGCCGAGGTCGTGTGGAGCGGGCGGTGGACGCTCAGCTCTTGCTTCAGCCAGCCTTAGAGCTGCCAGCCGTCTGTTCTCTTGCCGCCACGATAACGCCGTAAAACTTTCGAAGTATGACCCGTCTGTTTCTTGAACCCTGAATCGAACAATTATTGTATTATTGAAGGAGGAACTTTATCTTTTTATCTTATGTATTTAATTTGGATGTGTAAAAATTACGAGTATAGTGTCACGCGTGTAATAATACCTACTAATTACAATACCTGATAAGATTCTAAATCAATATATCTACCAACATTACACCTATGTATTTTGTTACCTATATACCTTTGTTATATATATTATAAAAATTTGGTAACTCGAGAAAAGATTTTTTTTCCTATCTTCAAAAATTACTGAGACTAGGTACCTGGTATGAAATGGATCATTTTAGCATATTTGTGGTACCTATGCATATCTAATGTTAGACCAGCCAACTAATATAGTATCTTAGTAAGTACCTAATGGTGTTTTTGAAACATATTATTATGATTTTACAAATTCCATTTTAAGAATGCTTTACTTGGCGTGCGTATTACCTACTGCATTATCACTAAACTAGTAGAGGTGAAAGTACATATCAATAGGAACTATTATCACAATGGCCCAAACTCCTAATGAGTAGTTTAACTCCAGAGAGTTTGAAGACTATTAAAATGAAACTTTGTTATGCGAGAATACTGAACTAAGTTTGTATTACACCTGAAGATTGAGTAATTGAATTTAGGTAAGTACCTACACTGTAAATGAAAAAATTGATAATATTTATGTACAAACAACAAAGCGGAAAACCTCAAGCGGAGGATACTTCTCTTGGGGGTTGAAACTATGGGTAGTTGGGGTCAAGATGCTCGCAGTTTAGTTAGGGAGCTGTCCAGACGCCTTATTGTCAGTACAGGTGACCAAAGTGCTGGCACTTACCTCGGGCAGCGCATCAGCCTTGCAATTCAACGAGGTAACGTTGCCAGCTTTTTGGGAACCCTGCCTGCAGGCGGCGATTTAAATGTGGTTTATAATTTATAGTTACTCTGTAGATAGATTTTGTAGTTTAATGGTAATTTAATATTTCATTTAATTTAAACTAATGTTATTATTATGTAAATAAAGAATAATAAATAAAAAATAAAACAACAACAACAAGGTGTAAACAAAAAAAAAAACAAACAATATTAGTTATTATATTCAAAACTATATAACAGACATTTTACTGGCGAGGATGCCAACTTAATACATATATCGTGCGAGGTAAGTCTGACCTCCTTACATGAAGTGTACAATTGGAAACAAAACGTTGGGATCGAAATCTTTCTGCCACGTCCAGTGAGCAGGGTATGGTTTAGTTAGATACTGCTAGTGACGAGGGGTAAATATAAAAGCATAATATTTGTATGGCCGTGTCGGAAGCGGACGAGATGTCCGCGTGACCGGTGTTTGTTCTCAATAAATATAGTACCGATATTAAATGTATATTGTATTTAGTATATTTGTTGAAAATAAAGTATCAACAGGTATGTTAATCGAGAGTGTTCTTAGTTATGTTTCAAGAAAATCCGCATAGCCGTTAGAAAATTATGACAAATATTCCAGTCAGTTTCAGGATTTTTTTTAATTAACTTTAGTTATATTGAAATAAAGTCGTTATCGTGGCAGGCAGCCGCGACGGCTGCACTGCCCATGATGGATGTTCAGTTCGCCTATCACGCCGGTTTCGTGCGTGCCTCAAAGCTTCACGTGGGTATTCGAATATCTCACGAACGCTATGTACTATCGACAAAGTTGAAGCATGATCACCTTAAGGGTGTATTTTGCGTGCAGTGACCAGCAGCTACCTGTGTCTCACACAATATAACCAGACAATGCGCTTGTCATTAAATATTAAATTGTCATTGTCAGTAAATAGTCTAAACAAAAGATTTTACAAGAGATCGTTTTATTGTCAACAATGGACAGGGCAAACTATGATTACTGGCTGCAAGCGAAAAGGTCTCAAAACCGATCATGCTTCAACTTTGTTGATGGTACCTACCGAAAAATTGCACGCATTTGGGTAATTTTGACTTCCTATGTATTCAGTCATTGATTTATTGACGTAAAATATGCTTCAATATTTAGGGATCTTTCCCTCTAAGTTCCGTTCGTTCTTTCCACCTACATACTTTTATGTAAGGTGAGATTCTTGTGAAAAAGAAAATGTTATACTTACGAACCTAGCTTATCTTACCTCATTCAGTGCGAGTGTGAACGTTTCCCAGGATATTTATTTGTGTTTTCTATGAATTTACGGAGACAGATATACGAGTGGTAGGTATTATTTTGTAGCTACACACATTTCATATTCACCGAGAAAAAGCTTTAATATTTATCTTCTGTTTATATGTGTTTTCTTTTAGCTCATTTTTTTCTCATTCGTAAATGATATGAATAATTGATTACGTTATGTAGGTGAACTCGTTGGAAATATTGAAGGCTTCATAAAGTAAAAAGCTTTTCAGCAACAGTTACCTAAGCAAATTTTTACATGATTGAAAGCAGTTAAGAAGAGGCTTATTAATAATATTCACTGTATAAATAGTTATAACTGTAAAATAATATTATATCTTAGGGTCGGTTGCTCGTACATTTTAGTTAAAGTTATAGTCAAAGTTAACTTAACTATTACCATGTTTTGTCCGTAGAGTCACTTTTACGATGACCGATCTCCTTCGGTCGGTTATGGTTACGGTTAAAAGTGACACGAGCAACCCGGTTTGCTTTCCTTCGGCGGTTAAAGTTAATTATAACCGTAACTCATAACCCAAGTATAACCTTACTATGACCGCGCTTTATGCAAACGAACCGAAGAATTATATCATACTTAAATTATAAAATAATATAAAATGTTTTACTTTGTTGTCGCTTTGTCATGTGTTCTGTCGACAAAAAAAAGATATCGAGATTGAGGCCTATAGGTACACACGGGCACAGATCAAGCTACACATTTTTGTTGCAAAATAGCGCCTATTACAACCGCATATGGTGCCGCAGTGTGTAGCTTGATCTGTGGCCATGTGTACATATAGCAGGTAAATGATCGACAGTTTTTTCAGTTAAAATTTATAACTTGGTTCCATAACTTGGCTAAAAATAAACATAGCGCCTCGTCATAGTCTCATTAGAATGAGAAACAATCTAGCCAGTTCTCCGCTATCCGTAACAGAACAGCTGGACGCAGGTGAATGACGCATGCGCAAACTTGACAGATTGTACCAATTATCTATTGTCAGTATCAGTACTAATTTCAGAAGTGCAATCATAAACATAGTAATTATTACTACCGTAAAACTAGTAGATGCACAGACAGACTAATTGATAATTCTAGTGGATAAAGATTATTTAAATAATAGTAGAATATGCACCATGTGGACGATAAAGTAGCGGCCGGCATTTATTGGATCCTAAGCGGAACAAGAGACTCTGAGGGATATTTTGAATCCTGAGTGAAGCGATGGGTTCAATCCATCCAAGACGAAGATAGACTTTATAGCCGAGGTGAGTCTGTACTCTGTTTTCATACCTACTACGACACTAAAAAACTCCGGAGTCATATCACTATCGCTCGAAGACAATTTTGTGTCAACATGGTGTCAACGTGAAAATTAATAAAATACGGTAACACCAAACACCGTGCTTTGTTTCAAAATCTTTATCATTGCGCCTTTTTCTTCATTTATTTAATTAATTTTCATACTCTGATTATCGATTAGTAAAATACTTAATCATTGTAAGAAACAGTGTAGTATAATGAATCGTTAAAAGAAACTGTTTGGAAAAATTTATAGAAAAATATATGGGCTGATACTTCCGAAAGATTATTCTAAAAACACATAAATACCAAGTGCTTGATGGATGAACATAAATGATGGACTACCTCTATACCTCAATCTCAAGGTAGCGAATATGTTTGGTATGGGAAGGTTAGGTATGTTGTCGTTTCGTTTTAAAATCTACAAAGTAGGTACGCTCTGAAAATCTAAACTTATGTATACGTACTGTTAGGTAGGTATTGTGCAAAGGAATTATATGTAGGTAGGTACTACAATTATAGTTAATAATCTTTCTAATCTATCTAAATACTACCTGGAATATTTACTTATAAAGCACCATTACTAGTATGATTACAATATTTTTTTCTCTTGGTACCTACGTAGTACTATTTTTTTTTTTATTTTCAAATTTTGGAGGGATGGTATGATTGTCTCGCTCGCTAACACAAAAGGAGTTGAGGAGATATTACTTGATGAATAATTGATGGACGATTGTCAATCTTTAAAAACAAATCAAATAATAACGTTGAGTAAAATTATAGTATGTAGGTCATCAGGCGACCTGTTGCACGTCCTTGCACGCGCCCTCACGACACGCTCCGCTCCACCGTCATCCCTCCTCCGCAGCGCTCCTGTCCCGGCCACCTCCACCCCACCTCACTCGCACCAATAACCTTCGCATTACCCTCATCCCGCGCTTTTACTTTGCAATCATCGGGACCATATTGCCAGCTTTTATCTACTTAATTGAAAAACTCCTACCAACTTACGTCCACTATGACAAAAGGTCGTCTCGACAACGATAGACAGATGCATTTTAACTATCAAACGGATGTGAATAGCTCTATTTGCTCCCGGGAAATATGACTTATTATTAATTTATTCTGATTATGCTAATATCAGAAAGTAGGTAGGGTTTTTCTTCGGTTTATACCAAACGCATGAAAATATTAAAAAAAATGTAAGTTATATATTTTTTTTTATTTTACTGAGCGTGGTAACTCAGGAACTTATCATGATATTAAGTAGTAGAGCCGCGGTCGTAAATGTAGTCTCTTTTTAAATACAACTTTGTGATACCATCTCAATACTACAAAAATACAGATAGATATTCCGCTATTTTCACCAAAGATTGATAAAGTCTTCTTGTTTAGTTTTTTTAGGAGTTTTCTCAGTTTTTTCTTTAAAGTTACTAGAAAGGTTTAATAATAATCTTTTATGTACTTATATTTTGAGAAAGATTTGTGGATACCTATACTTACGCAATCAATTTCATGAAGTCAGTAAAAAAATTGTAGTAAGTAGATACTTCTTTATTACCTAAATCTTAGTTAGCGAATGGTAAAAAAAATGTTATCCTTGAATAGTTCTACAAAAAGTCCGGTAGCAATATGTCTATCTTCTAAGGATAACCTTTTGTCATTCAAGATATAGTTTCTCGAAGCAATACCTAACGCAAATCAAAATTGACCACATAAATACCGAAAATCACGCCAGGCGAGCAAAGCCGGGGCGGGTCACTAGTCGCTAATAACTTTGTCAGATTCCTACAAATTTGATAAAAGTTGTTATGAGCGCGTAACAAATTGAATTTTCCGTGTGTAGGATAAGTAGGTACAAGGTAGGTATATAGGGCAGTTGCAGTCCATAATTACTCCCATTAGGGATATGGGGCAATTATACGAAATCTCCGGCTAAGGAAAGGGTAGAAGTCTCGACCTTTGACCTATAACCTCATTTCGTATAGGTAATAAATTTCTTAATTGAAATTAGAAAGATGGTTTGGTAAGCGAGATGCATACTTACTTTGAATTGTTACAATTCAATTTACTCTCGGACCTAACCCAAAATTTACGCATACTTCTTTGTAATGATAACCATATTTTATGTTACGTCTTGCAGAAGGTAATTTTCCTCTGGACCGTCATAAAGCTGCCTTCTAAAGGTCAAGAAAAAAAAGGATTATATCTAAAGTAGAACAAATAAGAAAGTATACGCACCCGCTGCTTTAATAAAATTTCTATTAGACCAAATGGAACCCCTGCTGACAAATCGATTTATCTAGTGCCTGGCCCTCCAATTGCCCATTTTATCAATTTCGTGTATTAACACTACTCATTACCAAAATTGCTCTTTTCTATTAAGATTTACTCGCTTAAAATACATAGGCAATACCTACTGCAGTCATTGTAAATATATTTATCAATGACATGCATTCTAATAAAATGTTAAACGCAAAAGAAGTAACAATACCTACCACAAAAGCTTTCGCTGAAAATGGTAAAATTGACTGTCGGAGTCACCATTCTAGACAAAGTGCAGTAAGATCTGAAGTACTTCCAAAGTAAAACCCAAATAGGACTAGCTTTCGCCCTGCGGTTTCACCCGCATTAGAGTTCATGAACACCCCGTTGTTTATACCTATAACCAACCAAATCTCAATTTGTCTGATAGAAACTAAAGAACCACAGTACAAATGTTGAAGCGCTTGTCAAAGAAATGTCCTAGGGTAAGGTTTTAAGCTACGTAAAGTACGTATCCAGGGTCATGTGTAGGTAGTTGTTCTGTGATGATTTAATGCTGCATACATTTTAATATGCATGTGGTTTCAGTTTAGTTTTCACGTTTAAATACTGGGTAAGTTTTTCGTTAAAATGAACTGCTACATCAGATTCGGAACATTAATCCTTATTTGATGGACCTGCCAAAGGAGATGTATTACAAGTACTACAAGACTGCGTATCTCCAAGATGCTGGATATTTTGGTCTTCATTTTGAGCGATTTGTTCCATGAGCGATACTGCCAGAAAAGCTTGATCAGTAAAAACATTTGGGTTCATAGGTTATATTCCCGTCCCTCAAAATCTAGCTTCTCCCTTGCTTATATTCGCAACCTGTACGTATGCTTATAAGACTTGCAACATCATTTCACAGTTATTCATAATTATGTCTGTTATATTCGTGCCTATCGTGCTTTCAGGAGTCCGTAAAAAGACACATCAAGTGGCGGTGTTCTATGAGAACTGTGTGATAGAATTTAAAGCATCGTGAAGCGGTTTTCCTTGTAAAAATGAAAAGCTTGAAGGGAGATGTGACTATTGTGGTTATCCAAAATTAGCAGCACAGGTGATTCTTGGATAGGCTTAACAAATGCTGCGAATTCTTTGAGCCAGGTGACAAATATATCTTCGTTTATCCAGCCATTCTTAGAGCTGGCGTACAAATGCACCAGCTGAGTGTATTTACACTTAGTACCTACTTTTCTTTGTGATATTTATATAAATGAAAAAAATATACATATATACTTACAGTTAAAGCAAATCTATCAAATATTCTATATAATAATTTCTGTAATGAGTATGACTTACCCAGAATTCACCGAGTTGTCTACCTCAGGCCAAGAGAGGCGTCTTTTGCAGAATGCCATAGCAGGTTTTTCAGGTGGAATTTGGTTTCGAGGCACTCGTAGGGAGCCACCCCGGCGAGTGGGCGGCGCTGGTGCGAGGCAGTCCAGAGTACGTCTTCGAGCGCTCAGCGCTGATGCGCCTTCTGTTGGCACCACTCTTGGGAAACCTGCGTTATTTGTTATAGTTGTGTAAGGCAATCGGATTATGGTTCTTTGGATGGATATGGATCTATGGTTGGTTGATTGGTTTGTATGGATTACCTCTCATTGTAGCTGTGGAGGGTTGTGGTTGCTGCGCTTGCGACTCCTCGGCGGAGCGGTGGCGTGGGGGCGGCGCGCGGCGCGGCGACAGCGCCAGCCCCGCAACGCTGTCCGCCATTCCCGCCACATACTGACCGATTGATGATAGGAAACTCATGGCCACACACCACTACCACCGATTAATGCAATGCCCAGCACATTTGCATCGACACTTCACAAGTTTTACACTGTTCAAATACCTAAACCTCAAAATCTATTGTCATTTACAACACTGCACTATTTTAAAGATGTCCCACTTCCATTTTCATTAGAGACGTAAGTACCTGAAAACAAAGTTTTCTGATTAAGTATGTTATGGTGTATATTTAATGTTTTTAACATTACTTAAATTTAATTTAAACAATAAATTTTAGTGGTTATAAAGTATATGGCATATGTATGTATAGATTTCACATAGTGAAGACAAAGAGGTATTTTACCAACAAAGAATTTAAACAGAAAAGATATATTTGAGTTATAATTTGAAAAGTCCTCATAAAGCGAAGAATGCGGGGGGACTATTAAAAAATTAAGGACGGGGGTTGGAATAGCCGTAATATTTTCTTAATAGGTCGAGGCAATAAACATTTTATGATGGCTGTGAATTTTTCTCAAAAGGAGATTCCTTTTGTAACATTTTACAAGTATTTAAAGGAGGTATTTTGTTAATATTCAGGCAATAAATATAAATAAATATTTTCTTTTGTACAATTCTGCATGATGGGAACTCCAAGATACAAGATAGTTCCTAGTTTGGAGTCCACTGCTACATCTGACTGTTGTTTAAATTAAATTATGACTTGACAACATTGTATGTATCTATTGTAAATATTTTTCATCAAATAAAATAAATATTATTTCATGAATTACTTAAGTCCTTTATAACAAAATTATTATTAAACCTTAAATTGGGTAATTTATGATTCGATCGCCGTTTAGTAATTATCAGGATAAGTTAGAATTTAGTAAGAATAAATACCAACTTATTTATTACCCAAACAGTATCAAGTACCTACCTACAGAATACGTTCGGTTATAAGGCAATTTCTAACAATTTCCACCTTCGATTTTCCTCGGTCCCGTTCCGGAACACTTATTTCCGTAGGTCAGGCGAAGAAACATCATAGGTAGGTACATCAAACAAGAAAATAAATTGCATCAAATAAACATAGTACAAAATAATCTATATTGTATTTAAGTATATAAAAATTAATTCCTATTCCCCTTCGTCACGGCATCACACGTGAACGTAAGTACCTAGGTAAGTACGGCTAGTAGATAGGTACGTTATTTTCGGGGCAGGACGGCGTTTGTTGGGCCAGCTAGTACCTAATTATAATAAATACATTTTCCTTATTTAGTTAAAGTTATTCATAATTTTAATTGGTATTCGACGGTCTCTGTTTTTCGTACCTGCAACTATTTACTTTTAATCTGTATAGTATAACTTATTTGATAGGAAGATACTGTCCTACAATAAATTTGTGAGCTTTATGTACCTACTACTTATATTAGTCTATTATATCTAACGAAATCTAGAAATTGTGATGAGATGAGCATTTCAAAACTTAATGTTTTGAAATGCTCCAAGACGAAGGTTAATTGTACCAAACAGCACTAACACAGATTATGAATTATTTTGGAGTTCCCGTCCATCAAAATTAGCCTGCAGATGAGGAACTATTCATACCTATATCCTTCTAATCACAAGAAATGGGCTTAAGCCAAGAAGCTATAAATAGCTAAAATAAAATGTTTACTGAAAAATGAAATAATAGTTGGCATTTATATGAAGAATCATTGTAATTGTAACCGTAAACAAAGGTCAGTGAGTATATTTTGAGACATCAACCGGCAATAAATCCATTAACCTGTAAGCCTGATGTTCCCACAATATAATCTCATCTCCTCACTACCTACAATATTGGATATTGACCCTCAGCCACCAGCGGCTGCGTAGAACAACAGAGCTCAAGATTTGATTAAATGAACCTTTGTGTTGCTACGAATATATTATGGTGTATAGTCAGGACGGCTTTCAATTTCACTATGTTCGACATCATCCGTGCTTTACTTTAGGTTTAAAGAGATGATCCAAATCTCCAGTTAAAGCTCACAGGCCTGGTATAGATTTAAATAGTAGGTATACTAATAAAAAGAAGATTATTACCTACGATTGGAATAGCGGTTAGATGTCATGAAGACATTCATATAGGTACGTCAGTAAGATAAGTAGGTATACTGCCCCGGCACTAAAATCCAACTTGTATTATCACATGTTTAAGACAGTAACCTCACATTTATGTCAATAACAGACTGACATTCATCCACAGAGCATTCATCTGTATTGAGATGAGAATATCGTAAGTTAAATCTTATTATTTTCAAGTTGAATCGCCCTACTCCCTACCAATAAAAAGTTTAAAATAAAATTAAATCATTCTAAAACTTTGAAATGACGAGTACCTCAGTAAAATTTATGTGACTAATAAACTATAACATCTTATATACTTTTGTATATAACATCAGACAGAATAACCTGCGCCTACAGACCATTACTGAAATGAAAAGTCACGTTTATTGGAATATCTACCATACATGATATTCGTAGAATTCCTCTACAAACGCTTCTTGAACAACAAGTTATTTTTGGGATTCAATAAAGAATAAAAATTGTGAACCGGCACGAATAAAGGCGTAGTAGAACTAACAATAGGGATGGGAGAATGGAAGTTGGTCCCTTTTCTATGTGGTATCTAAATATTATCTACAACGAGATAAGAAACTAGGATAAATCCTCACAAATCATGCATTAAAAAAAACATTGGTATGACGCGCGAGTAAAAAAGACGAAAATTTGACAATTTATGAAAATGTAGAGTACATAAGATTCGTACAAATTATCATAATTTTAATAATGAATGAAATATTGTGTTTAGATATGGAAGGAAATTAAAATAATTAGATGTCAGTTTTTAATTCTGAGTTTTACATTAATTGGAATTCAAAGGGAGCATTGACAACACAACAACAATCCTTCAATTACTGTTAAAAAACATATCATCATCAAATACACCCTAAAGTTATAATTTACCGAGAGAGACAACAGCAAAATTCCCAGAGAAATGCTAGGATTTTCACAATCGACCCGATGTTTGCTCAAAGCTAAGCTTGTAAATAGTTAGTATCACGCAAAAATAATCTTCTCTTCATTGCAAAATGGAGAATAGAGTAACTAACTACAATCCGTCAGAGAGATATGCACCTCGCCGGAAGGTGCTTGGCTTGCATTTCAGCGAAGTGGCTAGATACTTCTACACTAATATTAAAAAAGAGAAAGATTAGATTTTTGTATGTATGTTTGGAATAGATAAACTCAAAAACGACTTCTGATTTTAAAGCTACATTATCGGCGACTAACATGGGCTTATATATATTTTTTAAATCCCTACGAAAATTACAGTTATGGATACCTAATGTAACCCAAGGTATGAAAAAATTATACCGTACCGTATGTATAAATAAATATAAAGAAAGCCATTTACTACTTTTACACATAACTAATATACAAATTAAAGAAAAAGAAAAAATATACCTTACTTATGTACAGATTAGATTATATAGTTAGTGGTAAATCATTGCTGATATAGTAGGTGAACAGCGAAGTTCCGTAGCGATAACGAACCAAGCGTCGCGCCGCCTCGCGCCTCGCGCCACGCGCCACGCCACGCGCGTCGCTACAACGGTAACACTACCTTATCTAGGTATAAGTAACTAACTTCACATTGCGTGTTAGAATTAATTTATTGCTTTTAATTGGCGGTTGCTTATCACTAACGTCCCTTCTAGATCTTGCGTGTAATCCTTCAGTCACATCATCACATTACCAAGGAAATGTTCATTGAAAAGATGTGACTCTTTGTGAACAAATTCAGCAGAATCTCTGTAAAATTGTATATACGAGAGTAGGTATAATATTTGGATTAGCAGTTAAATGTTATTTTCATAGGACTAAGATTCAGTAACACCACCGAGGTGTAGACGGTTAAATAGCACATTAGGGGTAAGCGACTTACTCAAAATGCTGGCTCACGTTCTTGCCTGTAACCTTATTCCATATACCTACAATAAACATACCAATAGAGATCAGCAAATCTCACAATTTTCCACAAAGAAAACATGTAAAGATATTATATTATTAGTAACCATTATTAAAACAGGGTCCTGTTTAAAAAAACTCCATCCATCTACTAAACAAACAGTAATAGTTATATTTACACTCCTTCATAAAGGATATTAACAACTCGAATTAATTTGTACCTACGTTTACTGCAGATTTGCAAGAAAGTGGGTAGGCCTATGTAATTTTATAGTCTGCTTAATTATATTTTAGGATTTATTCCTTTACTAGCGACCCGCCCCAGCTTCGCACGGGTGTACAAATCTTTGAATTTCTCGGCTTTTCTGTACTATAGTATGTATGTATTATACATATAAACCTTCCTCTTGAATCAATCTATCAATTAAAAAAAGATCTTAGCATACATAGGGACAGACAGACGGGAAGCGACTTTGTTTTATACTATGTAGTGATAGTGATAGTGAAGTGATGATGATGATAGTGATAGTGATTTGTGCTACGAGTATGCGAACTATTGCTTCATGCCAAATGGATCAACGAGGAGTATACGCTATGGCCGAATTTTTTTATTGAGTTGCCTTAGAAGCTTGTTTTTTTTATAGTTTCAAGGAACAGTAGGTAGACTTACGGACAACCAAGTGAATCTAATAAGGGTTCCACTTTTTCCTTTTCTGGTAGGGTACGAAACCCTAAAAATAAAAACTGTGACTGGATAATCTTTAGGCGTTCTCTCTTGAAATCTTTGTAAAAGAATTGAAATGTGATTTAATTAAAATATAGCAAAGTTTCTCAAATAACTGAGTTCACATCTTACGGACAGCTGAACTTTTATAAGTTCAGTCGGGCGTAAGTTTTCAATAATAAAATGTTTGAAAAAAATTCAAATGAGACTCCATAATCTTAAAATATACTTAACTTCTCTACTAACCCTTAGTCAGGGGATCGAAAAATCGAAGTATGAACATCACTTCTGTATAATAAATATATTTAGGTAACCGCATAGTAGCTACGTTTAATGTAATCATGTAAGATTAACACACTTAAATGTGTCCTTTTTAGGGTTCCGTACCCAAAGTGTGCCAACGGAACCCTATCATGAAACCTCCGCTACACTGTCCGTTTGTCAGCGGGCTGTGTCTCATGGACCGAATGTAGACAGTTGAAATTTTCACAGACTGTGTATTTCTGTCGCCCCTATAACAATAAATTAAATACAGTTAATAAAATTATGGTCTAATGTACTTAAGTAATTGAGCGACGTTTTAAGAGTTATACAGGATACTGAAATAAATCAATTTAAAGTTTGAAAAGTTTTATGTTTAATTTCTATGGATATCCCCGCGTTATTCGTTATTATTTAATAATAATAAAATAAATTTTAGTTCGTTTCAATAAAACGTGATTTAGGTTTTAAAAAGCAGATAGATAAGACAGATAGACAGACCTCCAACTATCTTTGAAATATTTAACATATTGATAAATGTGTACAAATATTGTATTATTAAGGGTGGCTGACATGCATTTGCTTGCATAAATAATCAAAAATATACACAATGTATGTACATATTTTAAAAATGTCACATTTCTAGCTTCAATATCATAAAGCGTCACATATTTCAATTCAATTTATAAACAATATTGATAAGAAAATTGTGTATCTACCACCATTTTATACCTTCAATGAACTTAATGAAATCGATATAGTACGCTGCCACTCACGATGAACAGTGCAGCTGGTATTTTCCATGAATATCTACCTTATAAATGTTTTCATTAATTATCAAAACACATTTTACAATTTATTAAATTACTAACCATTAAATTTTAATTTTGATATGTGAGTAAAAGTCAATAATTTACGTCATAATTAAATTATTTACTTTTTTTATATGATATTTACTATTTATATGGTAATTTTGAATTTTCTTTAATTATTATTAGAGGAAAATAACAAAAATGGTAATCGTTGCCCATTTTATATACTTGCCTCGGATTCGGAACTAGGTATTAATTTGAATTGCCGATTGCGTGTTAAGTATTAGGTAACTTCTGACTTTTCTGAGCTACCTATGGTTATTAAATAGTTTGGCCAAAAAAATCATATCATAATGTTTAGGCGTTTTCAAGCTACAACTGAAAATATATATTTTGTTAATTCGCGCCCCGCTCTTCCCTAATAAAATAATTTATTGGGAAAAATATGGTATGGTAGGTAACATTTGTCCCAACTTTTTCTGGATTTTGCAGGGTCCCAACAGATTATTCGTCATTTCCATTGCCTCCAAAACGTCAGGTGGATATTATTTCACGTAAGTGTCACTGCTATTCTCCATTCACGTGTTTATGGCTTCCGAAAAACATCCAGCCGGATGTGTTTGGGGTAGTCCGGATGTGCGCCAATGGTGCCGATTCTGTTGTTTACGAACTAAAATAAATTTAATCTCACTATATCTCTTTCTAATAGAAAATATAAGAAAAGATGCAAGATATTTTAGTCCTGTCAGTTAAATCCGATCATACATTTCAACGTGAATTTAAGCGCGATCTTTATTGGTCACGACTATTTACCCGTACATTACGACGGTATGGATTAAACTGACAGCATTAAAAATGTTCTATCTTTTTTCAATAAGGTTAAAATGAAAGAGAGGTGATTTGTCTAATATTAGTTAAGTTCGTAAACAACAGAATCGGCACCAATGTCTCCCTAATTTCACTAAATCAAGTATGAAACTATAAATGTCTATTTTTGAGAATCTAGACTATATTTCCTATCCATTATTTTAGCTTTCAAAGGAATTGGCTGAATAAAATTGACTACACAATAACATACTATAAAATATTCAATTCTATCGTTTATTATATTATTTACAATATTCAATAAATATCCAACAATCTCTATTAGTAAAATATGAAATTACAGACTAATTTTCTACTATCTATTTTTATCGTTTCTAGGTTTGTATATCGGATTAAATATTGAATTTACACACAATACGATTACGATATGCTCTAATCGATTTGTTATGATATTTATGTTAATCCATTAGTAATCATTAATAATTAAGAGACGAAACCAGACATAGGTAAACAGAACCGTATTGGCGCAGTGCAATTTATACCTCAAAACAAACCTATTTAAATTTAATTAAATAGTTTTGGTTTTACAGTTTTATATTATGTATGTTTCGGTGGGTATCTATTGACCGCACGCAGCAATACAACTTGTTGTCTAAAATCGCGTGTACCTACGTAAAGTAATTCACATTTTTTAAATTGTGTCGTGTTGCCTATCGTAAACTAAGTCGGTAATAAAACTCTACACTGCGCTGATTCAGTCAGTCAGTAGGTACTCAGTTATTGTATAAGGCTTAGCTACCCAGAGCCAATTTCTAAGAGTTAAACAGAATCTACTGCTTGCAAAACTGTAGGGTTCTACATGGTCGCTTAACTCTCAGTGATGCATAAATATATTCAATTTTAAAAAGATGTCTTATGATGATTTAAAAAAATGATGTTACGTACATGCATTATGTTGATATTGTTTTGTAAACTGAGGTTGATACAACGAATATGCTAGTACCTATTTACGAATTACAAGTTAACTAATTAAAAGTACTGTGATACAGCATTATTAATTTAAATATAATTTCTAGTTGATTCATGTATTATTAAAATTAATTACGAATTATTCCTTTAAGATGAGACAATAGGGCATCATGTGGCCCATTTAATTAACGTACTACTCACTCTTTGTCAGAGAGAGCTTACCAATAAACCCGAATGTAAATTGTAACGCCTGGGTCCGCGCCTCATTTTCGCGTTCTATTGCTATTAGGTAGGTACCTATGCTATTACTTGCTTTGAAACTTTCATTGAATTGGTTCTGTGATTTCAAAATATCAAATTGGTTTTCTAGAATCGATGTTTATTAAAGTGCAATAATATCTACCCACCTGAAACAGAATAACAAACAAACAACAACATCACAAGTTTCATATTACTTGCAAATAAATGTTTTCATTTCAATATTGTTCGGTTGTTGAAGCAAACTATGAAACTTATTATGACTTCGACTGATTTAGTTTGTGTATCCACCCACAAACATATTAATAAAATACGACATTTTTCAAATCAATTTTATTATCCTATACTTACCTGTGTACCTGGTAGGTATTGTACGTGTATAGTTTACAAAAAATATCGAATTTTAAGAAGCGGAAATATGTATCAGGGTCTGTTTTGAATTTGAATAAAAGTAAATTAAATAATTACATACCTACTCATACATAGGACTAACATTGAAATTGCGAATATATTTAGGTACAGAAATTTTGATCGAGCAAGGTTTTGGTATGAATATTATTTTCACTATTACAAAATTAGTCCCATAGTAAAAGTTGTTCACCAGGAAAATATCATCACAGGTTTCCAAATCATGCATTTTCATATATTAAATATCAAAAATTACATATTTTAATTAGGTATTCAATCTTACACCCTTATTTTGTCACATAAGAATGCCTACGTTACAAATGGTTACCTATATAATAATGTGCAAAGTCAATTTTCTACACCTTGCACATTGAGCTGTGCATAGACGTCAAAAAAAAATATAAATTCCTCATTCATACTAATACATTCTTTGCTAATACATCATCATTTTCTTCATTTCAGCAGATTTAGAAAAAAAATACCTCAGCCTATTCGAAGCGGCTACCAAAGCTGAATTTTTGAAGTAAGTACATCTTCCTGCTTACATCAACCCCAATCAGTGTTTCGTAATTTCGTAAACCCTGGTTCTACAGATTTATTATAGATACAATATATAAAGACAGATAGACATAAGGTAGGTAGGTACTTACTTGCTATTAAAATGTTGCAGCTTCTGTTTGCCCGAGGACGGCCCGGGGAATCAATATTGGATAATTAGGTCGTACAAACATCATCCAAGGACTGTAAGTATTTCGAGGAAACTAAGATAGGAATGTTTAGTAATACTGCCCAAAATGATTATAGCTTACCGTAGCTAATGAAATGTTAGTTTTTAATTATACAGAAAAGTGGAAATAAAACTGAAGGGATTTATGCCGCGCCTTCAACCTGAGTTAAGGTATGTAGATTCGTAATGGATAAGGGTTACAGTAAATATTTAAACAAAATGTTTTATCAGCCGTAATTCAAAATTTAACTTACTTGCTTTATTTAGTTAGTAAAACATATCTGACTCTATCTTTCGTTCTGCTTCATAGTCTGCTCTAGCAATAAGTACCAAGTTTTTATGACGGTTTGACTATAAAGTAATTTTTATGCCTGACTTGAGGTCTAACCATAAGTATAAAAAATAATACTTTAATCTTGTTTTATACTTATGGTGATAGCTCAGCAAATTTACACTATCACTGGAGTGAGCTTGAGTTTCTTTTTATCATTCAAATAATGTTTCACTCTAGTAAATCTATAGATCATAAATGTCCTTCAAAAATATTTTAATTAAGACAATTTTATAAGTAGGTAACATTAGGTATACCTAAGTTGATTCTCCTATACAAAAGTTTTGTTTTGTCAGCTATTCGTTGCACAACATAACAACAAATTAAAATAATGTGTGTTTAAAAGTTTTACAAATAGAGCAGCCATCCGATTCACTAGTCAAATATTTTTTTGTCAAAATGAGATAATTTCTTGTAGATTTTTTGATGCTGATTCTAAATCCGGCCACAGAATTGCTCTAGGATGTCAGGATTTTCAGATATATAGGTAACAATTTGATGGTGGTTCTTTTAAATAAATAACAGGTCAGAGGCGAAGTGCGGCCGGATCCTTTAGCTGCCGCCATATCGTAGGTCCAACGGGAACTGACTACTAGCAACAAATTAAAATGACCGCTCGGCTCCAAACATGAGAGCTGCACGAATACCGAGCTGCAGTTAAGCAGCTTACAAAGTTTTTGCTCCAACGATTTTGGCATGCAGAAACTGCCAATATAAAGGAGATTTTGAAGATGAAACGCGGGAGGATAGAAAATTAAATTTGCAATAAAGGGCTATTTCAAGTTCCTATTAGATTGTTACCATTCGAGTATTTATTTGCTCGAGAGCACGTCCGATCACTATCACTACCACAAAACTATCGTCGTCTTATTAGCATGTAATTACGTGTACGTGCCTACTAAGGCTTTCACTCAATACCGAGATGCTGTCATTACATGATTCCGGAGTCTATCTTTCAGGTAGACCGAGTTTTAATGGGAGGGAAGATGGCTGAGATTTCACCTATATATTATAGACGTATTTAACGTTTTAACTTCTCTAATATAATAATTTGTATCGTTCGGACCACGTACCGGAAAAGCGAGCGGAGCGGCATCCTACCTGATGGAACGACAATCAGATCAGGGGCTCTACCGTGTATCTTTGGTGGTGAACTCAATAAATTGTCCTTTGAATTTGGTTTCATGAAATACCTACCTACAAAATTATCCACTGTCGGACAATAGGTATCACAGCGCAGCGGCGTGTGCAAGCGCAAGTAGGTAGGTATTCATGAAAAATTAATAAGTGCATGCATACAACTTCATATTCGTCGCGCGTAAACTGTTCGGAGTACTCGATCAAGAATTCGCAGAAGAGTATGAACGAGATATACAATCAAAAAATTAGTTTTCTTCGATCAATTCATATCATTGATTATCCAGAGTAACTCGATGATAATCTATTCACATCAAACTCGCTTTAATGTTATGAACAAGGAAGCCGATGTCATGAAGATCTAAATTTCGCCTATCAACAACATTCTCAATCTAACAATCTCAATATCAACTTCGGACTTGATTTTGACTCCCTTTTCTTTGGGTGACAAATTTTTTATTTGGGACTGCGTTCCAAAAAATATTGCACAAAATCGTCGAACGGAAACGTGTTTTTCCATTGCAATATATTGATCCTAAAAGTATTAGTATGGTCTCAATCGATTCAAGCGCAAAAAAATATACGGAAAATGATACTTCACTCGCCTACCTGCTGCTCATGCTGATCTTACAATGGTAGACAAAGCATTATAAAAATAATCAATAAAAATATATAAATTGTAAAATTATTATATAAAATTTATATTCATCCAATAATTATGTAGAGAACATTAAAATATTATGTTGACATTTCTATGGTAGAGAAAGCATTATAAAAAAAAACCCGGTCAAGTGCGAGTTTGACTCGCGCACCGAAGGTTCCGTAATTTCCTATGTTACTGTAAATACCATAGACTTCTTATAGGTTTTCCTGTAATCTATAAATAAAGAACTGTATATTTTTCAAAATATTTGGCACAGTAGGTAGTATCGGAGATAAGGTAAATTTTTGCTTATTTTCATAAATCACTTTGTAATTATATGTCTTAAAATTATAAATTCTCACAACGAGCCCTTTCATTTGATACCTATGTCATTATAGGTTTGGCAATATTTTTTTTTTATTTTCTAAATTACCCCACAAAAGTTGAAAAGTTATTTGAAATTCATTTATTTACGTTACACGTCCGTGTTTGGGTCACCGACTTACAACATGTACCAAATTTCAACTCAATCCAGGCCATTAGGTACTTTCGGATAGACAGACACACGAGTGATTCTATAAAGGTTCTGTTTTTTCCATTTGAGGTGCGGAACCCTAATAATCAATAAAAATATATAATATAATATCAACGTACTGTTTTATAGACAAATGTTTAAGCCCCTTCAATTTTTTTTGTCGAAATTCTGCATGAAAATGTAGCTCTTCGACATAACTCGGCGCCTAATGCTCTTGCTGTGTAAGCAGAGAAAAAATGCGTATTATTTGTTCTGAACATCGTTTTTTACTTATACATTCTATCTTACATACCTAGGTAGTTAAGTAATTGAAGTATCTCTGTATATACCTATATACAGAGATACTTCAATTTGAATATAATATTTCTCACAAACATGCATAACATGAGAAAATGCAACATAAATCCTCATGAATTTAACATAATAGCGTCGATAGATACTCTACGTGTAAACAAATAATACTTCTTCAATCAAAACTTACCTCGCCTAGGGCAAAATACGCAAAAGGGCACCGAAGAATCCTTCGTTTTCCGTTAGCACTCACAAAACTTCAATTTGTCTTAGTTTTTAGTTAGAACGCATCTCACTT
Organism: Tethea ocularis; assembly: GCA_963555595.1. Taxonomy (NCBI): domain Eukaryota; kingdom Metazoa; phylum Arthropoda; class Insecta; order Lepidoptera; family Drepanidae; genus Tethea; species Tethea ocularis. Next base: position 6,433,059 of record OY741963.1, on the reverse strand, counting down.
ACCGAACGGATAGTTGAATGATAAAGTTTCTGATGATAAAATACGGTTTTAATGTGGGTACGTGACGGAGCGTAAATGAGCTTAGTGGTGTGTTGGTCGGTCGCAGAACGTGCGTCTCACAGTTGGGCGGGCGGACGTCGATCGCGGAGGGCGGCTGGGCGGTGACTGGCGTGGCGTGGCGTCCTCGCATCGCAGCCTGCCTGCGTGCTCGTACTCCTCCGAGCCTCGCCCGGATTTCCTTCCTGTTGATCATGTACTCGACAGGTGATCCCGAACCACCTTTCATCACTCAGTCAAGTATATCCATGTTTATTGATTAATATTTTAAATACCTACTTGATTGAAATTTTATAGTATCTAAAGAACATAATTAAACAACTTATTTATATGCCATGTTCCATGTACCCTATGGGATTACAGATTATTATAACAATATTTATATCCAAATACATATATGCTTACAGATACCTCAGAGTGCTTTCTGTAAGTTCAATACAACGGCCAATCATTAAGTAGCTGGTTTGTTGAGGTACCCAGATTTTCAACACGTAGATGGTTGAGTAAGTGGCGACTTGAGTGCGGTAACTTAATTACTTTCCGCAAAACTTTGTAACAGTACCTAAATTATTCTTAAACGAGTGGCCGTTCGAACGGTGCGTGATTAGTAAAGTTTTGTGAGCTACTTTCCCTGGTTTGTGGTCTTGCCATTATAACAAAGCTACAATTTAATAAAAAAAAATATAGGTACTTAATATGGTGGCCAATTTCAAAATATTTCTTAAAATTATAGTATAGCGATAGTGTAGCTTGGGTTCCATGGAAAATATCATAGAAGGGATTTTTTTCGGTGCCTTCAAAACAGTGTCAGATTAAATGGTTAGGTATTTTATACTATTTAGTGATTTTGAAGGCGATTCTCTATTTTTAAAAAGTAAAACTAAATTTTGCGATAATCCTGGGATTTCATCATCAGATCCTGACTTGGTGACAATGGGACCACCTCAAGAGTATACATACTCCTTTGAATAAAAAATATTTTTTTTAATTCGAAGTAGTTTTTCATAATATAGCCAGCTAAAACTGACCATATCGTTTAAACGTCAGCGTTTAATGATACGTCAGGGTTCCCATGGTTTTTTGGGAGACTTTCGTAAAATTCAAGTCGTTGACATATTTCACTTCACTTTTGTTTTCAATTGGTGCGTTATTGCGTATCTTTCAATAGGCACATAATTGACCAAATTGATTTAGATTGAGATTTAGCAACTCTCCCGCCCTCTCAGGCAATTGATCCAGAGACGTTAGGATTCTGCCTGACATTGGCCGCAATCGAAGCCTTATGAAAATAATCTATTTCGTCTTCATTTCTAGAACTATATCATCCAACGTGGTGCGCTTCGAAGTATCAGAATCACTAATAACTGCGGTGCTCAAATAAACGAATTGTTATAATTTAAACAATAAATTTCATTGTCTTCCTTTAATTGCAAATAAATGTTTAGAAGGATTGACCTTTTGAGAGCTGTTATTATTTATAACAAATAATATTTGTTTCAATTAAATGAAATTTTCTTTTACATTAATGTACTTTCGATCTTCAATATTAAATCTTTTATTTTCATGACTTCAATATTTATCTTCAATGTTTCAATTACTTACTGTTGTGTGGCTCAGGTGTGGGACGTACTTACCTACTGTTGGTAGGTGTATGTAGTTACATGAATATAATTTGTTATACTTACTTTATTTATGTTCGTAGTTTATCCACACCGCGTGGGATGTCGACTGCCGTAGGCTGTTTTTATACGCGATATTAAAAACAATAATTATTATTATAATAATATTAGCGTGTTATTATTTTATATCCGAACGAAACACTACCTAATTTATACACGGTGACTTTATGTTTTCCAGTCAACATGTATGGAAAGTTTGATTTTTGGTCCCATATTACCTAAAAGTTGTTCATAATGATGAGTACAATAATAATAAAAACTTAAATTAGTGTTTATTATTACATACGTATACCGGCATTTAAATAAAATTTGACAAGTAGCTAACAGAGCTTAGCCGAAAATAAAATCCTGTCACGCGAAAAGGGAATAAGTTCCCATAGTTATTTGTATCAGTAAGGGCCAGCAACCAACCTGCACTCCTTCCGACCCTGCCTTGCGTTCCTAGATGAGTAGGGCTCCAGTCTCGCTCGATGCAGTTGAAATGATACTGTCCTTTCTCATACACCGCAATCCATAGGTCACAGGGCTTTGCCGACACGCATTTGTGTTCATATATGAATTTAAGCACACTTAAGAGTCACACAGGTTTAAATATTTGATATTTTAGTATTTTTTTCACGGAGCACGTAATGCCGCGTACGAAAATCAAAACAAGCAGACAATGCGCTGTAGGTGGCGCTCGATTCACGGCGCGTACCCGGCTTGAGCCAATCAGAGGATTGCTCCGCAAGGGCTAGTTAAAACACAGGAAATTACTGACCCAAACTAAATCCTAATTAATGATTTTATATCAATATCTCAGAATTATGTTGTCACATACATTGCTAAATAGGCAAAATGAGTTTAGACATATAAATGTATATTATTTCTATCAAACTGTTTCAATCAGTACAAAACATTATTTATTGTCTGACTGACTATACCTATTAGTAATTTTCATATGAATTGGAAAATAAACGGTCTTTTAAATGAAATAATTTGCGAGTATTGGTATGGTATACAAACTGTAAATTTTTCCCCTACTTTTATGGGAAATATTCAAGAACTGGTATCACTCAGCATGCCTGAACACTAGCCTGAGTGACGCGTTTGTCAAACAGTAAACAAATCTGGTTGACAGACAGGTTTATTATCTAACATAGATACTTACAAAACTTGAATACTTAGCATGAATATTACCCATTTACTTGTATTCACGAAGAAGAAAATGTAGCTGCCATCTTAGCTCACTTTCTATGTTTTTGCAGAACTCTATCAGTAACTCAATCGAAGAGCCAATTAGTCAACTTAATTACCCGGAGCGCTATTACCTTATCCCTTCATATCGATTACAGATAGGTACCCACCTAGTAACTGCAATTACGTTGAATCAATGGAGTTGTCAGAATTCGGAACTTTATATTTAAAAATATAGGTATTCTGAAGGTGGCCAGGGTCGGTTCAATGTGAACCTTAAAAGAGAGGCCATTATCGCCTCGCACTGCGGGCCAGACGAATCATTTGTAGCTGGTTTCAACGTTTCTGTTTTTTCTATAATGCCATAATGGCTTGATTATAAGCTTGTTACAATTTAAACCAAAATTGACGCTATTAGAGACTCGCTTTATATACCTACTAGCTGTTACCCGCAACTTCGTCCGCATTTATATGATAGCTGGTATAATATTATAATTATACTTCATAACATAATAGTAAAATTATAAAAAATTACTCATAATTTCAATCTCTAACGTTCACCCTCTTTAGGGTTGATTTCGCAAAAAAGTTGAAAATTAAGTGAATTTTCAGATCCTTAACTTGAGGAACTATGGATTGCCCAAACAAACTTTCAAACCCTATTTTACCTCCTTCATGATTATTTTTTGAGACTAAATATAGCCTATATCCTTCCAGGATATAATCTATCTCCTTACCAAATTTCATTACGATCCGTTCAGCCGTGAAAAGGTAACAAACATACAAACAAACACAGTTACTTTCGCATTTATAATATTGGTAGGGATAGGTACGAGACATCGTCGAGTCGTGAGCGCCTGCTTGTCCTGACATAACAATGGAAAATATCAAATTTCTAAGTAAGGACTTCTCTCCTCTCGGTCGTGAATTAGATATCACATGACAATACCTAACTTAATGGTACAATGATAATGGATAGGATAGGTAATTAATTTATGAAGGAAATCTCTAATAGTCAAATCTAAATGAGCCGAAAATTATCAATTACAGATTGATAATTTTCAGCTTTTTATTCTAATACTTCTGCTGTACGACTTCAAAATATGCAATATAAATGGCCATATTTTTTTGGGTTGACGCCAACTCTACTATAGTGTACTTCGTTGATGTAGACTAGACAATCATGAAATTTGACTTGCTTTTTTACAGCTGTAAGCGACGTCGTCGACCCTTAGATACTATTTGATATTCATTTCAATTTGATACCTCCACTCCACGTATTCAAGAGATATAGGATCTTGAGACGCAAACAGACTTACAGACGGACAACGAGGTGTCATTAGGGTTAAATTTTTCCTCGGAGCCCTAAAAACAATTAAAATAAAGGTAATAAATAATATGTGATATGTACCTATATAAAATTGTTAATGAGGAATAACAACAAAAAAATCTAATTAGTCCGTCAGTTAGATTATCAAAAAATATTGAATACGTATTTTTTATTTTAATAAATCAATAAGAAATTACAAAGATAAGTCCCATCAAAGTGCAGGATTGGGGCTTGTGACGTCATTGTACAACTACTTTTTAGTACACTTTTTGCAGACCGGAAAATTTTAACGCACTGTATCTTTGTTATTTTTTGTTTTCGGATCAAAATAAAAAATACGTATCCAATATTTTTTGATAATCTAACTGACGGACTAATTAGATTTTTTTGTTGTTATTCCTCATTGTATTTGTAAATTATACCGCTTTTTTGCTCGACTTGGTAGATTCTCATAGAATATGAAGTACATAGGTAGGTACTATTTTAAGAAAATGTTTTATCCAATAGTATACCTAACTTACTAAAACCTGCCAAAATTGAAAATGTATTATTTGTTTGTTTTTACAGCGGCATAATGACTAATACAAAATGAGAAAAGTAAGATTATTCCAAATCCAAAAAATACGCTTCTATTGGCCCAAATTATTTATTTTTGCCTTTTGCGGTCGAGACCATGGGTCCTTGGGGGTCCGAGGCTCGCCGATTTTCTCGAACATTATCTTTAAAATTATTTGAGGTCACAGGGGACCGGCGGGCGGGGAGCTTTTTCCGCCAACGCGTTAGCTTGGCCATACTAAGAGGGAACGCTGCCAGCCTTCTGGGAACCTTGCCGTTGATTGGCAGCAGCGGCCGCCTCGAGGATTTTTTTTATATATAGTTTGTATATTTGTTGTAAATATTGTATAATAGAATAAACAATGCTTATAGTAAGATTAGACAATAATAGGTACCTACCCCATACCCTATACTATGTTTTCAAAAATTGGGTAGGTATAAATAACAACTAACTTACAGGCTACATAATTTTTGTTGTGTCTTGTTAGTCTATTTATAAATAATATGACTATGACTATTATTATCTTTTAAGTTACTTTTACTTATATTATCATAAAACAATTTAACGAAGTAATAGATACTAACACCAAAGACGATTATTGCGCGCAATAAATGATAATAGAGAAAACCCGTAAACAGGGGCCATATACGGGGGTTTTATTACAATTCGGTGATAAAAGCACTTATTGAATGTTATCTTTCATCAAACACATGTGATATCATGCTGTTATAATATACACGTCCGATAACACCAACTAGTCATCAAATATACTTACGTATTATAGTTAGATACTTATACCTATGAGTAATTTTATAGATAATCTTTGTATTTTAAGGAAAAAAATTATGACGGTACGAAAATAATGAGTAAAAATGTTTACCAAGAAACTGCAAGATCTGGGACTCTACCGCGTATCTTTAATAAACAAAAATAATGAAAATCATACCGTGAAGAATAGTGGAGATATGACCGCGCCTTGGTGTGAGACGTCACGTGGTTATTATTGAGGATACAGCCTCCCACATCCCATGCTTACACCACAGAGCAGGAACGGTCGTGAAAAAGCTGATCCTTAAGTGCCACAAATACTAGCGTCTATCGCGGCATCCTCTTGGTTTTAACCCCTCCTGAAACCATTTTTGGCCTGCAACAAAGTAAAACGACAAGCAATACCGCATCATGGGAAATAGAAGAACATTATTTATTAGATTAGCATAAAATACTCTTATGAGTTAGAGATATTATACATACCTACATGTTATAAAAATAATTGAGTTAGATACGATACATAACGAAGAAATTGTGAAGTAAAATTCGAGAGTAAAGTGAACGAACTTCGTGTAGACGAACTTCGTGTAGCTAACCCTTGAGCAACCCTTGGGGGGTTTAGAATTATTCACAAGATCGAAAAACTTTGAGCTATATTGTGGCAAGAAGATTCTTTAAAAAGTTTCTTTTGAATCAATACTTTTACAGCTTAGGTACTTGGGTCTCACTCAATGTAAGACTGCTGGTTGCAAGAAGCTTGGGTAGGAGTCGGGTCTGTTAGCATGAACGAGACTGCCGTTACTGTTTTATTAGTTTACACTCATGGCCATCCGTTTCTAAAGTTTGTAGGTAGGTATGTACCCACTCAGAAAGCTGTAATACTAACTTAGATGTAATACGAAGGTTAAACTTATGTGAAATATGTGGTTATAAGATAATTACCATGCTATATAAATTATTCATGGAAAGAAGGTCAGAAAACGACATGCGAAGGTACCTAAATTAGGTAATTTATTTTCTAAAGGTCCATATGAAGTTTCCGTGGTTTAATTACTAGGAACATATGATAGGTTTGTATTATGCAATCATTGTCTTTAGTTGCCTACATACATACCTACTAAGATATAAGATCTTTTGAAACAGTATTTAATATTGTAATAACCTACTTGTTACCTTAGTAATTTTACTTTATATTTTCCCTCTATATTCCCTCTATTAGAAGTGCAGGCACGAAGTACTTATACCAGCACTTCTTGTAACCCACACCTTACGGACACATTTATATCATGGTATACCAATCGATTTACATAGTAAGCATAAGGCGACAATATCCGATAAATGATGATTCTAGATTAAGTTTTTCTCGGCATTCTTATAGCAAGAGATTTGTAAAAAATATAATATGTTAAACTAGAGAATATGTGACGAGGCTTTTTAAAACTAAGAATGATTTTTTCTCTTATTTGGGTCATCCAAATACCATGAAAATATTAACACACATTTTTAAATTGAATGGGAATAATTTTCTTACTTTAAAATAAAAGGCTTAGTTTTTTTTTATATAACATAAAACCGTCTTTTTTACTATAATCGCTTGTCTACGTCAGTTTAGTAAGGGACGGAGTCATTCGCGGACAGCCTCCTCTTATGCCAGTATTACTTACTGATTTTTCTTACAAATAAGTATAACGTATTGTATTGTCACTGTCGACTGAGACAAAACTCCGACCATCTTTATCAAACTCTATTTTATTTATTATGGTAATGGTAGGTAATTTCTATGAAAAGGTTTTTTAATATTTGTTCTGTTTTGTATTTTGAAAGGATGTAACCTTTGAATCGCTAATTGATTCAAGGAGGTAACGTTACTAAATGAAATTGATATAAAACTTAAGGAAAATTATAATTAATATAATATAACCAATCTAAGCAACATTCAAGTCAATGGTAAGTACTTACGTATCTACTGATTATTATCGATTGGCGACAGGAAATGAGCGTGCAGCGGGCGAGTGACGGCCACTCAGCACTAAGGCACAAGGCTGGACTCACCGGGATCCACTTCCTCCCCACTAACTACCGACACTTACAACACTTACATACAAACTACATACGTATTTTCATTATGTAATGTATTAATTATTATGGTAACTCGGAAACAATAAAAAAAGATAAAGTGCGGCCGCAGAGAGAATGTGTTTCTGAATTCGGAAACTGATTATATTGTCTAGGGGTAATTGGATTTGAAACATAACAACTATTAGGTATAACATAAATGAAATATTTAATTAAAATTAAACTACAAACATGTATCCTATATACAGAGTAAGTATAAATAATAAACCGCATTTAAATCGCCGCCTGCAGGCAGGGTTCCCAAAAAGCTGGCCACGTTACCTCGTTGAATTGCGAGGCTGATGCGCTGCCCGAGGTAAGTGCCAGCTCTTTGGTCACCTGTGGTATCAATAAGATAATAAGTAGTCTAGGGATAATAAGTAGCCTGTGTTAATCCAAGGTGTCAGCTACCACCATACCAAATTGTATTAGTAGGATAAGCCACATCGCTCGGCAATAGACATACTTGAGAGGAAATTCACACAGAGACCTCTGACTCACCTTCGCAGTTACAACTCCGGGAAACTGAGCTTGACCCATATTTTAAAGCTATCGATCGTGAACCATTCGTAAAGGCTTATACAACAAACAATCGCAATCGGATTTGTATTTTCATATGTATCTTCGAATTTTTTGTAAATGTGACTTTACTACGCCCATCAGATTTGTTATACTTACCTTTATCGTTATCGTGTAACATTTGTTGGAATTTCAACTCTGTCACTTCTCAGAGAAGATTTTTATTTGTTACTAGCTGTTCCTCGCGGTTTCATTCGCGTTCCCGGGATAAAAAGGCGATTTTAAGGCGATGATAGCTCAGTGGTAGTGACGTCGGATGCCGCAACCAAGGTCGTGGGTTCGAATCCTACAATGAGCTTGAGCTTTCGGTGAAGGAAAACATCGTGAGGAAACCATAGCACGGTGGTAGGGTACTTCGTAGCACCCGCCAGGCTAGCTACCAACCTCAAGTTGAAAATTTGTCGCCAAGCACCTACCGGTGTGTTCCGGCAATTGCACTTGAGAGCCAGTTTGCCTTCTCGGCATTGTAACAGGTCAGCAACACATTGGCAATATCTCTGGTATTGCAAATGGTGATAGGCGACGGTAAACACTTACCATCAGGTGGGCCGTATGCTTGCTTGCTACCTTAGTAGTATAAAAAAAAAGTAGCCTATAATCTTCGGGGATAATGTAGTTTCCTATTAGTGAAAGAATTTTTCAAATCAGTTCAGTAGTTTCGGAGCCTATTCAGTGCAAACAAACAATCAAATCATTCCTCTTTATAATATTAGTAGAATGAAGAATAATGGATAACCAAAGACATATAAAGTTCAATATTTTCATTGCCTGCAATTGAAAATTCACTATTCTCGAAAATAAAATTGACTGACTGTGAATTTGCACCGAGAGCTTTGCACGATGTAGGCAATCTGATCTGATTAGTGTAAATTAGCGTAAGTAGGTCGTAGTATACAAAGATTCAACTCTATCAGATAAAAGAATGAATTGACTCATACAATTTCGATATAAAAGACTAATACAAGTGTCGTTTGAGTAACACACAAATGAATCTATACACAGAAATAAAGATAAGTAAGGAATACACTAGTACGTCAACTATTAGTTGCGACACAGGTTGGGGTATTTTGCACCTACTGTAATGACGTCTGTTAACCGCACATACCAGTAACTTGTATCATTTACCTTCATGAATCATGTTAATATTAAATTATTATTTCCCGTTTCCACTTACAATCAACTACAACACCAGTCTGCCTGGCGGCTTCGTCAGCTATACGTGCAACAGTCAGCTATATGTATAGACATATAATTTATTAGATAAAATAATTTTGTGACTCCAAATGTTTTCAAAATGTCTACGGATAGCGTGACTGCAAGTTTTGAAACAACAACAACATGGATCGCTGAAAGCACTAAATATATAACTGAAAGTGAGATTACGACAACAGCGAATATCACGGGGGAACAATCTTCGACTACGGAAAGTGTAATAAATAATAATGCAACTAAACCGTTTAACAGTGATTCTCCTGTTACTTTGTTTGAAGCATTCATTGTAATTGAAATTGTAATGACAACATTGGAGTTGATCATATCAATCGTAGCAGCTATCAAGATACCGCGATGGAGGAGGAACTATAGAAATCAAATGTTGATGCAGTTAAGTGCTGCCAGATTTATAAAGAGAGTGATTTTTTTGGCAAAGTTTTTACTGCAAAATCCAACCGTGGAGCCCCTGCGTTCGATACTAAACAGTTGTCAGATTTATATAGACTTTGTAATAGTAATTTTAGTATTTTTCTTTATTAAACATATGTATGATAGTTTAATCATAGTATTAGTAAAAATAAGTAAAAACAATTTGCATAAAGTGCTTGCGTGGTCCTGGGTACTGCCATTACCAATAAGTGCGGTGTTCACAACAGTGATTGTTACTAAATTGCTTGAGGAGAAACCCGTCCAATTGATTATTTGTTGTATATTTAGATGGCCATTAATATTTGTCGGAACGGCACTCTACGTAACAGTATTATACAGAGTGATGACTGATAAGATAAGGCAATTCGCTAGAAGTCTTACGGTAGTAACATTTTTATTATGTTTAATCATAAACATTTATTTATTTTCAAAAGACGTTATTGATTTGTGGTGCTTAGAGTCGTTCACGGTTACTTTAATTAGTTACATCTCCGGATTCCTCATGAATTTTCTAATATTAAGTTTTTATGTAGTCCTAATAATACTTAGTTTTAGTCATAATACACAGTCATCAAAGTCTGTACCTGATTATAGTATAGCTATAGAAAACAATGAGAAAACAGACTGTTGATAAATAGTATAGACTATTAATATTCGTATATTTTTATAAACTTTAAAAACATAATCTTTCCGCCTATTTTGATTGATGTATCGCTAATAATACAATTAATATCAACAAAAATTATCTTCTGTAAGTATTATTATTTACTATAATAGTAGGTACATTATGATACAAGTGTTCTATGTGCGGGCCTCCCCTAACACAGGTTGTCTAAACTTAAAAGGGGAGTCCCAAACCATGTAATTACATACTTGTAATTTAATAAAGAAATTTTGAATTTGAATTGAATGTTGGTAAGCTGTTTTTTATTCATCTCCATCATCAGACCAGCTCAATGACACCATATTATTGTATTGTCAACGAGATTACTTACGTAATGTGTACCAAATTTCACATCAATTGAACACCGGGTAGGAGTAAAAAAACATACAAGATTCGTTACACTAACTAAACTCAGACGGAAAGTTAATTTATTAAAGATATACCTACGTAATGTTATAACTTCATGGAAATGGTAATACCACCAAACAGCTTACATAAAATATAATAAACACAAAATAATGTTTTGAATACGAAATTTAAGGTTAAATATGGTTTTAAATATGTAGTGAAAATATATAATTTGATGCACTGATGATAATTGATTTATCTTAAGTGAACTGTATAGCCTGCCACAAAAAGTACCTTACCGTGCATGTTCTTCATGATAATATTACTTTTCATTGATTTAGATCCATTTAGTACAACCAAAGAATAAATAATAAGTATATAGTGTACAACTTTATTGTTTCTTCTATTCATTTTATTCTATTTTCTCTGTGTATATTATAATTACTGTGTTTATTTTGTTGTTGTGTAATTGTACCACATAGTACCTACAATTGTGTGTAATAAATATATCTTTCTTCTTTTTATTTCGGTATTAAATCAAAATCAATAAAGCTGATACCTGCACATCTAAACGAATTAAAAATATAACTACTTACTCCCTCAGATTACAAAACAATTGGCAGATGGAGCACAAGTAACGGACGACAAGGACGTCTTTCGGCTGATATGATGATGATGATGAGATACAAGATGACATGTTTTAAAATCAAATAACTAATCACTTGTGACGTGTAAACAGTGCGACGCGTAGTTTAGTTCAGACTCGAGGTTGTATTCGCATTTCTATTGGCTTCACTCTCGTGTTCTATGAGCCCCATCTGCCTATCGTTTTGTATTCTGAGCCTACTCCCAAGCAAATATTTTTAAAACTTTATATTAAAACTATAGAAGATTGATTGGAAGGATAAGTACCAACTAGATATTAAAATATACTACGGTAACACTGATATAAAATAACAATATTTGAATATTAAACAACGTGCAACCTACATAGTTACATCACACGACTCTACCAACCCGCGTCAGCGTTTTATATTCTACTATCGAGACGTTGATTCGACATAGGTACATTACAAATACAATAAGCCTATCCGCTCTGGGGTGGTCTGATGTTCAGACCCTAGATTTAATTTTAGTCTTATATTACGTTCTTGTAGAGTATAAACGTATGTAAAAAACTGTTGTTTTTTTAAACTCCTCTGTCTCGCCCAGAACGTGACTACCTTGTCATTTTATTTGTTTGATAGCTAGGTATCTGTGTCCTAAATCCATCTAAATCAATTTACTCGCAGAAATGACACGTGGCTTACCATTACGTCACGTGGCCGCCCATGCGTTTTATTACCGGTTGTATTATAGTGTTCCCCTATTACTCACTGTAGTAAATTTATTTTCATTTAATAGTTCAATACACAACTTTTATTAAATATACTATTTAATCGCCAAATCTTTATTTATTAATTCTAAAAGTTACTCAGAAAATTAACACGAATTAATATGAACAATAGCCATAATCACGTTTATTGTGTTGAGTTTCCTTGAGCAGTTGAGATGACGGAATTCAAAGGCATTCTGTTGTAGGTGATTGTAATAAATAAAACTAACATTACTATAACTAATAAAATTTTAATTTAGGATCACAATAAAATATTTTCTCAAGTTTGGTTTCAACTTTAAAATATCACTTGTCACTGAAAAATTGACCACTCCAAAGTAAAACTTTCCTTGGAATAAAATGCATTTTTATGTTTTTAACTCAACAAATGCAAAGTATCGCAAAGCAACTAATACTTTTAGACGGAACCATGTTCCTTAATAATGAATCATTTATAGTATGATCAATCTTGTTGGTGGACGGGTAGACTTACTAGTACATTGCAGGCACCCTGCGTTCCATGATTGCATTACCTACATCTCTATCTATATATTAATAATATGCGTTTATTCTATCACTGTATTTTCTATACATTGCATTCTAGAAACAAAACAATCGATCTTAAGATACAAAATTCAAAAAGTAAAACGGAACATAAAATTAATTATAAAATTATATAAGCAACAAATAAGTATATTCTAATATAAACTTCATGCAACGACAGGTTAAGTAAAAACAACCATTCAAAGCTAAATGATTAACAACTTTATTTACAGAAGGAATGTTAGGTATTCGTTATCTAAAACCATCGAACCTATCTTAATCTGTTACAATTGTTATGAGATTTAAAATGGACGGAGAAGGCCGCTCGAACCAGCGGTTTGGAGCTGAGTGCGCATATCTACTCGTTGCTTCTTGAGTAATAAGCGCATCTGCAGATGAAAAACTTAGGCGAGTTTCTCATGGCCTTGAAACTCGGGCTCCCTGTCGATGCCGACGGAACGTGGCTGCATATCTGTTCATAAACAAAATTACCTACAATTAACATATCTATAAACTTAGACGACCGAATAAAATCATCACCGATTTCACGATATGAATATTAGTAAGCGGTTGGTACGGTGGTACCAAAGAAGAATGGTCACGGACTGGAATAACATATAAGCTACTCTTTATCCCGGAAAAACATACTGTCGCTGATTCCGACATATGTATAAAATTTTGATTGAGCACATTAGATTCAAAGGACGTATTAGCCATTCCTTTATCCCCAAAGATGAAAAAAATATGAGGTTCGAAAAATATGAATAAACTCTTTTAAAGACCCTATTCCCTGAAAAACGCTAAAACATGTGTTACGGTTTCCCAAAAATAACGGCAAAAAACCTACATTTAATAACATCTCAAAGACATTTTAAAATCTAAACAGGTATATCAACAACTTCACCTAGCCATATTTTTGAAATATTTTCTCATTTCCAGAAAAAAAACATTTTAAATTATCTCAAAACCTAAAATTGACCTTTGCGGTTTTCCAAATTTACATTATTTCGATGAATTTATTATAAATCTTTTTGTATAAAATAAAACTTAAAAGTATGAAACCCACCTTCACCGTCTCAGTTTTTTTTACAAACTAACACCATAACAATAATCTACGTTTAAATATTCATGAAATTCGTCCGCCATTTTTCATAGTAATTTGTATGGCGGAACGTCACCGTATTTATTTGAAATTGATTTGAATTATTTCGAATGCGTGTATCAAACATTTTCAGTACCTTTTTAGAATCAAAGGTGAGAGCACGCCAGTTTGAGCTCGACGATGAATTTTGTTTTTTGCATAAGTTGGGTCGCGACTGCTCAATAAGACATTATGACTGACTGTCAATATTGTTACTACCTAACAATATTGACAGTCAGTCAACTGTGATGTTTCAAAATTATTGAAAGTCATAAATATTTTAAACTTAAACTAATGCATACAAACATACAGATAAACAACAACACTAAAAATATTAATTCGTCTTCAGTGTCGCTCAATTAGTTCCTTCCTTTTTTTTCTCAAAAAGTTTGCAATTACAGATGAATTTTCTACAGGCTTTCTTCTTACTTTCTTCTATGTATACAGGATGATTTTGAAATGGTATTTTAACCCGAATTCTAAGGATAGTGTACATCATTATCAGTAATCCTACAAAATTTCAGGTGCCTGAGCACTACCATTACGATGACAAGATTTACAAGTTTATCGAAAATCTCTAGTAAAAGCCTTTACTCGCAATCAGAATAGTACTAACAGGGCAAAATAGCTATATTATACTCGCTCGAGTAATTTAATTGATACTCAGTTAGACTCACATTGCAGTGTATATATAACGATGAACTAATTTATTGATTGATTGATTGATATCTTTCGTTTGTATAGAAATATTGTAATATTGTTTTCCACTCTTAACCGTGTGTGAAGAATGTCCCAGGATATTAATTATTATTATGATTTATTATATAAACTCTAAAATTGATTTTTCATGATCTGTATAAGGTATACATCAATGCCATTTCGGCCTACTATACCATTTAAAAATCAGCCTGTATAATTCGTCAAATCATGATATAGGTTAGGTTAGGAATATAATGATTCGGCGAATTATACGATTGGCCACCGACTAGTTCAGACAATGGGAATCAGTTCAAAGATTGGATTGAGTAAAGTTTAATAAACATAAATATAGTGTAGTAAAAAGAAATAACATCTTTCCATATCACATTAACTATTTACCACAAATGGATCTTTATATATAATTATAAAAAGCGAACATGTTTATTTTATGATTTGTAGTGTTTTGAAGTCGTCTCTATTCTTTGTTAAATGTTTCTTTGTCTTAATTGTTTTCTCGCTGGTCGAGGTGAAAAGGTGCATGTTTCACACGAGAGCGTTTTTTTTTATATCTCGTGCCTTTAAATCACTCACTGTGGTTAGTAGTTAAAGAATTTTAAAATTAGAATCACTGCTACGCTCTTGATTCAATTCTAGATTACATACTTCATTAGTTCATGTTTTGAAATCCGCACTCGTAGCGAAAAATAACTTTGCTTGCGTTATTTTTGTAAGAAGTAGTCAAAAATTGAATCACGGGCGATTGATTTTAATGTAGACTACTGAGCACAATGAGTGTTTTAAAGCCACGAGAAAACAATGTGTGAAATACATTTTTTCAATTCTACCAGCGAGAAAACAATTAAGTCAATATTTGAAACTTGTTCTATTAACGCTTTTGGAGTTAGTCAACTATGTTCATTACGTGGACCGCAATGAAGATAGTTTACATTTTTTTTACACGTCAAAAGTGCTTTTTTCGTGCGAGAGAGGTGAAATGTTTTTTACACTTTCAAAAATATAAGGGATGATACGCTACCGCGAGATGCCTAGAACCACGGTAATATTATAATCATTACCGTGCTAGAACGGTACATTCTTCATTGACCGATGATAAATAAAACATCATATAAATTGTTACTAGCTTTGCGGGATACGAGTTAGTAGGAAAGTTCAGTTAGCTCTCCTACTATAACCAAAATTAAGTGTGTATGCTAATTAATATAAAATTATTATATGTAAGATCTGGTACGTACTGGTTGTACCGTGGTTATCTAAATAACATGTAGTACGCGGACAGTGGCAATCCACCCATTTCTCTGTTAAAATGATGACGCAAATGTATGAGTAAAATATGTCAATGTGTGTAGTCTATGATAAATTCCCACGCTTGGAGACTAGCCTCTTAAGATATAACTAGTGAAGCTATAACTGAAGCAATAGAATAAACTGGAAGCAAAGTTAAAAATGAAAGAATAAAGGACAACAAAAATTAGAATGCAAAAAAGTGGCTTACAATGCGGCCTATCCTCCATGGGCATTTCTTGAGGCAAAAGGAGCGTGCGAGGAGCCCGTGGGGCCTGCGCAGGCGCCTCAGCCATGGACGCAGCACGGGCCTCTGCCTGGCGGTGTTGGTCCTCCATCTGGCGCTGTTGCTCTTCAGCTTGAGCCTGAGCCTCAGCCTCAGCCTCTGCTTCAGCCTCCGCTGCAGCCGCCAATGTGTTCACGATAGTTTTTACCTGAAATAATTTCGCATAATTACTTATAAGATGTACCTATGTATTACTGATCCGAACTCAAAGGAATTTCGTTGAATATCTTCTCAATAAAACTAGTCATCTTCTAGTTAATACATTTTAAGAATTTCATGCAGCATAAAAATTATCTCGGCTTTGAATGGATTCGTAATTTATATCGATCGCCTGACTCCCGTCATCTCGTGGCATCCTTTTATCGCATAATCATTAACACTTCTTACAAGTATTTTTAGTAGGTATTATAAAAGTGCGTAATAAAGAAACGAGTTTACTTTATTTATATTTTTATATGTTGACCGCTATGAACCAAACAATTATTCCGAAGGCCTTCTGGAACTCGAGCCTTCGTTATTTATAAACTCCCAGTGATCGTGCAAGGTCCAATCCTCTAGCCAGTGGGCTAAGGTAATGGGTAAGCATACAAACTATAAAGTAATCTGATTATGGAATTTACAATCGAAGAAAAAAGCAAAGTTATTTAGACCCGACATTATTTGCATCAACTACAATTACCTACTGCAGTCATTAAGTTTTCAACTGACTCGTATCTATCTTTTGAAGTTTAGACAATATTTTCATGCATTTACATTGATATTGGTTCCGATTCTGTTGTTTACGAACTTAACTAATATTAAATAAGTAACCTCTCTTTCATTATAACCTTATTGAAAAAAGATAGAACATTTTTAATGCCATCAGTTTAATCCATACCGTCGTAATGTACGGGTAAATAGTCGTGACCAATAAAGATCGCGCTTAAATTCACGTTGAAATGTGTGATCGGATTAAACTGACAGGACTAAAATATCTTGCATCCCTTTCTTATATTTACTATAAGAAAGAGATATAGTGAGATTAAATTTATTTAGTTCGTAAACAACAGAATCGGCACCATTATATTACAAAATAAATTGTAATAAGGGCTTGGCTTTTCGTCGGTCTCGATTCTGTTGTTTACAAACTCATCATTATCATGTCAGGCGAAAGATGTCCACTGCTGGACAAAGGCCTCCCCCAAGGATCTCCACAGTGGCCAGTCTCGCGCTACCCGCATCCAGCGGTTTCCCGCGACCCTCACAAGATCATCGGTCCACATTGTAGGGCCACTGCCACCGAAGTTAAGAAATTCTTCGGGCTATGTCTGTTACTTAGGGTCGCCTACGGATCTCATAATTTCTGATTCGATCTTGCAGGGAAACTTCCGAGTATGGCCCGCTCCATTGCTCTTATTTACAAACTAAACTTAATTAATCTCACTATATCTCTTCCTAAATAAAACAAAAGAAATGAAATAATGGAAGGAATCCTAAGAAAAAAGTCCTGTCAAATTAGTCCAATTATTTCAATGAGATTTTAATCGACATCTTTATTGGTCATCCTCCGTAAATCACAACGGTCGGCCGGCATAGACTGCTAGATAGACTAACTTGACAGCTCTAAATATGTTCTATCCTTTTTCTATAATGTATATAAAAAAAGAGAGGCGACGTGACTAATATTAATTAAGTTTGTAAACAACAGAATCGACACCATTATAAACTATTGGTCCTTCGAGCCGGATTAGAACAGCCATATACTAGGTATGATGAAAAAAACCAAATCTGTGCGCAAGTGCAGTGCTAATATATTAGTAGAAAAATATAGAAAAACAAATTGACGATATTTTTTTATAAATACCTCCTGCATGTCATTGTCTGTCATCTGTTGGTCACGGCGCTGGTTAGCAGCGGCATTTTCAGCGGTGCGGTGGATCACATGCAAGTCTTCGGGAGTGAGGCCCCAAGGCAGGTTCATTTGCACTGGCGAACCATCCATCTGGAGTTTTTGTACCTGATATATGTAAGTACGTAAAAACGCTATTTACCTACTGTTAATTATATTATGTCTACATTTTATTTGATATCAGTGGTTTTTCATGAGATATTAAAGGTCAAAGTCCTTGCATTGCCTCGCCCGCCCTATCAGACGCAGAATAGACTGTTAGATTTCTTGCGGGGTATTCTATTCTTAGTACCTACAAGTACAAATTCTGATAGCTTAGTGTAAGTGTTGGTCGTCTTTATGTCGTTAAAGGTCGACCATAATATTTGACGGAGCACCTCTACCTACACCGCAGAATGATGACAAATAAAATTTGCTATTTACATGAAAGGTGATTTGAAGATTCTTCTTCAATTACCTGTTTTTATTCGTTTGTAATTAGATAAGTCATAAAAATACTTAACGTACTGTGAGATTTATAAAACTTACTTCAGGTTGTTCTAATTCCTGTGTGGGAGCGGGCTGGGGTACAAACTGGTGGAGTACGGTTGGTTGCTGGAAATAGTCAGTGAATGTTATGAGATACAATATACCACATGCACGTGTTAATTTTATAAAACATCTCTAACATAATGAAATACATCGAGGAGCATTCAGTACCTAACAATATTTCACAAGACGATGTGTATGATTTTTTTTATTTTTTGTCGTTGTAAATCTTTTCTTATATTATAATCTTCAAGCCCAAGGCCTCTAATTTTTTTTCATAATTTAGTAATAAATGTTTCCCCTTTCTGTAATTTGGGTACAGACGGATATTTTTACTGCAATATTCACAAGTGGTTTCAAGTTCTTTAACCTTTACAAAGAAAAGCTACATTGTTTTACAATATAAAGTGTTACTTACTACGTCTGACTATATTACGGATTCCCAATGTTTTACCATACGCACCCCTACATTTTAGTCGCACCCTTGCCTTTTAAGGTAAATATGGTTTTGAAATAGTAACTGCCAAATAATATGTCATTGAATTTTACTTATTTTAGTTTACTTGTAATCAAATTAAAAGTAATAACTTATCATGTAAAGCACTGTGCTGCAGGTACATTAATAAGTCTTAATATAACTAGAAACAATAATGATTGTATATCTATTATGAGGTAATATGTTGATGTACTTAATGACCAAGTATAAAATCTCAATCGTATAGGTCGGTACTCCAGCAGCAACATGTTTAGTTCGACCCTGAATATTTTCGTAACATAGGTAGGTAGGTACCTACTAAGTTCCTTCACATGATGTGTTATATTTATTCAAATACGCCGCGATATTTAATGTTGGCAGGTGTCATTATGTTACCTATTCATTGTGCTGCTTTGCTTCCGTGTACCATCATGTGCAATTTGTAATCGTCATATAGGTAGGTAACTTGTGAATTGCTTTGTAACGGAATATTTTTGTACTTTTCACAAAGTTGACATCTAGGTTTAAATACTTTGCTATTTATATAAATAATCGTTCCTTTCGTATGGAATAGTATGGAGGTGTGAAAATTATTATTTGCTTATATTAAAATTAACTTAGCTGATATTCCACCTTTTGTCTCGCGATCACTAAATAGCCAAAATGTTTAGTAAAAAACGTTGCGACCCCTTCATTGCAATAACATGGGCATACGCTGTGTTTAAACAGTTTTGAACATGAATATTAATGATATGCATTTTTGTTTTCATATTTTGTTGTTATAATATTTCATTGATTGTACGTAACTTTTTCATATTTTTTTAAATATCAGATTCATATTCCAGCAGGGCTATTTAATAACACTCGGATTTGCCATCGGAATCGAAAACTTTCCCGTTCCCGACATGTGCTGTCAAAAGGCTTTTATTATATAGGTAATTATTATAAATAGCGGTGGGATAGACCCAAAAGATCCGATAGCGGGAAGATGGAGTAGGTTTCCTAAGATTTTTTAATAATGGTATAAGTAATTTAAACTAAAATTAAAAATAGCAATTGCGGGAATTCGAATCAAAAGTTTTCGAATCCGTTTCTGATGTCGAATCTGAGTGTTTTAAAATAGCCCTGCTGAACGTAAGGTTGAGAAACGATGACCTACCCAAAAGTCTACTATTTTATAACATAACTGTGTTTTTGAAGGTACATACAGTCATACATGTAATAACTGTGTTTTTGAACATTGCGATACCTGTTTCAAATTCTGATTCATAATTAGAATTTCGACACCATATTTTGCTAAATACATTTACACATTACAATCTACTATAAGAGTAGGTAGCTCTCCTTGAGAAAATCGAAGCTTAGTTAATAAATATGTAACCTCATTTTGGTCACGGTTCTGGGGTGGTGGTGGCGGTGGAGGTCCGAAGGGGTTCATGGAGTCCGGCGGGGGCGGCATGTTGTGCGGCGCGGGGATGGCGATCACTCTCTGCACGTGGATGCGCATCTCACGGGGACCTCCCATCTGCTCCTCCGACGAGTCCCATGGCATCTAACAACAAAACCACCTGTTTAGATCAACTTCCTTAAAATATGATTTACGTCCAGCAAATTCAAAAATCTTATACAAGAACACGAATCGATCATAAATCTTAATGACCATATTGACAGATATCGTTTCAATAATAAAATTTATCGTCTAATAAAGATGGATGATTGAAGAATTTTATTCGAATCGTTTCCTGTCTCATAATGAAGATTACCTTTAGGTATAGTTCAATCTAAGTACCTGTCTATTATCCCGATATTAGTATTTAACTCAAGGTCGATTTCTTAGTTATCAAAATAATCGAAAATACTAATAGTAACTATAAATGAGAGCAGGATAAATGAATTAGCATTGTAATATGATATTACTGGAGAACAATGGATAATATAAGTTCGATGTCGGTGGCTAGCTATGAATAATGCATACGAGCATGTTGCGCAAACGCAGTAAGAGCGTCACATCGCTGTGAGATAAACACCGGTGATCAGGAAGCAATGACCGCTGACACCCGAGGACGCGCGCCGCGCTGCCTCGCGCCCGAGCCTCCGCCGCGCCGCGGCCGAATCGACGAACCTCCGTAGATTCGTCGCGCACGATACCGTCCACGCACCCTCACGATAAAAACCCATAAACACAACCCATTGCACTTTTATCAATAGTGTCTCGCAAACTGATACCAAAACATCACTTTATGTATGGTCATGTTCGCTTCTTGACCTCGCCCCAAGTCTAAAAGTAACATTAGGTTATTAAAAGAATAAAACATGAACTCTGAACCGGTATCGTACCAGTTCCATCTAGTGTCTACGAAAGATTTGTAAAAAGCTTCACAAAAACCCGTTCAATAGATAAACAAAGAAGCCTATCGTGACTAGGATTTGGTTAACTAATATTATTAATATTCTATGATGTTGCAGTTGATGCGGAACCGAACAAAAACACGGAAGAGGTGACGCTTCTCGTTTTGTCCAAGGGTCCTTGGGCAGGACAGGACGGGCTAGATTGCTTATGCAAAAGACATGACATGTTGAAGACGTGCCATATCATAGGTAGTAGAGTCTATTGTAATGACTATCGACGTTCATAAGTGCCTTATCAGGGCCTAAACTGAATACTTAAATCAGTTTTGTTTTTTATATCACATCGTTACCGTATAAGTCATCATTAATTGCATATTTTAGGTATATTGGAGCATGAACTATAATGACACTGAAAGTAAATATTTAAATGCCAAATAGCTGTAATCTAAAATCCATATTAAAATTTACAAACTACCTATCTAACCTAATAACTAACATCGAATAGAAGGGAAGAATGGACACATCACCTACCTATACAACTGATACGGGGTGATAGGAAACGAGCGCAAGTAGGTAGATGATGATGAGATTAATTTAACATGAAATAATGTATCTTGACACAGAATACTTCTCACTACTTACTAGGCACACTTGAGAAAATTAGAGCATATTTCGTATTTAACTTAACATCAATAATAACTGATTTAATAGAATTAATAAGAAAATACTCATTTACAAATTAAATAAACCTTGCAAATACTTTTCCAAAAGGAAGACGCAATTGGAGTTAATAGAATTTGGTGGAGGGAGAGTGGACGGCTCGCTTGAGCCGAGCTACCTTTGTTCTTGCCTTGGCTGCTTCCACTTCGCTCTTTACAAATTCAATTCCAACCTGTGTTTGCATGCTTCCGTTAACTATCAACTTATTTCCGTGTATAATTAACTGCATCCGTAACGTAATTTCATTACACTATCTTTTTACTAGATACCTAATAAAACTTATGTAGATAGAATAAGTAATTCATGAAATCCAAATTCCAACCTACGGTATAAATAAGCCCGTGCGTAGTTCATTTTGTTTTGTTTCGATGTTGATTATTAGTCAACTGCGACCGAAAGTTTGTTTAGAATATTATTATGTATTTGTTCTCGTATCAAACACGTATATATCTGATATTTTCTAAATACCTAATCATAATAAAACATCGATAAAACCAGTGGAGTGGTCAATCCACTTTCGTCGATACACATCGAATTAAATTAATGTAGCTGTACCTATTTCTTAAAATAATCATACCAGTAGTTAAATCTACAGACTTTTTAGTATTTATCTTCGATATTCTCTTTCGCTTAAATTAATTGTTATTAGGTATTTTACTTATATTCGGATAATTAACAAAGTAAAGCTTATTTTGGAAGGTCACAGTTTAATTTGCTTCCTATATCCTGAGATTCTATATAAGTTGGCCTCCAATTTCAAGTTCCGGATAGTAGCTTTCTATTTAAACTAGTATCGATGTGGTATTCACGCAAAAATATATACATATTATCATCTAATAAAGATTTCTTTTTCGTAACTTTAACTACGGTAGATCGCTTCAAATGTACCTATACTTTGCTGCTATTTTTATACATACGGGTAGGTGTACATTGATATAAGTTCACACGAGTAGCTACATAGGTACTCTTCTTGCGGTAAATGTTTATTCGCATTTGTTCAAATATTATCCTTGGAGAAATCATGTTAAAATAAATGTGTGCAAATATATGCCACCTGCCTGCTTGTCAACCTTCTGACATAAAAAAAATACGTTGATAATTTAAGATATAGGTAAGAGACTGAACGTAGATTTTATACAGAGAACAAAACTCTTCGATTTTAAAGGAGAGGTATACCTATATACATATTTATTCATAGATTATCGGATAGTTTATTCTTTTTAGGTTTCTTCCTATAGTTTGCCACTTTCGACTACACTTAAGCCTGTTAAAGTAAATATAGTTGTTATGAGCAAAATGTTCTATGTGTCATAACTGTTTTTGGCGTCAAAATAGTGTCATTACGCAACGTTCATCAGTTTTTTCCATCCAGTAGGTAGCATACTTGATAAGCTTTAAACTCTGTAGATGATGAATGACGGTAATGATCAGATTAACTGCTATAGCATAACATTAGTTAAAGGCACGATATGATAATAGTGTTTAGTGGTGTGATGGTCACCTTGTAAAGTAACGTTGAGTTTAGCACCGGGTAATGTCGGCTAATGTAAGTGGAACAAGGTTCATGAGCGTTCGTAGCCATCGGTGCATCAAATTATTCTAATTTAAAATTGCTACCCGGCCAACGACCAACGTCGTCAGAGCTTCATGTGG
Source organism: Tethea ocularis (assembly GCA_963555595.1). Lineage (NCBI taxonomy): Eukaryota > Metazoa > Arthropoda > Insecta > Lepidoptera > Drepanidae > Tethea > Tethea ocularis. The sequence continues at coordinate 6,409,187 of OY741963.1, read as the reverse complement.
GCAGGTTCTTTGGTCATCGCCCGGTACTTGTATCTCCGCAATACACAGTCAAGTTCAAGTGCACAGTTCATATACATCGACCACAAAAAATATCCAGTCAAATTGGGAACGAACGAATGGTCTCGATCGCTCGTATATATAAAAATGTGTAGTGAACGCGCGCGGTTCAAACACTCGACACACACCGCAACATGCACGCGTACATCGCGCTCGCCTTCGCGCTCGCGTCGCCCGCACTCGCCGCGTCACGGGACCGATTCGGCTACGAGAGAGAAATAGACGCTACCAGGTACAACCAGGTGCCGCAGATTCATGATTTTATCCTTAACGACGAATACCTGGCTGGTCTAAAAAACAGAGGGAAACTCATCACAAGGCCGAGGCCCGAAGAACCGATCGCCTCCGACGACGTAATACTGGAGTCGAAGCTGTTAAGAGTGGTGCACCCGGCGAAGAGGGATGTCAAAAGTGAAGTGGGTGGTGAGTTGGTGAGGCGGCGGCGCGGATACAACCTGGAGAACGTAAGGGTACCATCCAGATACCCGTATTTGCCTGTGCCAAACTATAATCGTTTCCGTCGTTGGGGATAATACCGTAGGCATTGCCCAGCGCCGCTACGCCGCGCCGGCGTCGTCGCCGACGCGCGCGCTTCTTAAATGTCAAGGTTGCGATGATGCTTCTCCTACGATGGGTAGTCAGTCACCCCGCACCACGACTCGGGTGCTTCTCCCGTGCAAGTATGTGCACAGCTAACAGACTGTACTTGTAATGGCTGTTATGTTATTTATGCGAAGTGGCTGTGATCGAACGCTCAAGTTACACCGTTACCTGAACGGTTCAGAGGCAATGGTTGATACAGTATCTGAATAATTTCAGTTATGTAATCTAGTGATATTATTTATGTAGATTTAGACTTAAAAGTGTAAAAATATACGATTTTTAATGACATATCTTTAATATTATTTTATGATTAAGGTAAAAAGTACCTACCATAAATTATGTTGATAAAAAAATGCCGAAAACTTATATTTCACTAATGCCAAAAAAGTCCGTCATTATAGCCTACCAAAGTGGGGCTAAAATAGCTTCTTTCCCCAGGGGGAAATAGTACTTTGTTACACAAGGGGCTAAAATGATCCATTTCAGACGAGGTAACATAAATTAATGTAAACATGGGGGCCACTATTTTGGGGGGTACATCAGTAAATTAAAATAAAAAGTTTTGCAAACTATATTGTCTGACGTATCAAATGAAAGGACTCGTTATGAGGATTTCAATTTTTTTTTTTATAATTTTAAGATAAATAATTTTGGAAATTAGGCCAAAAATGACCATTTCCCCCCCAAACATTTTGAAAAAAATCAGAAAATATTTATATACCCATAAATTACAGGAAACCCTTTAACAAGTCTGTAGTATTTAGTGTAACATAGGAAATACGGAAACCCTCGGTCCGCGAGTCAGACTCGCACTTTTCCAGTTTTATTTAATCTGATACCTACCTGCCTACACTTTAATAAAACTGTCAGTTGTTTTTTATAAGAGAAGTTGTGCTTATGATGATATAGGTAGTTTTTCTTTGAAGACAATTATTCTGAATAAACGAAGTCATGCGTGAGATCAAAATCTTATTTATATTTAAATGTTTCTTATCCAAAGAACATATCAGTTTTTAAAAAAATATTATAGTGTAAAATGACATGGTATGTGTGGCGGCCTACTGCTGGCAACACTACTAGAACTCTGGCCGACACGAACTACCGACCGTTGGCCGGTCGCAACTATTGTTGTAACTATTATCTATGTAAGGGTAAATGTTCCGCGCCAATCTCTAACGGGCTTTTCTGTCAGACTGCAAAAAGACACATTCCGTTAGTTAACAAACAACAGAGTCGCATTTAATTTATTATTATTTTATTTCTGTATCTTCATTGTTTGTAACTTACCTATGCGAGTAATGTTTATAACGTTTAGGTAGTTGGGACTTGTATTAAAGTTGTGGTGTTCCCTCCCAAATTTAGTGTTTCAGTGACCAGTGACGACACCCATTAATTCACCCATCACCCAACCAAACCTAACAGCAATATCATCCACCTATGTAATTTTACGAAAAAAGTATTTATGACTAGGTACTGTAAATCAATCAATATAGGTAAGTATTTGCATCGTCTTTATCCGAATCTAGAGTCAACATTACAGAATCATTTAAACTCATTTTAATCAAATAGGTATTAGTCTATAAAACCGAGATTTCCAATTTCGGTATAATTTACAGAGTTAGGATCCCCCGTGTTGATAATTCAATGGATCCCCAAATAAAATAGTATTTTTAAAATTTTTAATATGGATCACCGCGTCTCCTCCCTGCCGCCGCGGGCCATCCCGCCTTTTCAAATTCACTCTGGCTGTTTATACGTTATAGTCGACTATCTAACCAAATTTAGTTATATTTTTAAAATTCATTCCCGCCCTAGGGAGAGAAGCAATTACTAAGAGTATTTCCTGCCCGTGCCACTCATTAGACCAAACAAACACTACTTACCGAGTATGAGAAATGAAAAATCGCTTTTTGCGAGCGTCAGGAAAACTGATTTGAATTTCGAACAGCACCTTCTCCACCATTCAATGCTCGGTGATCGGCATCGGAGCATCGCGGCGCAGTTTTCTCTAGAGCATCGCTGGTTGAAATATATACCTTATTTCGATTGGATAGCTATTAAATTCAATTGATAAATTTTAAATCCTCTGCCATCCCGTCCTCCACTCTGAGCCGGCTATTACACAGCGTTGAAAAAACAAAATGTGCGATGGTTTGTTCAGAAACTCATTTTGGCCTAGCGATTTGACGCATAGGCACAAAATGTTGTGTGTTATTTATTAAAATTTAAGTTAATAAATTTTATTTTTGCCTTTTTTAAGACGTAATAATTTTAATATCATAACGATTTTCATAAAAATGACAAGCACTGCAGTTTCCAAACACAACATTTGAATAAACTTATAAAATGCCATTCGCAATAGATTTATGTCATTAAACAAAGAAAGCATTTGTAATTTGATGTTTTTTTTTAAGTGCTTCTTACTATTAAGATATCAAACAATAATTTAAGTTTAATATCTAGTACACAACGACCATGAAATTGCAATTATGCACATAAATAAACACTTTGAATAAATTAAATTAAATGAGTTCCTATTTCAACAAACTACTTAATTGATCGTAAGCGTTCAATGACTTATTTAATTTTGGAAACAGGAAATCGGAAAGATCTCCGGTTGAAACTACATTACTGATTAGCATACATTGCATGCAGGTAGGTACCTAATTAATAATTTTAAACAACATTTACATAGTAAGCTGCATATGAACACGAACGCTTGCGCTTAGAGGACATTACAATAATTAGACCCTATCAAACATGTCGTAATGGGAACAATGAAATATGTATGCGACGTTCAAATGCAGTTTAGTACAATCTATGTCATAGCCCATAGGCAAGGCAGAACTACCTACATCAAAGAATACGCAAAGAACGGAGTTTTAGGTTTTAGTAAAAGCACAGAAATATAGTTAAATACAGCTACTTCGGTCATGCTTCAATTATCTGTTAAAATTGAGTAAGTTGGTGTACAAAGAAACTGATTATTAATCGGTACTTACTTTCGTACAAGTCCTAATTTCCCCAACCAAGGTGACCGCTCAACCGGTCGTGTTTGTAAACCTATTAATAACGTCACTTCTACACATACCTACTGTACATTCCCTCAACTACGTAGGTAATCTTCGACACTGACCTGCTTATTCTCTACTAGTTACTCCTTTTTTATAAATAAATAATTCTGTACATACTCAGTCATAATCCTGAGCAAGATAATTGAGTTCACACAGTGCCTTAGTTATCGTCTTGTTTACCGTTTAAGAATGGATGTGGCCTTGTGAATAACTAAAAAAACCGCCCCGAGTAATTCTGGGAAGAAATATAAAACCTAAATTTAGATAAGTAGTTCTTTTTTAGGGTTCCGAAAAAAAAAAGACTGAACCCTTATAGGATCACTCGTGCGTCTGTCTGTCTGTCCGAAAATATTGGACTGGATTGAGTTGAAAGTTGGTACACATATGTAAGTCGATGACCCAAACATGGACGTGTTACGTAAATAAATGAATTTCAAACATGGGGGCTAATTTTGGGGGGTAAATTAGAAAATTACAAAAAAAGTTTTGCAGACAATATTGTGTAACATATCAAATGAAAGGGCTTTTTATCAGGATGTCAAATATATATTTTTTAGAATGTTAATATAAATAGTTTTGAAGTTATTTAAAAAAATAGGCGAAAAATTGGCGAAAATTGACCATTCCCCCCCCTTATTTCCGAAACTACTGGGCCAAACATTTTGAAAAAAAATCAGATAATAGTTCTTTACCTAAAGATTACAGGAAAACCTATGAGAAGTCTATCTAATACCTTTAAACCTGCAATTCATGGATATATATATATAATCTGAATCTCGGAAACGGCTCCAACGATTTTCATGAAATTTGGTATGCAGGGGGTTTCGAGGGCGATAAATCGATGTAGCTAGGTTTCATTTTTAGAAAAGACGATTTCCAAAAAAAAAAAAAAACTTTTTATAGTTACCATCAAAAAATTTGGGTCAGGTTTAAAAATATTTATGGAACTTAGTTAAACATGTCTGGAAACCTCTCCACGCGAGTTTAACTCGCATTTGTCCGATTTATTATCTATTCAAGTCCTTTATTAAATTATATATTCATATAGAAAATAAGTAAGGTAAGTATGTCAAACAACGTTTTACCTAATATCAACATTTATAATAACGAAGTGTAGTCCGATACTTATTTTTCCAAAGTATTTTGACACTTTTCCTGTATTTTCCCAATAATCAATATAGTCGATATAATATTATAAGATTTGACGTTTCTTATAGTTTAAATGTAAACACATAAAACATTATTACACATATAAAATTCATAAAAACACTACGAAGTGCGCCATTACCACTATTTAATGATTTCGAGGCGCAGATTTCAAACTCATTAATTAAATACATAATGTAAATATAGTTGAAGTTCATTATTGTACTTAATGATTTTCAACCAGGTAAATGTTTCGATCGTGTATACAGTTCGATAAATATAACTTTTTATATTTGAATTACAATAATAAAATATAAATACCAACTTGAAATACTAAATAATAGTATTTTACGCTTTGCTTAAAATAAAAAAGGTAGATTTATTAAATTTGTAAGTAGGGCTGTTCCGCAGTTTCACAGTTGTATTATTGGGGCTGAATTAGAAAAATCCGCCAAAAATTTACTGAAAGTAATCACTTCTTTTTTTTAAATAATACGTCAAAGAAGATCCCGCCCTGTCAGTGTCTTTTATCATCGTTTTGTCCAGAAAGTAGAGCGACTAAGCTAGTGTGAAAAATACAATTAAGTACTAGTTGGTTTAGTTAATAAATTATATAGCATCAGTTAACGAGAAAAAAGAACTCGTTACGCACGAAAAAAAATTCGACGCTTTCCAAGGTCTCGCCGCACCGCGGAAGTTTTTTGCTCTCACAGACGAAACACGTGGGCTCTTCAATAAACGACTCCTACGGGCCTGATGCCTGCGGGCTGCGCTGGAGAGTGCTTTTTGTTTGCCTACGTTATTTCTTTAAATCGAGACTTATCCTGGAATTACCCATGTTACTATTGTTCGCGTCACTTCTCAAATTCACTTTATAAATGTAAGTATAATTACTTTCAACAGTAAATATAGTTTACACGTAAGTACGTATGAAGTTTAATAAAATAGGTACGGTGGTACACTATCTACATCCAATGACTAGACACTAGGATCAATAAAAAAATGAATGCTTTGAAGATTATAAATAATTTGACTCGTACTCAGCTAATAGGTAGGTACTACTATTAAGTTTTCATAAATGTCTAATGTTAATACCTATATCATAAGAACATACTTATTTCAATATTTTCTTAGCATTCAAAATATAACAACCTCATATACCTACAATTTGATAAAAGTTGTAATAAAATAGAGATTTGATAATTTTACTTGACTGTCGAAGTTATCATATTCACTGGTGAAAATATGCAGTATACCAACTAAATGGAAATTAGTAAGTAAAAGCAGCTTGATGAATATAAAAATGTGGGTCTGTGAAAAGCCGCAATTAAAACTTTACTGCTGAACCATAGAAATATGACCATTAAAAAGGTTATGAGGAGAAGGTGCAAGTATAACGGAGATACTTTGAAATTGCATATTTTTTAAACCTGTGTTTGTCATTTTTAGGATTCCGTACCTCAAAAAACGTAACTCTTATAGGATCACTCGTGTGCCAGTATATTCATCTGTTATAGCCAATTTGCTCTAAAACGAACTTTTAAAAACTCACAGCAGAATCGCATTTTGTTGCAAACGTGAGGAAAAGTGATTCGAATTACAAACACAAAACAACAACCCTTTTGGAGCACGACCAATTCGGGGTTGTTCAGAAATTCATTTTGGTCTAGCGATTTAACACATAGTCACAAAATTTTATTTGAAATTTGTGTTCATTGAAATATTAGTTTTTCTCGTGCCTTCAAATCACTCAGTATCTGCTCAGTGGTCTATATTAGAATTAAAATTCTAGACTACTTCGCTATTTCGTGATTTATCAACACTCGTACCAAAAAAATTACTTTCCTCACTTGTAAACATGCCACATTTTATATTATTTTTATATTTTTAAATTCTAATTTACTTACCGTATTTTTTTTAAATGAAACAATATCATGTTCATTGGATTTATTAAGTCTCGTCGTATGAATATGAATAAGTTTTTGCTGAACAAAAGATAACGTTTCCTTCTCTTTGAGCTGTCAAACATGTAAAAGTTCAGCGTCACTTACAGTTAGCTTTCTGTATGAGATGAGTGATCATTTTCTGGCTGGCCCACTGACATCTAATTGTCTAACAATATGCCCTCACGATCATATACCGTTACTTCAATCGCATGCTATAAGTTAATCATCAGTGTTTGCTTATATTTAAAATGTTGTTGTATCTATAATACTAGGTGAGACTGGGCTGCCAAACCCAAATTGACGTTTTTGTAGGTCGCCTACTGTTTAAACAATCACATACCAGCTATTTGACATACATTGTGCGAGCAACTACAATATATTATATCCTCTCTTATATACCGAGACCATACGGCTCGCAAGTCAAAAAATTATAAGATATAATATAGAGCCAAGCTTCTAACTCTACATGCCCTAACTCTACGATCCCTAACTTCACATGGGAAAACCCATACAAACTACCATCCCCTAATTTTAAGGGGTGAAATACCTGAAAATCCTGAAATATATATTTTAATATATATATAACAAGGAGTCCCTATATCAATTTTCACACCTCTACCATAAAAAATTGCGGAAGTCTCATACAAACATCCTTCCCCTAGTTTAAGGGCTTGGGTGGCAAAAGTTCCAAATTATAGAGATTTTTTGTTGTTTGTGTACTAATACTAGCTTACATACCAAATTTCAGCTTTCTAGGATTTTAGGATTTAGAATACCCTAAGAATTTTGATTATCGGTGCGCCAGTGAGTCAGTGATAAAATTAAGGATCTTTGACTTGCGATAATTCTTAAACTATTGGTTCAAATTTAATGTAATTTGGATGTAACCTGTCCTGGTCGCTGAAAATTTAGGCTTCTAGTTATTTCCACAACGAAGTTACAGGGGGGTCGAAAATGGTCAGAATGCTTTCGAGAAGGATGGTACAGCCGCGCTTTTTTTTTGCTTGAATTGGAGATTGCACTTCCGTGCCCCCAGATAACGACTACATGATTAATAAGCTATTTTTACATCAATATTAGCTGGTTTGTTTGTCGGTGTATTGAGCAATAAAATATAGGTACCTACTATAGCCCTCTCTATATCAAAAAAAAATATTGCACATTACACGGTCGTCCAATTTTATGTTCTCATCAAAAGCCTATTGATACTCGCAATGTGGAGGCTCCTGTTAACGTCAAGTCAACAAGCAATCATAACATATCTGGTCGAAATATCGGCTTCGTACGTGATCTCGTTACTGATAGGTAGCTGTGCTATGCTTGCGAAGGAAATTTATTTATTTATGTCTTGTGTATCTTGTAATCTTACGTACGATTTGCATATATAATGTCGTCACCGGAGTCTTATTACATAGGTACTAGCTTTCCGCCCCGCCGTTCACCTGCGATCCCTTTTTATACCCTCTTAGGAATTGAATTTTAAAAAAACCTTTCTTAGTGGAATCCAGTAGTTTGAACTGTGCGCTGATAGATGTGCAGTCAGTTAGTCAGGTTTTCCTTTTGAAACATATTTATTTAATCGATAAATATACAAACTATATTATAAAAAAAAATCCTCGAGACGGCCGCTGCTGCCGATCAACGGCAAGGTTCCCAGAAGGCTGGCAGCGTTTCCTTTTATAATTTATTTAGATTTCAGTTTAATTATTTTATCAAATTAATTTGAATACTAGCTGACCGCGTCGCTCGATCGCATTGCATCGGTCGACGACGGCGCTATCTCCGCATCTCTACAATCTTCATATTCGTATTTTTTTGTTTTTATGTTTATTAATAGTAGTTTATGATACTGTTGCATAATAGGGGTTATTAAATACGAGTGTGAGTTTAAGTACCGAGCCGTAGGCGAGGTTCTTAATAGGATCACACGAGTTTTTAATACCTAATTATGTGCAGTATCATACATTACTTTATCTAAACTCATTTAATAATGTAATTTAAAGGTAAAACATCGATAATATTTTGTCATAGGTTTTCATTACTTACGGGTATCAATTATTCGTCATTTCCATTGCCGCCTCCTCAATTTCAGATCCAAGTTTATTTCATCTTAGTATCACTGCTATTTTTCTATCATTTTTGGCCAAAATAAAATATGTATGCAAAAAAATCAATAAAATAAACAAACATTAATCATCATGGCGCCCAAATCCGTGTGGGGAAAACACCCAAGTTGAGATCTCTACCGCATACGCGACCACAGACAAAGTAAATTTGCATCTAAAATTATAATTGTTTAGTCCTGATGTCTGGCCACTTATAATGTTTTTTTCTTTATTATTTCGTTTGACAAGTTGACTGACAGTAATGAAATATTAAAACCCAAAAAACATTATAAGTGGCCAGACATGTCCAAATACTTGTACTTTAATGAAAAAAAGTTATTTTATAGCATTATCTTGGGAAGAAAACTGTACTATAATATAATTTTTTAATTTCATTATAGACGGGTGTGCCTAAAGTGGGTCATTAAAGTACTGTTTTTGATTTCATAATTAGAACTTTACGATATGAGAGTAGATAAATATTTTTATTTAACAATTAACCATTAAAAAAATCAAAATGTATTGAAATCAAAACAAAAACAACTGTCTTTTCTTATGAATTATAAAGAAGCCGAAAAAAAAAGAAAGCCTTCATCGTGGTATAAGTTTTGTAAAGTTAAATTATAGGTCTTAGTCACGTCATCGCTTTATTTTCTAATCTAATATAAAATATTAATCTAAGTTTTAAAATTTTGAAACCTGAAAATATCTCAAATCGCATCACTAAATTATGAACCATCAAAGCCTCCCATTTGTAAGCGATAGTCTATTAGGGGAAGAACTTGTCAGAAATATACAATTCCAATATAAATGTCATCTCATAGCGCAAAATGTGCATCCAGATCGTGACTAGTAATTGGCATTGCAATTTTATCACGATAATATAATATTCTGTTTATTACACGCCTCTGTTATGAGAAGAGATAAAAGTTATTTAAAAAACGATATCAACATATTTAAGTAATATTTATCCATTATCCTTTTTGTATCAGGTTGATCAGTGCGCTGTGTATTTAGGTAATAATAAAATATAACCACGCCAATGAAATTGAGGCTTGCTCTTCATTGAAATACCATTAATTAATATTCATTATTTTAAAACTCACAGTATTTTTAATAAACTACGACTGCAATAATTTATTGCATATCTATTAGATTATGCTGAAATCTCAATCTGAATATCTCTATCTATCCAAATCAAAATAAAGTAGGTATTAGGTATTGTTTATTTAAATAGTTATTCAACCTTCATGAACTTCCATCATATTTTATTACACAAATAGAACTAGCATCCCCAGGAGAAGTGGCAGTCCATTCCATATCAGACATATTTCGTGAAGTCGGTTAATGAATACGGGTGTTAGCCAGGGTCGTGGCCTATAGGCAGGAGCGCGTCTTGGGAGCCCGTTTGTTTGTTGTGATCGGGAACGTTTACATTTATTTACGTTCGCTCGCGCCTCCCCTTCGTGTCCAAACTACAAATGCCTTCAGTCTACCACATCTCGTCCCCCCCCCATACCGCTACATCTCCTCCACCCACCGCAAACGCCTAACGTCAAACAAGATGTTTACTAGAGATGGGGTGCCATGCCAGGGACAATTTGAATCGGATGTGAATACGATTTTATTCATATACGTTTATTCACTTTTTCATGATAAGGTTACGACGATGACTATGTTTGCGTGTTTGTTTCCTCATCATCATTAAAGTATTTTATCTACTCTCATATCGTAATGTTCTTATTATGAAATCGAAATCAGTACTTTAATGACCCACTTTAGGCACACCCGTGTATAATGATTCATTATAGTACAGTTGTGTTTCCAAGACAATGCTATAAAATAACTTTTTTTCTATTAAAGTACACTTTGGACCTATAATAGTATAATCAATCAGTATCAATTCTATTTGACGATGACAATGTGACAAATTTTTGTCTTGAACTTTAGAGGTAAGAATTTTTGGGAGTTGGCAACACGGATTTGATTAGGTATATGATTATTGTGTCTGTTTATTTTATTGTTTTTGCCTACATATATCATTTAGACCAAAAATGTCACAAAAATAGCAATGTTTTTTTTTTTGATAAGTTGGTACAAAAATTCTATCGATTTTTCTATTTTTTTAAATTACATTATTCATATGAGTTTAGATAAAGTACTGTATGATACTGCACATAATTAGGTATTAAAAACTCGTGTGATACTATTAAGAACCTCGCCTACGGCTCGGTACTTAAACTCACACTCGTATTAAATAACCCCTATTATGCAACAGTATCATAAACTACTATAAGAAAGCTTAAGTTATGAACATGATTTTCACTAACTTCTAGTTGCTATATAGATACAACAACAACACGACATTTTGCTTAATCACTACTCATGCATGTTCGAAGCAAAGTAGTTGGATTCACTTCTGGGGTTCAGATCCCTGACACCTAATTTAGATTCAAATTACAACCTTAATCTCTTCAACGCCAGAGTGAATAGGCTATAACTATTTGTACAAGTCGTTTAATCCGAAAATTGAATTAAAAGAAAATCGTATAACTTTTCCACAGTCTAAGCTTAGCACAACACTGATGTTTACTCTACTAAGTCTACAGCAAAATTAATATGTTTATACATAATACGTAATAAACCCACGGTATTAACGAACTCTCCCCAAAAACTTTACAGTTTCAATTTCAAAGACATAGGTAACCAAACTCGTAGCTGTACGTAGGTATTTTACATATCTATAGAATATTAAATTATTGTGTTTACTGTAATTTTTTTGTCTTCATATTCACTGATTTTTTATGCATAAATAAAATCCTGTCTAATATTTAGTAAGTAGGTACTTAATTGGAGTTAAGACTTGTATTTTGTACAAGAATTAAATTCATTCACCACTAAAATTACTGACAGTATACCTATAAATAAACGAACTACCTGCTTGGATTTCAGAACATCATATGTAATTTAACCCGTAGTTGAAGTAACCAATTGTTTCTACACATAGGTAGATAGAAAAAAAACCATTGACGTGGATCCTCTCGAGACATGGCTGTTTTGGAAGGTACCTGTGTCATATGTGACTAGCTAGAATAGTAGCTTGAAGAGAGTCGAACGACAAGTATCACTACTGTGAAGAATACTCGAAGAAGAGGCCGCAAACGCTGGAGTTGCTCCTCATGCTCAGCTTGGGAGAGCGAGCGCAGTGTGCTCTGCGCCAATGTGGGGATGGACCTACCACTTCCGATCGAGGTATCCATGGCTGATATGGCTGATAGTTACTTCTATATTCTTCTATATGTTTTTTGAACCCTGATTTCTTCAAAAAAAACACTTATAGAAGACAAAATAATTATGTATTCGTCCACTTGGTGATTTGTTCACACGCATCTATTCACTTTTATGGACATAATATACAAGTAATTATGTGGATATAAAAGTGAATAGAGGTGCGTTATTTTGCACAAGGCTGTACTTAAATCATTTATAGGCTACTGAATTAAAATCAGTCACGAGTTTTTTCAAAGCTATGGTGTATATTTTTCTGGTCCTTGTGCTCGATAATGATAAATGAAAGGGTAACATAAGTACTAACTGTTGACCAAAACCGGAAAGTGATTGCATAAGCTCATGTGCACGATGCAGGAGTCAGTGTTGGGGCCAATGACCGTACGACCCTGATTTTTGCAGATTTTTCATCCGGAGAATTTTAACCTCAAACACATTGGAATTTAAACTCGATGAGAATGCGTTGTGTACGAGAGCTTGCATATAAATTGCTCTTGGACAATGCTTCAACATTAAATCAGTAGAGTCGGAATAAAGTGATTCTGTGTTTTGTTGTTAATAAACTAATAGTAAATAATTTAGTATCACATCTTTTCTTAATAAATATAATAAATTTAGTCCTATCAAATTAGTCAGATTGCTTGTTCCGACGTGAATTTAGTCGCCGATCTTTAGGTATTTCCCCGTAAACGTCAATGGCAAAGATCAATTTAGAAGCTTCTATCTTTTTTTATTTCGTTATATTTATTTTATCTCCTACTATCGGCCCCGGTGTCGCACAAAGTGGGAGGACCGCTTGCTCGCCGAGTTTTACCAGCGCGGCATGATTTTTTCCGACATCTTCAGCAATTTTCGCCGCATGAAAATCCATCTAGTAGGTGGTTTTTGAGTTTATCGTGAACGAACAGGCAGACAGACGCGGCAGGGGACTTTGTTTTATAATAATTATGTAGTGATTTTATCGCAACATCTAAATAAAAAAAAACTTATATAACTGATGCAGATAGTTTTCTATCTCCACATACTCCAAAAGAGTTGAGAGAACAAAAGTGTCTAATTATGAATTAAAATATTGTTTTCTCGCTGGTAGAGGTGAAAAGATGTAAGTATGTTTCACGAGAGCTTTTTCTTCCTTTAAATCACTCACTGTGCTCAGTAGTCTATTATTAGAATCACTCTCTCTTAGAAAATAATACTCTGCTCACTTGTTGTACAAATAACTATTTTCACGATCTATCTTTTTTTTAAATTTTATATAATAACAAAAACTTAAATTAGAAATTAATAGAAACTCCCGAAACTCACTAAAAAATTGGAGTTAATTTTCAAACAAAAAAACTAAATCAAAATCGGTCCATCCGTTCAGGAGCTATGAGGTCACAGACAGATACACAGATACAAACTTATGAAACCTCTCTTTTTTTAGTCGGGGGTTAAAAACAAAATGAGTAAACAATGCTACATCACATTAAAATTATCTTAATCATGCTGTAATATTGTTAGATATCTAGAAAAAGCTTTCATTGAAAAAAAAGAAAAAAAGAAGCCTTGCTGAGTTTCTTGCCGGAGTCTTCTCAGTTCAAGTGTATTCCGAACCGGTAGTAGAGTCTATTGTAAAACTGTAACTTTTGACATTCATAAGTGCCTTATTAGGGCCTAAACTGAATAAATGAGATTTGATTTTGATTTTTTGACTGAATTCATAGTTTTATAAATTGGTTTTATTACAAAAAAAAAGCTACGTGAAAACATGATTACAACTTACCTGGGTCAATGAATAGGTGGAGAACGTTAAATGTTGTCTAACAACATTTCTTCATTTTCTAACTTTTTTGCTTATGAACCGATTTTATTAATTTTTTTGCGTTGAGTTCTGTATAGCTAGATATATAAATTTTATTGTCTTTGAAGGAGGTTTTACTATTTTTAAGGTTCCGGAACTCAAAAGAAAAAACAGAACCCTTACAGGATCACTCGTGTGTCTGGCCATAAATACTGGACTGGATTGAGTTGAAATTTGGTACACATAGGTAAGTCGGTGACCCAAACACAGACGTGTAACGTAAATAAATTAATTTCAAGGGGATACTTTTGAGGGGGTAAATTAGAAAAAAAAAAAAAACAAACTATATTGTGTCAAATGAAAGCGCTCGTTGTAAGTTAATTTCATTTTTTTTTTATAATTTTAAGATAAATAGTTTTGAAGTTATTTAAGAAAATAGCCCCCTTTATAGGAAAACCTATAAGAAGTCTATGGTATTTACAGTAACATAGGAAATTATGGAACCCTCGGTGCGCGAGTCAGACTCACACTTGCCCGGATTTTTTTATAATGCTTTCTCTACCATAGAAATGTCTACATGATATTTCAATGTTCTCTACATAATTATTGAATGAATATACAATTTATATAGTAATTTTACGATTTATATATTTTAATTGATTATTTTTATAATGCTATGTCTAGTGTCTACCTACCTACTCGGTGCGCGAGTCAGACTCGCACATGTCCGGATTTTTGTAATACGATGATTATTTACTATGTAAAGTGTGGGACGTCCCCGCTAGATGGATGTCATCAGCGTCAACCAGCGAAATCTGGCGGAGCATGCGGAAAATGTAGGACCGGAAGATGTGGCACCTATTAGGATAGGCCTATGTCCAGCAGTGGAAATAACTAATTGACTCAGGCGTGACCTTGCGGAAATCCATTATAAGATAAAAAAAGACAAATATTTAGTAACGAATTCAGCTGGATCTTCTTCTCTGTCAAGTCCCACAAGGAAACGTAACAAGAAATCGACACGTGTCGTAAATTTTTTAAATCTTTTGCTCAAGTTATTGCAAAAATATGAAACGATAAAGAAAAAATATTCCTATTTTTTTATTGCAATTTTATTGTAATTAATGTTTAAATACCTAACCTTTAAGTTTCTTGTAATGTTTGCTACGGTAGTTTAACTATGTTTAAAAACCTATATCTATATTCCACCCTTTACAACATTGCATTCGTTATTGAAAAAACTTTAGGGTTCGTAAAGTTTTTGCTACTGATAGAAAAATCTTCTTTCTTTATGGAATAGTAAGTACCTACGTTATAGAGGTTGATAAAAATAATTTAAGGTGCAATAAAATTGGCAAATATAAAAAAAAATAGAAACACTGTATTTAAAACAATATGTCCATGTTTATATAAATTCTAACAAATATATAAGTAGTAACACTATAACCATTTTGATTGAAGGCAACACACTCAAATCGAAGGATTATCCTTACTTAGATAATCACTAATCGTGGTCCACATCGTTGCTTTAGCTACTTATCGAGTCGCTTATACATATATGATTAAATAGACAAGTAACAAAATTTCATTGGTAATATTGAAAATATCCCTGTCCACCTATCACATAAACTAGGATGACAATTAAATCTATGTAACAGTGGCGAAGGATCCATACAAGCCGATTCCCATCGGCTTACCTTTTAGAATTCCCAGTCCCACAGATTCATCATTTCAAAGCCACTTTTATATAAAATACACTGTAATTAAGTATAAAATTATCGGTGTTTTTTGAACGGCTTACCCTCGCCACTGCTAAGTAATGATAATAAACAGTCTGAGTTATACGTTACCCAGATAAAATAAACTAATTAAATGTGCGACTTTGTATTACTACACTACATAGAGAGCAACATCAAACATCATAAAAAACGCCAAACTTGTCAAATCTTATAAAGAAATGGCACATTTAATTCGGAACTAAACTCCTTCCTACCTAATTGTATTATATTGCTAGCTTCGATGTTTTACTAGTGAGCTCAGAAGAAATATTTGTACTTACTGGCAGAGGAAAAGGTGCTTGGCGTTGACCCATAGGTGGAAAAGGTGGCATTCTTGGCTCTTGAGACATCAGTTGAGGAACCTGGCGTTCGGGCTGTGGGCGCAGTGGTAGCCTCATTGGCCCGGTCAACGGGAAGGCAAACACTTGAGACTGAGGCTCCGGAAACCCGTTCATTGGCCTGTGAAATAATGGACATGGGTTAGCGAAACTAAACTAGGTCAATAATGGCTAGTGGTAAGAGCATTCATTGATATGATAAAAACTGATTAATCATTTTCTAAAAATATTAATAAGTTGAAAATATTCTAATATTAAAAACACTTTATTACAATAAAAAATAATATAAGGTATTGTGATTTGATTAATTTATTTTTGTAAGTGGCAGGATTCAAATAAGCTAATGTTAATTATCAAATAAACCAAACATAATACATAAACAATACGCATATACTTATTGTATTGGTTTACTTGGTTATCAGATCCACGATTACCTTCCATTAAAGTCGTATCCTTACCCTAAAAATATCACGACCCTACTTTCGAATAGGAATACTAACATGTAAACCTTACATAGTTGCGTAAGCAAGTCGTTAACTCCCAGGTGGGATTACAGTCTAATAAAGTCTACCCTCAAAGGAATTTATTTCTTACGAGTAGGTACAGTGCGATTTTACTGCGGAGACTTTCACTACCTTCTATCAAGCCTGCTAGCATAATTAGTAGTTAAGGAAGATTGATCTTTATTGCGAGGCACAAACAACGAGCTACTAAACAATCGCGTGTGTGTCTAGGTTCCAAACCGCTAAGTCATACTCTTTAAACGAAGGTGTAGATAGTAGTTAGGTCAGTAAAGTCAGGACTTATGGCTTGGCTTTTTCTAGAATCTGATAACTTTTTTACAGCGAAAACGGTATGAGTTTGTGTGTCTTGGCCACCAACTTTACATGAAATGTTTTTGTAGGATCTCATATCTTTTTGTAAGATGCCCACTATAATGCACATATACTACACTATACCACTTTTCCACCTGATGGTAAGTGGTTACCGACACCTATCACCTATTTTTGCGGAAAAAAACAATTGGCGCACTCTATTACCTACTTGAGTCCTTGCGAATTCCTGCGAAGTTGGTTCAAAGAATTTGAAATATTTTATTTGATCATTTTACTATGTATAGGCCTGTGTTTGACCACAATCTCAACATCAGTGATGATGTGGCCGATGATGTAAGTAAACACAAAAAGCCTAGAAGGGCTTTCAAGTGCAGCTGTCGGAACACAACGAAATGCTTGGTTACGGATTTTCCTTCACCGAAAACTCAAATTTATTGTAGGATTCGAAGGTCGGAGCCTTCATCGCGTCATTCAATGTCTGATGATGATGATACTACCTACTGAGCTATCATCAGCCTTAAAAAAATCTTGCCGTTCCTATTTTTTGAAAATATTAATATAACATAAATATATTATTATGGTTGTAGTACTCATAATAAGTAAATAGGTAAGTCATTTCTATGTCCACCGTCTGTCTGACTGTATTTCAGCCAGTCAATGTACGTTTTATAAGTTTATTATTGTAAGTGGTTCTAACTAATTAAAAGGCTGAGGCTAGTTCACCTGGGCTCGTCACCGCCGTGACAGATGATGGCAATACGCTCAGCCTGGGCGCTACGAGGTGCGAAGGCTCCAAGAATATTGAAAGGGAATTTTCTCTCCATTGGGTCATCACGACGCTTTTCCACAACGCAGTTCATGCGGCCCCTAGAATTAAACAAGAAAGCAAATATAATATAATATTAAATTAACACAGTGTATTTATTTACAAAAATGTTTAGTACCTATTTTTTAATTTATGACATTATAAGCTCTCTGCTGAGATAATAAAAAAGACCGGTAGTGTAAAGTATGAACCTAAAAGCGGTGCAATAATTAAGAGCCACCAGCCAAGAACAAGTGTGATGAAAAATAATAATAGAATTAATTAGAAAACCATTTCAATAATATTTCATTTTAATAATGTATCTTGACATCATAGTGTAGTATCTACCTACATTGAGTAGAGTACAAATACATTTTTTAATTATTTTTTATGGTGTAATATTTCAAAAACTGAGTCAGTACAATAAAACGGCTAGGTACTTTTAAAATCTATTTTCCGGAAAATCACTCAGTACCTACTTACGTAAAAAACGTACGAGAATATCTATAGAATAGCCTCTATCTTTTCTTGAAGTTAAAATAACTGTTAACCGATTGAATATACAATATTTACAATTATATACAACAAATATACAAACTACCTACATATAAAAAAATTCCTCGAGGCGGCCACTGTTAACCTATTACCTACCAACTTACATGTAGATAGCAAAGAATAAAAAACAAAATACGACATTCAAAACCATCAAAGATAAAGAGACATCACAAACTTACTTCTGTTGGTTGTTAGCAAGGAACGCGCCTGCCAGATCATCGAGGTCAAACTGTGCGGGCAGCTTGAACATGGGTCTGACGGCGTCAAGTTCTTCCTCCTCCTCCGCGGAACTGTCAGACTCCGAACTCTCGTCGCTGCCTGAGTTCGGTGAATCAGCCTTGTCGTCATCTATTTTCTGGAATTAATTTGTAATAAAATAAGTTAATTTCAGGTAACTACCTGGGTAGGTAGGGGCGTCGAAAGTATGGGAACCGAATTTTAATATACAGTTGAAACTACGTCATTTTTAGCTATAATATTTTATAATATTATGATTAGAAATGACATTATTGTTGATAAAATAGAACAAAATATAGTTCCTACGTATAGCACAAACACAAGACAAGTGTCGTGCTGTCTGACAATAACAATTTACGTACCTATAACCGCTCAGAATTAAATGTTATATAAAGAATGATATTTTGTGAACTTTCACTAAAATCGTGGCAGACCTTGGGAAAGTAAGCATGACAATAGTGGTAAATGGCCACGAAATAATAAGTATTAAAATGTATGTAAATCTGACCGTTACGGTTTGATTGGGTAATGTATATTCAAATGAAGTTTTTCTTTGACAAAAGGCTATTTAGCGAAATAAAGATGGTTACACGTCATTGTTAGGTACGTATTGCTAGACTAGAAAAAATAAAAGGTGACCTAAAATGAATCGAATATGGTTCTATTTTTTTAAAGACGCAGACAACAAAAAGCCTTCCACCTGTGCCATCTGATGGGAAGAGTCCACAATTCAATGGATATTTTTTACGAAGGTTTATATATTTATGACGTAGGTTTTGTTTTTATCAAAATCGGCCTCGAGACTACTTTCAGCATTTTTCGCTATTCCCTATAGCATAGAATAAATAATAGTATGTACAGCCTATAGACTAAGACGCAGCGTGGGCAGGCCCTCCACAAGGTGGACCGATGATCTAGTGAGGGTCGCAGGAACCCGCTGGATGCGTGTAGCGCAACACCGGCCATCGTGGAGATCCTTGCGGGAGGCCTTTATCCAGCAGTGGACGGCTTTCGGCTGACATGATGATGACAGCCTATAGCTTTTAGGATTTGGCCTACCACGCCATCTTGAAAAATTCACCCTGTAGGTATAGGGTCTTTAAATCGACTAGGAACCAAATAGTCACAAATCAGTAACATTACGTGTCTTAAGATTATTAATTTATATCGTAATTACTTACGTAAAAGTTTGGAGCAAATCAGATTTCAATTATAACAGTTTATTTAAGGCAACTTTCTCTTTAGTGAGATAAAACTTTACGCGAACGCAATTTACAAATTATTGAAAAGTAGACTTTCCCTTTGATATCGGAAACGAAAAATATAGGTAGCCCATTTATTCCAGATTTTTTTTAATAATTTAAAATTATTTATATTTAGGTACACCAACAACTACTTATAGATACTTGTTGATGTGAATTACTTAAGTACCTAATCGTTCTCTAATTATAAATACGCCAGGTAGGTACGTAGGTTAGGTAGCCATTTCAATCATATTTTTACCATACATAAACATTGATAGACATGGATTAGGTGAATACCTACATGATTTAGGTACTTATATTTTCAGTAAGTAAGAACATCTGTGAACATAATGAGATAGGTACACTTAACTACATACTTAGTTGCACAATTCACAACATGGCTCTGCAATAGGTATGACCCCGGATGACTCTCTCGGTAACTGCGAGGAAGGGGGGGGGCTTAGAAAGGTCGTACTCGTACCTCTTCTAACTATAGTTAGAATAAAGAGAAACCAACGACGTTTTCTCGCCTCTATGCTATCTTAATTTCTTACGTAAATAAATATCTACAAAATTCAACTCTATCTTAAAGACGTGTGATTTCGATATAGATATCTAGATTATGCACCAAGGGGATAAAGCAGTGTCTTATGTCACGGACGGCATACCTATTGGAAATTTTACAATGTTGAAATAGATTCCAAGAGCAATAAAGCACTATTTGAATATAATGTAGAGGTACCAAAACGTAAAAAAGTTATCAGAAACCCGCTATATTTAACCGGTTTCAATAAAAAATTGATTGAAACTGATTGAAACAAAGTTACATGATTGCCCCACTGGTCTCTAATGACATACGTTAGGTACATGAGTAAATAAATATCTGTGCTTTAGGTTAGGTTTACATGACATACCTATAATTTGACGTTGCCGTGCAGGTGGTATGAAAAATAATAATTCTAAACTATTTTGACTAAAATAAATCTTCTGTTATCCATTTATCAACGTAATTTTACAAAATTAACTAGAAAATGTATAGGGTGTTACTGTATTAAAATTTACACAGGTAATTTTTGGATTTGATATTTTTTTGGTTTTCACTCGAGGAGCATAAGATCACGATTCACGACAGCCTAGCGCTATAGGTACTTTACAAAATGGAAACGACACCGGGGCGTTTGTCTCATAGTAGGAAACAATATTTTGTTTGTTGTAAACAATAAATAATGTACTATAAATGGTATTTAGCCAGCTATTTAGCACTTAATAGAAATGCAATGCGTGAAACAAGATCGTTATTAATCTCGTTCTGTGCTGTTTGCGCGGTACAATAGTCTCGGACATCCTGCGCGAGACAATGCACCCGCGCACTATTGTTCCACCGCACCGCGCGCCGCGCACCGCACACCGCCCGGCGCCCCCCCCCCCCTTTGTAAATACAACCAACATATTTTGGATAGATACTAAATAGTCATTATTATTCATATCATATGCGAAACCTGTTTATACTTTTGGAACAGTTTCAAGATACACAACACACACGATATAGGTGTACACACACATGTCTAAGATGTCCGCTATTATAGTCTCATAAGTTTCTAAGTTGACTATGTCTAGCCCAGGTATTTTTTTTTGTCGATATCTATAAAATAATTATGTATATGTATGGTTTAACTCCGTTATATTTTCACAGTCATCTAATTTGTCATCATCTAGTAGAGGTGAGACTCGACTCTACATTAGGTGCCTGATCCATAGCTCAAGGCATGATAGCTCATGATAGTCTATCAATGCATCTGACAGTGCCATTTCATATATGTATGTATGTGATTATCATCATATTAATAACAACATTAGGAATGTGTGTATGTGGGAGTTGCATATCCATCCACAGGTCGTGGTTTCGAATTACACGATTCGCACTAGTTTGGACAGAGTTCAAAAGAAATCTCACATACATATTCAAAAACATAATATAGGTAGGTAATATTATTTAAGTACCTACTCATATACTTATGTATTATAAATATTCTCGTTCAAACTAATTATTAATTATGTCGTTTATAAAAATATCTCCCAATGTTTGGCATTTGGAATAATAATTGTCTGTATTTTCTGTTATACGATCTCAACAAAGATGGCTAGAATAAATATTATTCAAACTATGTATAGAAATAGGAGGATATCAAAGAACGGTCATATAATAAGTATTCATTGTTTATAGTCACGTGCGACGAGTTTATTAACGCGACATTGATCTTGATCTACGTTCAATGATAAAATATTTCGACTTTAATAAAAATCCTTTACTTTACAGAAAGTAATAATTTTAAGTAAGGTAAGTATTTTTTTATCGTATAGGTACAGACCTATACGATAAAAAAATACTAATAATAATAGCCGCTTTCTCGTGGTGCAATGCAACGGTCGGTATGGTGGTTCGCATCGCGCGCTGGTACTCTCCAAGTCTCAAGTGAAAGCTGTGACGTCACTACTTGCACCCACAGACGGACCATTGAACATAAAATTATCTGCACAATATTATGCGGACTGTCGTACATATATTATAACGTAATACACAGTGCGTATACCCACCCGCATTACTCGAAATATAAACTACTGCATATATTTATATCTTCTATATAATAATAATGCTGAAGAGTTTGTCTGTTTGAACATGCTAATCTCCGGAGGTACTGGTCCGATTTGAAAAAATCTTTAACCCCGAAGGTTATAGGCTACTTTTTATCCCGGATACGTGAGTGAAGCCGCGGGGAACATAAGGAAAGAAAACTAGTAAGGAATATAATATATCATGATGATGACAAATATCATCAGGCCATCATAATTATATATTCATTTTTAGAATGTCCTGCTTCCTATAGATGGTACAATTAGCTACGATATTTTCATCATTTCAAAGTCACATTTATATAAAATACACTGTAATTAAGTATAAAATTATCGGTGTTTTTTGAACGGCTTACCCTCGCCATAATTTCACCCCTCGCCACTGCTAGTTACTTTTAAACCTTAAATACGCAAACTAAATTCTTGATAACATAAATAAGTCCCATTAAATAATATAATTATAATAATGTGAAGTTATGAAATGGACTTTTAATTTTGGTGCATATAGGTATGTCTACAGCCTAACAATTGATCGCAAATTGAGCACGTAGGTATCTACTTCGAATCGCTAATACAATAGATATTTACCTGTAGCCTGTCTTCGTCTATTTTAGATTCAGCATGGTTGAGCGCGTCATGTTTAACCTGGCTGACGATGGGTGGTACCGCCTGGAGCGAGTGCGCGGGGGCTGATGATGCCGCTGCCACTTGCGATGGGGGCGGGGGTATTCCGTGCAGCGCATGCGCATTGCCTAAGGGCAATGGCTCATCCTGAAAATGAAAGAAATATTTGATCCAACGTTTAATGCAGGTCAACCGATCTCCACAAGTTTCAAACAATGCATATAAAACATAATGTAGTAAGTATACAGTAAACATAATTTAAGCCTAGTTTATACCAGTTCTATGTAAAGTTGAACTCTACCAACGACACAAAGTACAGGTGGCGTTTCCTATATAATCGCTTTTTGTTGGTTTAAGATTGCTCATTTTAACGTGACAAGAAACATTTACAAAATAGTCAATTACGATAAATTACATAGTTAAAACTCTGTTGACGGAGCCGCGCAAAAACCAGCATAGTTAATAATCACAAAATGGCGGATGCATGTGGCCATGCTCTTACGTAACTTAAGTAGGTAGGTACGCAAGCTATAGTCACTTGTCTACCTACACATGTACCAAGTCTTGTCATTGTTCATGTCAATTGCCGTATTCTCATTGAATAATCACTGAAGTTAACTGCCAGCACAGTCATGCAAAGCATTTAAAAAAACATTCGTAGGAAAATTGCAAGGTTAGACAACAGTCGCTCGCTTGTCGTCATACCTCCGTTTATAATCCATTGTCACTTAATAGACGGTCGTGTTTAGTTGCAAATCATATCATTATTTTATTATTGTTTGGTACCCATTACACCGCTATTAGGCGATAAGATAGTACATACTTATCTAAGCATAATGTCGATTATGATACAATTTTGTTTGTTTTTAGATATAATATTCGAAATTTTACAAACTGTCAAACAAATAAGGAGAAAATATACGTAAACCTAAATTGCTTGTAATTCGAGTTCAGTGAACTCTTAAATCTCCCTTTCTCATTTGTTTACATAACATTTTCTGAGAAATGAACAGGATAATAAATATTTAATGTTGCGTGTAGATATACACCTACGTAACAAATGTAGGTAGATACTTACTTACTTTTAACAAGACTGTTAGGGACTTGAATAGGTAGGTAGCTAATCTGTAGGAAGGTATGCCACGTATGCTAAATAATTTGTCTGTCTGTGACTTCAAATAAAAAGCCTTTTTCTTGAGCTCATAGTATGATAATTCGCACATTACCATAACCCAAAGACACGTTATGAAAATTATCGTGCTAATATCCAAAACGGCTGAACCGATTGTGACGGTACTTCTAATGGTAGGTACATTGATATACTAAAAAAATCGAAATTTAAATACCTAGAAGTGTGCTAGAGGTCTGAGTCTGGAGCAAGAAAATTATGTGAGAAATGTTGTCAGATTGACAGCGTGCAGCAGAGCGTGAAGTGTTCGCGACCGCAACTGATAGAAAACTCCGATTACATCGCCAACTATTGTCGTACACAGACACTTTTACTGGATTTACGAAATGCTTTAAGCATTTAACAGTCATTGTTGCCTTCTGCGTCAAACGTTGCGTGATAACAAGGAAATTGTGCCTCACTAGATAGAAAGCAATTTGTGCACAAATTGTGTTTTAAAAATACAGAGCATAGCGGTTCAATCCTCTTGAAACATTATAAGTATATATAAGTAATAATAAGTTCATATTAATAACTTATATCGATTGAATTGTACCTATTGTTTTTTTTTATTATTTCTGTTACTAAACATTATTTAGAACGTAGTAGGTACCTCTTACCGACGTACCTATAGTGCGGACCTCTACACTCCTAAACGAACATACCCTCCTAGGACCAGTAGTTTAGGCTCTGCGTTCACTGGTATGTCAATCAGTGATCAATCAGGGAAATATATTTATACTGATAAATCATAGATCAAGAAATTTGTTTTGCAATCAATCCATAATTTCACCATGACATATACGTAGCAGTGGCAAAGGGTTCATACAAGCCGATTCCTATCGGCTTACCTTCTAGAAATCCCAGTCCCACCGACAGTTACACCATGCATTATTTCAAAGTAGGTACTTACAATTAATTTTATGTGTTTCTAAATGTTTAGAAAAAAACGCTTTCGTGCAAAGAATAGGTAGCAAAATTCTTCCGTACAAACATTCGAGGGAAGCAGGATCTCTATAGCTTGCTATCTTCCTACTGCCGTTAAAATATCGGTGTTTTTTGAACGGCTTAACCTCGCCATAATTTCACCCCTCGCCACTGATTACGTAGTTATGTGTACGAGAGAAGCAATAAGCACGCAGAGATTACTATAACTATACAATTAGCACGTCTGATTACAAACCCAGTAGCAGACCGAACTTTCTATCTAAACTTTATATAACTACCAATACATAGATTATCACTTCACCGGCCGCAGCCGTGGGGTGGATGTAAGTTTGACATAATAATATGCTATCTAATAAGCTTGATGTGCTTGCTTTCGATGGAAGAAAACGTCACGGCGACGCTCGTGTGAAAATCATAGCAATGTAAATCATTTTAATCAATTCATTTACAATTTAGACAAATTACACCATAATCTGCTGTAAATTCCAGAAATAATTTGCATTAGCAATATTGTTCGAGCGGCTGTTTAGCTCTCCCGTACAAGCACCTACCTACCTACTGGCACAGTGTAATGATTAATAGTTCACAGATCTCGGCACTGTAGGCATTATTATTATGTGTGTTACAATTTTGGTCATTATACCTGACCAAAAGTAAGGTACAATTTATTTATGATGATGATATATGTTTACGCAATATTTACCTATTTACTCGTACCTCTTTCAGAAATAAAGAAGAATAAATCGTACTTAGCCTACGGATCGTAGACATCGTAGAAATATTGCATACCTATATAATCACACACAACGTTGTTATTTGTATGAGCATCTCTGCTTGTATATCTTATTTTACAGCTCGGACTATAAAGCAACCGACGCAACCGACTGTACGACTACCTTATACGATGATGCCAATATTGTATGTATGATGCAACAAAACTTTCCAATCGAACTATATTGATTTACTTATGCTTAATATAGTAGATAAGGTGTATAAGAGTGGAAGACTAAATGGTATAATATACATTACTAGCTGTTCCCAACGGTTTCACTCGCGTTCCCGGGATAAAAAAGTAGCCTTTATAACCTTCGGGGATAATGTAGCTTCCTATTAGTGATGGAATTTTTCCAATCGGACCCAGTAACTCCGGATATTAGCGCGTTGAAACAAACAAAGTCTTTAGCTTTATTATTAGTATAGATATAGATAGATAGAACACTATTGGGGAAAGCTTTATAAGTATTTTCCTATAGTAGATGAAAAAAACCACTTTTGCTCACAATTAATCCAAAAAAAACTATTATCGACATTCTTAAGGGCCTTATCAGGGCCTAAACTGAATAAATGAGGTTTGAGTTTGAAGCAGAGCTTGTACTAAATACGGAAAACAGATATATAATATACCTACTACTTGTACCTACTAATGTTTAGATATTAACGCCCAAACTCAGCACAAACATCAGTTCATGTGCACAAAATGTAATTTTCCTGGGAGAAAATCAAATCATGCCTCGCCCTATGCCATGACAGTCCCTAACCTCCATGTAGCTTACTTTAGCTCAACCACGGGAGAAGAAACCTTGCTGAGTTTCTTGCTGGAATCTTCTCAGTTTAAATGTATTTCGAACCGGTGATAGAGTAATTTGATCTTTGGACGTTCATAAGTGCCATAACAGGGCAAAAAGGAAAAAATGAGGTTTGAGTTTGAATCAATCAATATATTTGAATAGTGTATGATAGCTAGCTAACTAATAATATATCAGATGAAAGCGCTACGCGATGTGTTGGACACGCGGCGCGCGGACATCATTGTGATACGCGTGCGCGGAAAATTGACAACTTCCGCTTGACACACATGCACTCAAACGTTTTATTTATAGGTAGATATTACTATAAAAGTATCTACAAATACCAAAAGTATTGTTACATAAGTATTGTGGTGGATATACTTCGTACTAGTTTAAAAAACGTGACAATTTCAGGCAATGACCAATGTCATAGATTTGAATGCTAAAATTAGCTAGATTTCTATGAAGCAAAATATCCTGAGAAAACTATAGTATGGATGTAGCAAGTTGGTAGGGACGTTGTAGAGTCATCTGGCTAGCCGCCAAATTCTGTCGCCTCGTAAGCTTATTTCTTCACAAGAAAGCTAAGTCCTTTCTAAGATATGTGCGCTTTCTACTCTTTAAAAGACCCAATTTTTATATCGTTAAAGTTACTGGTGCCACTATCTGGGTATCCTATGAGATTTCCTCATTTGAAGTATATCGTAAATTGTTCGTGGGGTAACAGAGCTACAGCGAATTAAAATCCAAAATAAAAATATTTAAATTTAAGATTAGGAGTTGTGTATATTTGTTATAGCTACAAATCTTGTAGAGAAATGTAATTGTGTAGAATATTGTAATTGTAATGTTGATCGGGCCAAGTACCACCGACGTGATAATTTTCAATACAATCGGTCACGGCGGATGATTCAAGGACTTCACGCCTTTTGAGTGTTTACATTCCAACTACGGTACTGCCAAAAATATTATGACTTAAGTTCGATTTATTATATTACTATGTATTTAGTTCACTTGTGTATAAAAGTAATGAAATAGTGCATGAAAATTACTGTAAAATAATTAACTTACTGAATTTATACCTATGCAGTTTACCGCCTCGCGAGTTTACTCACTAAACCCGCAATACTCTATTTTAACTCCTTATAATCTTCGGAAAATCCTAGGTAAGTATCTATACCCCTAAGTCGTTCTCATTCTCCGCTTTGTATGTTCACCACCTTTGGCCACATCATTACATATCAATCTGAGATTGTGCTCAAACACGAGCAAATTCATCTTAAAAAAAATAAACTAGGCTACTTATTTTAAACTACTTACTAAGGTAGCAA
This sequence comes from Tethea ocularis, assembly GCA_963555595.1. NCBI lineage: Eukaryota > Metazoa > Arthropoda > Insecta > Lepidoptera > Drepanidae > Tethea > Tethea ocularis. The sequence continues at coordinate 6,381,122 of OY741963.1, read as the reverse complement.
ACAAACATAGGGCCCACCTTTTGGTATGTGGTTACCCCCTTACTCTTACTCCCAAACCACGGCGGGTAGCTCATTCCACAATTTGAGCGTCCGCGGTAGGAAACTCCTTAGAAACCGTACAGTACGAGACATCTTTTGGTTCCAATCTGTGATGATGAACTTCCCGATGGCGAGAGGTGCGATGGTACAAGGTAGCAGTAAGCATCAAGTCAAACAATTCCTCATACAGTATACTGTCCGTTGTACAAGCGGTAGAACACACATAAGAAAGCAAAGTCTCTCCTCGGACTAAAAGGCTGTAAACCGCTTGTCACCTCAGGATCGTCGACAATTCGCAAGGGACCTTACTTGGTACCTACTTATTTGTTTTGAAAAGTGTACTTATAGCATAAAGTAAATAATATACTACATACAACTTATAGTGTGTGAATAATTAACAATACCGGTGTAGAGTCTATTGTAATAGTTGTAACTATCGACATTCTCAAGTTGAATTTGAAATAGCCTAGATTAGCTAGCTTTCGACATTTCTGAGTAACCCCGACCGTATTTGTTTTTCTATGATGAACGGTTTTCACAGAATATTATAAGTAGGTAGACTTATAGCACATAATAGCTTAGACGTTCTCTTTTCAGTGGAGACTGGAGACGAACACCTACTCACTAACAAACAATGTTTTGGTTTATGTGGTCAGGTATTATGATGTCAACTTCGATACCTAATTATATATTGTTGAGTTTCTACCTACGTACTTAAGTACCTCTTTTGTTATACCTAGCTAATAAGTAGGTACCTTCTCGTAACACAGGTAGAAACGTAGTATCTAGGTAAATATGCAAATTTAACTCGATATAAATAAAATAATACATAACTATAATATTCCTACATTCGTGTACATAATATTATTTTTCTTCTTGTTTGTATGATGGTTACTTTTGAATTGTCATTAATGATGGATTGTATTTTGTCAATTTTGACTTTCACATTGTGTCTACAAAACACTGAATAGTAATTTACATTTCATTTAATTTTAATCAAAAAGTGTCGTGCTCGAATGGAATGGTACAACAATACCCGTGGTATTGTTTCTACATTTAATGGTCCGACTAAAAAGTGGAGAAACAACTGTTTACATTCTGGAGGTTTCGCCCCGCGACCGTGGACCGCAGACGCGCACAACGGACTAATCCAGTTTCAAATAATTATGTTTCGTGGTCGATTTGAAAATTAAAATATTAAAGCTGTAGCCAAATGCCCAAACACACTATGTATCTGTAAATTCGGATAAATAATAACAGCCATAAAACATCAATAGCTTTTTAAAGTCTGTTATAAAGAAGTAGGTAGGCGTTAGTTAAGAATGAATAGATTAGGTATTCAATACCTATGCCATTCAATATAACAAAAGTATTCTCGTATCTGTGTATCGTGACAAAAGGTAAGTATAACTCGTGTATACTGACATGGAAATGCGCGTTAAAACAATATAGGTATACTTACCTAAACTGCACAAAGAGATAAGAAAGTTCTGTATGTATTTTTGAAACACTGAAACAATTTCGGACTAATACGACCTAATACCTAAACGAACAGTTATTTTGGGGCTTACTTTCTTTAATACATTTTTAGGGTTCCGTATTAAAGTCGAATTTTGCACTAACGATACCCTTATTTTGTCATGTCTGTCTATGTCTATCTATCTGTCTGTCTGTAGTATCTATGATTGGCTTGGGACTAAACAGGAAAGCGGCTCTTTTCAAGCGGCATAAGTAAACCTAATTTATAGTAGTGTTTAGTGTACAAAACATATAAATATTGACTTGGGATTTTGAACTAAGGAATTAGAATAATGCACCAATAAACGTGTTCGGTATCGTTGGTAATTAAATGTAACAGCCAATGTCACAGCCATTTTCATTGTAAACTGAAGAGTCCAAGTCAAATATGTCACTCATATAGTTAGTATTTAGCACCCCATATCGTATATTGTTGAATAGATCCTTAGTTCTTTCCCAAGTCCCCCGTCTCCAAGCTATGGTTTCCTCACGAGCCCGAGGCTTTCCTTCACCGAAAGCTCAAGAAAGATTTGAAGCCACGACATGTCATGGCATTTGGCACAGGGCCGGCCCGAGTATTTTTGGCGCCCTAGGCGAAAGTCGTGGGGGGCGTAAAAGTCGTCCGAGGGAGGGTACCAGGGTACGGGCAGCAGCGTATCCCTGAGCAATGTTACCCTAAGTACCATTACCATAGACTTCTTAAAAATTCGGATTATTCAAAATAATACACTACATACATTAATATTATTTTTCACTTTTGATGCCACCGATTGCCACCTCCCTAATACAAGCGCCCTAGGCGGTCGCCTAGTTCGCCTATATGGACGGGCCGGCCCTGATTTGGCAACTACCTGCCTTCTTTTTACAAATCTGTCGCTAAGCACCTACAGGTTCTGACAATTGCAATTGCGAGCCAGTTGCCTTCTTGGTAATGTAACAGGTCGGCAACACATTGGCAATACCTATGTGATTGCAAATGGCGATAGGCGACGGTAACCACTTACCATCAGGTGGACCACCTGCCTGCTTGACATATGTCTGACATAAAAAAACTACCTTAAAGTTATCGTATGTCGATTATGTTTCACCTCTGTTATTACTTAGCCATATTTCAACTGATTTCTCAACATGATGTTGCAAATACCTACCGTATGGTAGAGAACAGTAAGATTTTATAAAGGTTCCGTATACGTACCTACTCTCTAACTAGCAGGTTGTTAAAACGTTAACTAACGTGTAAGTGTTACATTCGAAACGCAGCACATAAAATTAATTTCCATGTGTCGCGAAGAGATGCAATCGCAACATAGGTTGAATGACCGCGCCGGTGGCGGTCAATCGTCCTGTCACTTTCGCTACAAATAAGTAGATATCAAAGAATTCAAAAGTCCAGAAGGAGTGTTCGTTGCGCCTGTGAAGCCTCAAATAGGTATATACAAACCAGATCCGACAGCTCCTGTGACTGAGTATAGAGGTTATGGCTATCGTGGCGTCAAGATATTCTTGTAAGTATCTATAAAACAACATTAATAGTAAATTGTCACAATAATACACTTTCATTACATCAATTAACTTTCTTTTGACAGTTTATTTGAAAACGATGAATTGGGTAATGTGACTCGTTCGTTACTAAAGTGATCAGTTACATTACAGACCATTGCCAGTTATTTTACCTGTGAGATTTAACTATACCATTATTCTGACCATTTGATTAGCATCACCTGCCTTAAATAATTTTCATGGTCGAGTCTTCTTGCACTGTATTGCCAATATTCATTTCTAATAACTCCTAAAATATTCAGAGTTCTGCAAGACATGTGTAAAATACCTATGAACGTGCGCGTGTAGAATATGGTCTTAGGAGACCATCCCTTATTTTTTGAGTTATTGCGTTATATTAAAATCTGTACATGCCGATACGCAATAAATCAGCGATTTTTCAAAATATTTTTTATTTGTTTAATCAATCCTGTCTCCGACAATCAAAAGGCTCTATGGGGCCTTAGGTTAGGGTATCAGAAATGTCACAAATCGAAAAAAACTATTCCCATTATTTTTTAAAACAAGGCAGGAATGCTGCGATCCTGTATTTTATTTTTATTGTCCGGTACCGGGTCGCTACCCACCAAATGGGAAACGCTGGTATACAGTAGTGTTAAAAGACTGAAAGACGGCCAAGGACCCAGTGTAGTTATCGATAATATGCTTATATTAGCTCTAAAACTTGCGAAAAAATAATATACAGGCTGTTGCTGCGGACAAAAACAATAAACACTGCAAAAATACGAATATTATATGTTTTGTACTGATAATCCTGATGCTAGCTCTAAAGCAGATCTATATTATATCAAGCTTGATACCATGCCAACGACAACAACCACGCCAAGGGTAAAAAACCTTTAAATATCTGGGCTCAGTTCTTTCGGAGAATGAATTTTGAAGATTGAAGCGGATATAACTCACAAAATAACGTCAGGCTGAAACAAGTGACGAATGTTGACTGGAGTCTTGTATATGTAAAAATGCCCATAAAAACTAAAGGAAAACTCTATAAACCAGCTGTTAGACCAGCGCTTCTATATGGCGGCGAAGCCTGGGTGAAAGGTCACACGAATAAGAACTCCACACAACAGAAATGCGTATGCTACGATGGGCAGGTGGACTCACACTCAGAGACAAGGTGCGCAACGAAGTTATTAGAGGGAGCTTCAACGTTGCAGATATAATTTATAAAATAAAAGAGTACGAACTGAGATGGTACGGTCATGTACTTCGACGAACAGATGATGATGTTGTGAATAAGTGCTTTTCCATCCATGACTACAAAGAAAGAATGGGAAACCTCAAATCAAATGGATGATGAAGGTCCAAAAGGACATGAGGGAGATGGGACTTACAGAGGATGACGCACAAAACCGAAATGGGATCGCATGATTGGGAAAGCCGACCCCGCGTAACGGGTAAAGACGAGGCCAAAGAAAAAATGGTTTTATGATCCATCCCATTTATTCAAGGCCCTATTACGTGAGGCGGCTTAAAGAAAGTCTAGTAAAACACATGTTTAGTTTTCGTGATTACAGCTCACCCATAGTAAGTCAAGCACTTAAATTACAATCAAGCAGCTTGATATCAATCTCCGTAAGTAAATATAGCGGGAATGCAAAACAACATCCTGTATATATGATATGTATTGCCATAATTCACGTACTTATCCGTTGCAATGAGGGACGTGGGAAAACCGAGACAACCCAAGGTTTCAAATAAAATACAGGCAATACCAACGAACGTTTAGTATGTTTTTCCATAGTTTTATGTCATGTCCTAATATTTATTTATCTAATACCATAGAATAAATAATATCCTACGTACTACTAATACCTTTAAACGAGCAATTTTTGTGTATATATATATATTATTATAAAACCTAAACCAGCCAGATACAAATAGTATAGCCAAAGAGATTTTATTATAAGTTCATACATACTATAATGCGAAAAGACTTTTTCCCCAACCTAATATGTCTATAGGCCTGTGTTTGGCCACAATCTCACCGTGGTCAGTGATAATGTGGCCGATGATGGTAAGCACACAAAGCCTAGAAAGGAACTGGCTCTCAAGTGCAGCTGTCGGAACACACCGAAAGGTGCTTGGCGACAGATTTTCAACTTGAGGGTGGTAGCCAGCCAGACGGGCACTACAAAGTACCCTACCACCGTGCTATGGTTTCCTCACGATGTTTTCCTTCACCGAAAGCTCAAGCTCATTGTAGGATTCGAACCCGGGACCGTCGTCTTGGCATCCGACGTCACTACCACTGAGCTATCATCGCCTTGCCAGAATAGATTTTACCGATCTACCCTAAAATAAAAACGAACGTAATTAAATAATAACAAAATCCCTCGGGAACACCGGAAAACCGCGGAAGCTAGTTGTTAACATTTTACGCCCTTAAATAAGTAGGTATTGTTATATTGAGATAAGTAGAATGAAGTCAGTTAGATAGAGCTCGAATTCTTTTAACTTTTGTGTTGAGATTCAAGGTGAGCCGGTCGCGCCGCTGCGGTGCGGTGACGGACGCCGCGAAGGAGGGGTGGGGGGGGGGTTGTCGTGTCTTACGATGCACACGCACACACAAAGCTTCAAACAAACAACCGAGGTACCGCTACCTCAGCTCAAAATGTATGGAAAAAGTTAAATTAGTGACAGGAAAGCTGTAAAAGGTCAGGGTGCCTATTATCATTATTTATTCTATGTTATATCAAAATCCGTGCATAGTTAGGGCATTAGACGGTAGGTACCAATTACCCAAAGTTTGCCTGGAAGAGATCGCTGTCATCGTTGTCACTATATATTTTGTTTGTCTTTTATTCTTTCTTTTTTGTCCTATTTTATGGTGTAAACAATAAAGTGTATTCTATTCTACCTATTTATTATAAAGCACAAACGTCGTCAAATGTTACCTACCTTTATGCATGCATCCTTGTAGCCGTATATACTTACTTACTCACTTATAGTAAGGTAGGTAGGTAGCAATTACATGCCTTAGTGGTTACGCGGAACATCAACAGATCCGCAAAGATTACATAATGACAAAAACAGACACATCTATTTATATGCAACAATACATGACTGACTATATAAATTAGAGTTTCTATCGCCAGTTTATATCCGTTAACGGTCATTTTAGGTAATTTTCTATATTCGATAATTTATAAAATACGTATAGGTGAATGTGTGACCCATCTTATGATAAGTGTGACTATACCCAACCATAGCCGACCTTAGTAAACGAATCTCGCTTTAAAATAAATGTTTTCTTTAAGATTCCAGTAACCAACAAATAGCTAAAACTTGAAAATACGTATTTTTTCATTGCACCATCTACTTACTTAGGTACTTAAAATAACTAAGCATCTACAAGTATTTAATGCAGACCGAATGAAAACATATTTTGAGATGATAAAATGGCACTTCCTGTCAGGGCCACCATCACAGATTTGAATTTGAAGTCTGTCGCTATTTTGTCTCTATACAAAAGTTATATAACTTAAAAAAAACTATTATTTCATTGAAAAAGCAAGTTTTCAAACAAGAAATAATCTTACACACATTCGTGTTTTTCTGTATTATATCTCTCGATTAGGATTATGTAAAAAGCCTTATAAATATTCACTTTCACTACTAGACTAAAAGTGCCACACATAAAATTGCGATAATACGTCTATGCTTATGAACATATTACAGACGAGCTGCTGTATCTACTGTGGTTTATTTTAGGCTATCAGTTAATTGTTGATTTGCCTCATCACGGTTTTTCTTGCAACTTCAAGGGTCCACTTACCGCGAGTAAAGCGTCATTTCCATATGCTCTTCCTTCCAATGCCAATTCTTTGTCGAGCATGGCGTCCAGTTGCTCCAGTTGATGGCATGACGCACGGGCCGCTACCCAGCTTGACGCTAGGATAAACGCACCCAGGATAAAGGAGGCTGCCACCACCGTCAGCGCTGCAATTCTTGCGATTTGAACTGAAGACGATACTCGCTGCCTGTACGCCTGATTGACAAAATAATACAATGTTATACTTACATATCTACCTCTATGTTTATACGATTGGTCAATAAGCAATAATGCTCTCATTGAGGTATTACCTACCTAAATAAAGCTTGTATTTTTCATATAGTGCGCAGCGAGGCAATGTAAGGATTTTCACACATGATATTATATAGGTACATATTGTATTTATAAACTGATACCTAACATTTGTCTAATACTCACAGTTTTAAAAACAATAGGTTTTGTAATCTGAGCTAATACTACATACTCTACCACCGAGTACATTACCAACCTAAGTACTTACCTATAAAAAACAGGTCTATAGGTAAATAGAGTACAACGGTAATATAGTAAAATACCCGCCGCAATGTCGCGTTGACACAACAGTGAAAGTTCTGAGACGAGTGACGACTGCATTTAAGAAATCCATCATCTATCTGTAGTGAAGTCATGCTAAGTTAGATCTTTACCTTTTCTTTATTAACCTAACCTACATACAGTAGGTACCTATTAACGCGAAAGTTTGTGAATGTTTGTTTGTCACGCCGTAATAGATTTAAACAGATAAATGGACAATGATAAAGCAAACCATGTAACATATAAGATACCTAGGATTTTTTGGGAACATGGATAAAACCGTGGAATGGAAACCAATCATCACTAATCCTTTACAAATACTATATTTTAATAATTAATAATCTCTTTTCTAATTGGCTGAACAAATTGGGATGTTCAGTAAGTACTTGCATACAAGAGGCGGCAATTTTAAAATTCAAGAGCTGTTAACCCTGGTTATACTGTGCTCAAACGGAGTTGATACTATTTCTTATACGAAAAATATTATACGATACTTACCTACCTTAGTCCTACTAATATTATAAACGTGAAAGTTTGTATGTATGTTTTATGCTCTTTCACGCAAAAACTACTGAACGGATTTGCATGAAACTTGGCACATAGATAGATCATACCCTGAAATAACATATAGGCTATTTTTTATCCCGGGAACGCGGGTGAAACCGCGGGGCACAGCTAGTATTTCATATTTATACTTTATAAACATAAATTTCATATTTAAATATAATGTATCTAGCGGTTTCACCAGCCTTCCCATGGGATCTTATCTTTTCCCGGGATAAAAATTATCCTATCTCATATTCTAGGATATAATCTATCTGTTTCGGTTTCGGTTTAGTAGTTTCGAGTCATCGCGTAGATTTCCAATATTTTAGTGTATCTATCTTCATTCTTTTTTGGAATTTTAATTCTGCTAAGTATGTGTTTCGCTATCCATAAACAGGGTTACCATCTGTCCGGGTTTCCCTGGATTTGTCCTAGTTTAAAGGGCGTCTGACGAGTCTCCGGACGGGGTTTCATTTGTAGTCCGGGTTTTAAAGTTTACCGGACGCAAAAATAAATACAAAAGTAGATTAGATAACTTTAATAAATAAATGACATGTCCGGGTATAAAGCTCCAAAATCCGGGGTTTTCACACATGTTGTCCTGGTTAGCGGATTTTAGAGATGGCAACCCTAGCATATAGAAGGAACATTCTTGTATACTTATAGGTTGTACCACAGTAGGTATACTACAGTAGGTATACTACGTACAACCTATATCAATTACATTATTTATACTTCTAGATACGTTTGTGACGATGATGTAGTGCTTCGTTCGAATTTTGTTTTTTTATTGCATTATTTCTTACTAGCTGTTTCGCGCGGTTTCACTCGCGTTCCCGCGATAAAAAGTAGCCTATAACCTTCAGGAATAATGTAGCTTGTAGTGAAATAATTTTTCAAATCGGTTCAGTAGTTTCGGAGTCTATTCAATGCAAACAAACAAACATACAAACAAACAATCAAATCTTTCCTCTTTATAATATTGGTATAGATTATTATATTATATATTATTATTATTAGTATAGATTATTATTAGTTTTTAGTGATTTTCATATCGCTAAGTAGACACCATAGACGCTAAGTATGTAACTACTTAGACGGATGGTTCGAGCAAATATCTAGTTTAGTTTGTGAAGTGACCGAGTAGGACATGACGCAAGTGCCATTGTCCACTTGGTCAGATTTGTGACTTGGTCAACTGAATTATTAACGATTTCACTCGCGATTGTAGTAGGTACCTACGCTTATTAAAAAAAAAATCTTTAGAAGCTTTGGAAATCAATGGAATAAAATTAGTGTCCATTAAAAATATATTTATTGTCCGGTAAGGTTGGAGCAGCCATCAGAGGCTACCAACTTTAGTCCTTTCAAAAAAAATATATATATTAAAAATATTTATTTTTTGAGAAGATTGGTTCACACGGCCACAGATCAAGCTACACATTTTTGTTGCAAAATAGCGCCTATTACAACCTGTGGCCGTATGTACCTATTACTGTTATTGCTTATTTTAGGTATTTAGTTTTCATTTATTATTATAATAATGAATCTGTTCAATAGGATGTTGACACCGAATGTGTTGTTTGCTATGCCACGAAATAGTTTCTTGTTTACCATCATGTCTACCTAGTGAAGGGATGTAGGTACTATCTAGTTCTAGTAGAACCAGTATTTTAATATAAATTAAGAGGAGGCTCTCCGCGAATGTCTCCGTCCCTCACTAAACTGACGAGATAAGCGAGCCAGGACATCCGCAATTTTAGTAAAATATACGGTTTTATGTTATTTTAAAAAAACTAAGCCTTTTTAAAAAATGTAAGAAAACTATTCCCTTTCTAATGAATTTCGGAATGTATTTTAATATTTCCAAGTTATTTAGATGGTCCAAATAAGAGAAAAATGTATTCTTAGTTTTAAAAAGGGGCATATTCACGATTTTTTTCTGACGTTATAAATGAAAAATTCTATTTAAAAAAAAACTATTCCCCGTCAGATATTCTCTAGTAGGTATAACATATATTTTTTATAGATCTCTTGCAACAAAGAAAGCCGAGAAAACTTAATCTAGAATCATCATTGTGTCAGCCTTAAGTCGTATGGTGATCCTAAAGGTTCACTCATAATTTTTATGCCTTCACTCATTTAGTTATTCCTTTTTACATAAAAGATAATGGTGCCGATTCTGTTGTTTACGAACTAAAATAAATTTAATCTCACTATATCTCTTTCTAATAGTAAATATAAGAAAGAGATGCAAGATATTTTAGTCCTGTCAGTTTAATCCGATCACACATTTCAACGTGAATTTAAGCGCGATCTTTATTGGTCACGACTATTTACCCGTACATTACGACGGTATGGATTAAACTGACAGCATTAAAAATGTTCTATCTTTTTTCAATAAGGTTAAAATGAAAGAGAGGTGACTTGTCTAATATTAGTTAAGTTCGTAAACAACAGAATCGGCACCAATATTTACTTACCAAACATTTTCTTCGCCACGTGATTATTATATGCATACAAAGATAATAAGTTAAGTAGTAATATAAAAGCAACCAGAATCGTTTAGTTTTTCTTAGTATCTTGACCTATCACTCATCATTAAAACTGAGGTTACACAAGTTCCTAGTTTATAAATTAAGACTCAGTATGACTGAAGATAAATACCTAGGATATAGTTGCATGATAGATAACTGTAATAAGAGGCAAAGGTATATTAATAAACGTCAGAAACAATAGAACAATGAATTTCCCATCACAATTCTCGGAAAAAGATAGTCTTTGAATTACGTGAGTGGTTAAAGGCTATTTGGTACATAATTTGATGCCTGATGACACCTAAATACTTTGAAATAAATATTTTGTAGGTATTTACTTATAGCATAGAATGAAGCTTATAGTTAATTACCACAGTATAATAATTGGGTAGCTCTTAAAACAAGCTTCACAAATCTCAAATAGGTAGTTTCAATTCAAGTTTATTAACCCAAAGAATACGATTTTTATACAAAAAGGGATGTTTATCGCTTAAACTTTAAATTCCCAAAAATCTTAGTACCTACTCGCATGTATAAAATGTACATGCGAGAATATCTGCGATGCGAAATATGTACCTGCATTGCGTAGAATTTCCATAATATGGTAAAATGCATTCCTAGTCCAATCAGTTTGAATTGCAGGTACACGCGGCCACAGATCAAGCTACACACTACAGTTGTAATAGGCGCTATTTTGCAACAAAAATGTGTGGCTTGATCTGTGGCCGTGTGTACCTACTTACACTGATATATCAGTCAGTCAGTAAGTAATGCTCCATATTCAAACAAAAATTCAACAATTAAACAAATTGTTTCATTGCTCATCGAAACATTTTCGTTGTGAAATGTATATTTATTTATGATTGAAATGTATTGAAACTGATTGCAACAAAGTGACATCGATTTGTCCTGTGGCCGTCGCGCGTCGTTTATTCTAGCTACGTGACCTGCCCGTCCAGCCCTACTTTAGGTAATTGTCTTGCATAGCTAAGGGCATCGCATCGGTTTCATTTTAATCTTTCCACGTAGGTACCTATTGGTGCCTTTATGGTATTTTTTGTTCATAATGCTTCATTCCATGCTTCTTTGATCAGATTGTTTAGTATTCTTTGGTTTAGTGCTCTAACTGACCACGAACCATTTTGACGTTTCGAATCGCTATCGTAAGTAATTAATTTTCGTATAGAAAATACAAGAGTTATTACATTCAGATTTAATCTTAGGTATACGTTAAACGCAATTTATATCTCACTAGCTGTTCTCCGCGGTTTCACCCGCGTTCCTTAGATAAACAGTACGCTATATCCTTTTCCATCCTTTTCCGTGAAAAGATAACAGACAGACCGAGTTACTGTCGCATTTATAAAATTAGTGATATATGCATTTTTATATATCTGCCTTTGATTACGTTACTGTAGTTTTTGTAGGGACCATAATATCTTTGAAAATAAAATATAGCAATATGTTACTCGCAAATAGTGTAGCTTTCTAAAAGCGAGTTTTTTTTTTTTATCGGTCCAGATGTTGTTGAGTTTATCCATTACAAACATACAAAAAACAAATATTTCCTCTTTATAATAAAATATAATATTTATATTTGTCTAGGCTAGACAAATATAAATAATAAAAGACAATAAAATTTTCAAGCTAAATTAAATGTATGTCAGATTAAAGTTAATTTAAGTACCTATTATCCACAAAACTGATGATCCAGCGACAACCTGAGGGCTGTACACGATAATTCTATCATCGTTGTCAAATTATTTACCAGAAGAAAAGCACAATATTTATGTCTCGTCAGGTTGCTGCAATTCTACATATTAGTTAATAATTTTGCAACGATGATCGAACTATCGATAAACTAGCGATTTTCGGAGGCTCTCTGGCGAGCGAAAGGATTTCAGAACTGATCATACTTCAACTTTGTTGATGGTACCTACGTTTCTTTACATCAAAATGTACGTATAAAGCCTGTATCAGGATTTTTTCGATGGGGCAACAAATATGGGCCTTTGGATTTGAAAGAAACTTAAATTTATAAGCTTCCGAGTTTCGATATTAGCCAAGATGATGGGGATTTAGTGCAGGTCATGAAAACGAATCATAATCACGCGAATCTCGAAAACTATTTATTCTAATTTGGAGGGTTTAAAATATTATTTCTCGAGGTCATGTGATATTGACAACATTTATTATTAGAGATTTTATGTTTTCCCAGGAAAAGTAAACTATATGTTAATCCAGATTTAAGCGACAATGCAAATGCTACAAGCTAAATGTCATCATGATTGATTGCTTGTATCTTTGAAGCATCAAGAGGAGAGGATACCAACAATACTCACTTTCGCATTTATAAATATTAGTTAGGTAGGTAGGATAACACAATCCTAGTCAGTGAAAAAATAATTAATAATATTGACTTTAGGATTCGTAACAGCTGAATGAATTTTTAATGATATTTAGTACAACCTGTGTCATTAAACTTTAATACAATTGAATCAACCCGCTCAAAAATAGCATTGTAATAAATCGATTAAAATAGTTGAAAGATCGTTAACATTTGAATCGAACTTCATTACATAACGTGCATTTTCTGATCGTACAAAATAAGTCAATATACCTACCTATAAGTACAAGCCGTCATTCTATATGGCATGGGTTTTTTGTTGTTAACTTCAAGTCATGGATAGGAAATAGGGTACATTTATCCCGGGAACAGCTAGCATAATATAATTTCGAAACCTAACATCACAGCGAGCGACTAACTTAGAATGGCGGACTGTCGATGTCGTCAAAACTAAGCGTGTGTTTACAAACAAGCTGCTACGCGTCAGTGGCCTCAGCTACTCAGATCAAAGAGAGAAAGGCGCTTTGCGCAGTTATATCCCACTTAGTGGACTACTCAATATTTGCTTAATTTTGATGACTGCACTAATATACCTGCATATACCTAGCATATCTATCCAAGTGTATCTATACTAAAAATAAAGCTGAAGAGTTTGTTTGTTTGAACGCGCTAATCTCCAGAGTTACTGGTCCCAATTGCAAAATTATTTCACTAATAGGAAGCTACATTATCCCCGAAGGTTATATGCTACTTTGTATCCTGGGAACGCGAGTAAAACCGCGGGGAACAGCTAGTATTAAAAAAAAAACAAAACTAGATAGGTGTAAACAGTTAGGTATCTGAATAACGTTATGGACTTTCTCTAGCCTTACTATCATTATAAATGTGAAAGTTTATGTGGATAGATTTAAAATAAAATTAATAGAAGCAGTAGTACCTACCTAGGTAGGTACTCAAACATATATTTTAATCCCTAAAAAATCTAATCAAATCCCTATGGTAAAATATGAATAGGTATACCTATAAAGTTACATATAAGAAACTTATATCCATTCAAACTTAATTTAAACCTTTCGGGCATATGCGCGAAGATGTACTAGGGCTAGTAGATATTTGAGGAAGCAGACATGTAGGTACCAAAATAATATTATGTAGATCCTTAAATTATGTCTTTGCCATTAGTTAAAGGATATATAACGGAATTTGTCATACCGGTGGCGGTTCCGACGTGCTGTATACTTCAGACGGTGGGTATTCCGGTTTCATGGTGATCGTAGCCATGGAGTCGGGTTGATGCTCCTTCTCCATCACAAGATAATACGCTTCACAAAATTATTTAAAGCCAAGCAAATACAACGCGCGTAATGTGTGACGTTCGAAGTAGAAGTGCGGTCAAGTTAAGTGAGTGAGTGGAAGCGCGCAGCGTAGGCGCAGCCGGCAGCCGTGGTGGGGCCACGCCACCACCGCCCGCGCCGCACCACCGCACCGCCGCCGCCGCGCCATCCGCGCCACCCGCGTTCATCGTTCCATCAACGTACACCAACTTTACACATTTAGGTACCTAGTTGATTTGCATAGAGGTGGATAGTAGCACTAATAGGTAGTACTAGTATACTCTTAGTTTCAGTTTTCAATAGAAAAATACCTATAAAATTAACGGAATGCAGAGCATGACTTAACACGCTCACTACCTACATCACACCTACATGAGCTTTTTCTGGAAACATTCATTTGACGCATGAAGTCATAATAAGAGAGCCCCTGTGCTAGCCCGGGGGTGCTGGGGAGAAGTACCACACAAGTTTATAAAAACTGGAGAAATGCGAGTAGGACTTGCGCCCTAAGAGCTGTGGGTTCCGTTTTCTTAGACTAAAAATAGTGTCATCTCAAAATCTGATGCCACTACATTTGAAAGTATTATTACTTTGCTTGTCTTGTTTTGATTGTAGTTTTAGCTTTGTTAGTCTTGTTTTGAATTTGAATTTCAAATACCTTTACGCGTTCATGAGGAAAGGGGTAATAAGTTTAAAATATTTTTATTATATGATGTGACTAAAAATTTATGCTTTTCGCAATTTTTCCTTTATCTGTGCTAACAATAAGACGTTGCTTCGTACCAAATTTCAAGATTCTGAGTTCACGGGAAGTACCCTGTATCTTTTGATTGCTTTGGCTTAAAAGTTTGATTTTTTCACAGCTCCAAGGGACAGTAGACTTGAGTATTTGATATGAATTTCAGCTTGATACCTCCACGCGTTCTTGAGAAAAAGAGTCTTGACAGACAGACAGACAGACAGACGGACAACAAAGTGATTCCGTTTTTTTCCTTTTGAGGTACGGAAACCTAAAAAAGAAAAGGCAAGGTACAATCATTGGCACTACCCAAACAGTATAGTGATTGGCTGTACTAAGAATTAGTTTTGGACAAGACCAAGATTGACTTAATAATAGAAAGAGTTTAAAATCGATCAACATATTGTTTGCCTAAAAATTTGACAAGTTACACCCAAAAAATTAAAAAGTGTAGGCATGAAATAGTCGTATATGTCAGTAATATACCTTGGAGGAATATGTTGATGATTTCTTTTGTTATTAATCAGTAAATATACAACCATTCTTCTCGCAAATAACATGTTGATAACTTACGACCTATAACTGAGCTGCAATTTGCAAAAAACGTGATAAAATTTGAATTTCGCGCTCCAACCGAACGTTCCCCCTTAATAAATAGCATAAATAAGTGAAGTGCCAATCATTAGGGGGGTGCCAACATTAGTATTGTTTACCCCTACCTACTTATTCAAAATTTTGAAATGATCAAACCAAAAACTTTTTTTTTTTTTGTCGAACTCATTCTTGGCAGCCAGTATTTTCTTTCCACCCTGTATATTAGGTATAATCTGAATCTGGGAAACGGCTCCAACGATTTTCATGAAATTAAGTATGTGGCGGTTTCGGGGGCGATAAATGTATCTAGCTAGGTATAATTTTATTTAAACGTCGTTTAAAAATAACAAGCAAAACTCGCTCAGAAAAGAACTGTAATGGCGGCCAGTCAGTCAGTTGGCCGTACGTTACCGTCCTCGACGGCGAGGACCGCCGCGACGTCCCACTCAGTCTCGGCCCGAGCTGCCATTAGTAATCCGACCGCCCCCAATTAGTCGTAACTCGTACTAAGTCCTCCCCTTCCCCCAGGGAGAGCGAAAAAATCGTGAAAAAGTCAAGATTTAGAATAGAATATTCTTGGACTTTTTTGGCGGGAACTTGCGAAGTGACGTTGCGTTTTCGTTTTTTTTTGTCGTGTAATTTTGTGTATTTTGAGTTTTATTGAATATTATCGGTGGTATTTTGTCCAATAAAGATCAAAACAAGTGCACCAGTGAAGTGAAATGAAATGATTACGTGCGTAGTTACGTGCTTATCAAGTTGTCTCAAAAAGTCCGTGAAAAGTTTTAGTAGAACGGCTACTGTCGGCTACCATTGTATGTACTAAAACCTAACTTAAACTGACCGACTATGACTTTTGGGATGATATAACATGACATGAACTTTACTAGAACCCTAGAACTTTGAATCTTGATGATTGACGAGAATTTATATAATTATATTATTATGAAGAAGATAAAAATACCTACATTGCTCAACTTGACACTGGCAAAATACATGATGCTAAAAAGAAAAAAAAAAGAATACAATACGTAGACCCGAGTATTATACTAGACCGAACATGAACGGTATACAACTGAAATAGCGATACTTTAATAACGGGGCTACCAACCTATTACCGTTTCCCCAATTTCGTTGGAATTCACGGCACATTCTTATGAATATCAAAATAAATAAAAAAAAACGGATATATGCGAGTCTGACTCGCATACCGCGGGTTCCTTTTTGTTTATTTTTTATTTTTTTTTAATGGACATGAACGTGCAGCCAGACACCCTTACGCGGACTTATCGGTGAGCGCTGAGGACTCTCAACCGGTTATTAATCCTATGTTACTTTAAAAACTTCTTGTAGGTTTTCCTGTAATCTTTAGATAGGTAGGTAGGTAGGTAACTAGGTAGGTGTATAGGTAGCTAAGCAGTAAGTGGGTAAGTGTAGGTAGATAGGTTTAAAACTCAAAGATTTTAATGACAATCATGTCAGATAGTATCGTAATCAATTATCAAATAGTTTTGTGCTAAATATTACTATCGATAGTACGAGTGATTTGGGGGCCGTCGATAGTATCGCGATACTATCGATTGTCCGGCAACACTACTGTGACGTACAGACGGACATGGGGAAACTATAAAAGTAAACCTTGTGGACTCGGGACCCTAAAACTAGGTATATTAAGTAAGAAAGAAAATATATATATATTTTTCATTAAATTAACAATGTAATATAAATAAAAAACTTTTAACAAAAAATAGAACTGACTTCAAAACACTAAAAAGCATAAAATAACCATGTACGAACTTCTAGGACTTCAAAACAATGTCAGGTTGATTAGAGTTCCTACATGGTTATTTTATGTTTTTTAGTGTTTTGAAGTCGGTTATATTTTTAGTTAAATGTTTTTTATTTTTAAATTTTTTGTTTCTTATGTTTTATCACTGACCTAGTATAAGCTATTTAAGCGTTGTACCTTCCATCATCACATCAAATGATATAAGTAACGGGCTAAAAGGTCCTATAATATTTAAAGAATTATCCCCCTCCTCCTCGTTAACTCCTAACCGTTAAGGAGTTGTACCTTCCATCATCAGCTCAGCAACGTAAAAGATGACTACTAGACGCAAATATCTGAATAGCTTTAAAAAGTATATGAAAAACATTGTAAGTGCCTATAAAATTTGACGAGTTCCCTCGATTTCTCCAGGATTCCATCATCAGATCCTAACTTGATGACCATGGGACTACCTGTAAAGTATACCCTTTCAAACAAAAAAAGAATTATCAAAATCGAACTACTCTGTTAAAAGTAATCCGTGATCATACATAAAAAAAATATCCGCGTTGACTTGAGAACCTCCTCCGTTGTTTTTTCGTTTTTCGTCGGTTAAAAATAAAATAACCAACCCAAACAAAAAGCTTTGAAACTGCAACAGGAATAAGAAAAGTAGCATTTTTAGTTCGCCTAAACCAGGGATGGCGAACCTTTACGTATCAACGTGCAATTTTTCTAAAGAAATGTTTAATGAGCTCATAGACGTGCCGTGCGTATTTATTTGGAAAATAATAATAATAAATAGGTACTATCAACTCAATTACTCGCGACCTACTTCACACTTTTTTTCGTAGTGCATTATGAATTTTGTGATCAGTGACGTGCCCAAAATATTGTGTCGCGTGCCATTGGTTCGCCATCCCTGGCCTAAACCAATGGTCTTCAAAGTGTCGTGAACAGACACGCGTATGTGCCGTTGACTAGGGATGTGACTTTCAACAATCGATTATTTATATAACGATTGTTTAAATCGTTTTATATATTTATATAACGATTGTTTAAATCGTTTTATAAATAATCGATTAATTTTCTTTGTATTTAAATCGATTAAAAAATATACAATTAATATAAGAAAAATAATCGATTTTTTATTAATCGATTATTTACAATATTAAAATCGATTATTTTTTCTCGTCTCTACCGTTGGCTGACAATCAGTGTAACTTGTAAATTCTTTAAGAAAATAAATATAATAAATAAGAGTAAGATTCCTCAAGAAAAATAAATTAGGGTAAACATTTTTTTATTTACTGGTATCCCTCACTAAGTGAGATGCCAAAAAGAAAAAAAAAACAATTTTATCTGTGACTGAATACCAGCAGCATAATTTTTATTTGAACGGTGTAATCATAGTCAAGAAGTGAAGTGAAGTAAAAAAATATCAAACTTACTTACTAACTTTATTATTATATAGCAAAAGAGAAACATGGCTAATTCTGGAAAAGGCACCTTTCAACCAGTAAGTTATCTTAGATATAAGTGATACGAGAGTGAATGAGATGTTGTAAATTATATAAAACCCACGCACCTAATAAATGTCCCTTCGTGATTTTCTTGTGTTGCTTGCCGTACCTACTACGGTAATCGACGAGCATTACCGTAAAACCGTAAAACATAAATACCTACCGACGCACGACTGGTTATGAAATTGCCTCAATAATTAGATCCTACTTTACGATAATTCATTCCTCCAATATCAAGTGCCTATTAGCTAGCAAGTTGCAATTACACATGAGACCCAGTTCCTTTCTGTTTATACATGTGTATCACCATCAGTTTTTCTCATCACAAGAGATCCTTCCCCAATCAAATGAAAAATTAATCAATTCTATTATAGGATTCAGACGTACACATTTCCTATGAAGACCAACAAAAAATTAATAAGTTTGCACGGCTCAATGCAAAAGTAGATGACTATAAAGATGAACTGAAGGTGAAACAAAATGATATGAAGAATTTAGAAGAAGCTGTGGAAGAACTAAGCCTTGCTGATGACACAGAAAAGATACCATACCTTATTGGTGAAGTATTTGTATGTCAGAGCCTTGAAGATACATTAGTAAGTAATAGTTTTAAATATATGAGTTAAGTAGACCAGTCATGAGGTGGTCTAATTACTTGGTTGGAGAGAAGCCTTACTTTAAGAGATAGTCAGTGGTAAAGTCACTATGGTTGCATTCCAAATCATGCTTATATCATAATATATTGATGTGAGTATGCTAAAACATGTACCAAATCACCGTTAACACAACAATGATGCCTTGTGAATCGTTAACGATGATGTCATGCACCATATTGCAATAACAATGGGTTCAAAATGTTATTGTGTGGCTGACAAAAGTGACACTTGTGTTATATTTTTGTTTTAACAAAGATATTAATAAGTTTTTTTTAGAGAATATCTAATAAAGATACATTATTTGATCTCTTTCTCAAATGTTTTAGTTCTAAATACTGTCAGGGCATTCACAAGTGCTCCAAATCATTGTCAGTTTATGGCTCTCGTAAATGTTATGTCTATATTGGAATGCTAATTATTGATGTGAGAGCTATGTGTGATTATGGCAAAGACAGTATGAGGTGGAACGCTACAAAGGAGGCTATTTGTGTCCTAAAAGAGACATTCTAATCTGATGTACCTAAATTAATCTACTATCTGCTTTTGTAACACGGTAAAAAAAGAGAGAGAATAATAAAGATATTGACATATAAGTCATAATTATTGTAGACAAACTTCCCATGACAGGTTTTTCACAATGTTATGTACCTACAGTTAGATCACATATTATGCAATTAGGGTTGCCATCTGTCCAGGTTTCCCCGGATTTGTCCTAGTTTAGAGGGTGTCCGGGTGGGGTTTCGTTTGTAGTCCGGGTTATAAGTTTAACAGTAGCAAAAATAAATAGAAAAGTAGATTTATAACAATATTTATTTTACTGAGTAACCTCTTTAACAAATAAATGACATGTCCGGGTATGATGCTCCAAAATTCGGGGTTTTCACACTTGTTGTCCTAGTTAGCGGATTTTAAAGATGGCAACCCTATATACAATCAACCTTCATAATATTTAATATCCGGAATATGCATGATTTTGTTTATCACATTTCTTATCAAAATATGGAAATATCGTAAAAAAGTGAAATTAAAATCGGTCAAGAAACTCGGAAGATTTAAGCATTTTAAACTACTAATTAGACAGCGATTAGACAAACAGATCAGACATAGGATGTGACGTCATAATACTATGACGACCATATAAACTCCATGCTAAATAGGGATGTTGACTGTATTCATAAAAAAATATAATTTTGATGCAAGGTGATAGTTTTTATGCTAACGAAATGAATTATATGAGAAAGAAAAACACATTATTTTTATTTAAATTTATTGGATTTAATTAATATTTAATAAATAAAATGTAATTAGATCACTCTCAAGTGACGTGACAACAAACACCAATCAGAGCGCATGACGTCAATTGTTGGAAAACATCACCAAGTGCCTTCATTGTTTACATAAAAAGCAATGATTTCTTTAAAATTTGCTTCCTACTGCCTCTGAAAACGATTACAAGGAGTTCTCTATGATGGAAAGTGGGTTTATAAAGGCAAGCAGTTCGAATTTGCCGAGAATTGACTGTTTTACGATGGACAAATTCTTTGCAACAACAAAAACAACTTCTCTCTGCTAAATTTAGAAATGTGAAGTCCTCCAAGTAAGTAATCTACCAAGAATTTTTATTTCTATAACCATTAATATATAATAGCTTAAAATAAGCTTGAAAAAAACAATTGAATAATTGTATAGAAATTAATGAGTTTGTGGTTATGATCTGTATAGTTTTATATAGTTTTTAGGTCCGCGATGCAGTCTTACGGGCATGATGCAGTAGAATGATGACGTTCAATTTCGTCGAGATGCAAAAGATGAAGAAAATGATGCAATTTGTGAGTGTCAAGTGTCATGACTGTGCTACTTCTCAAGGACCTACCTGTAAACATGCTGTGGCGTTCATCATGTGTAAACTCTTCAATGTAACGTGGATAAACACTCGAAGATGGTGGATATAAAATATAGTGAAGTGAAACTCAGTGTAAAAATAGAAAAATGAAGATTAATAATATGTAAACAGCATATCAAAATTAAGTGCTTAACATTTGCCAATAAACCTAAATAATAATAAAACTGCTAAAGATTAAAAACCCACATAAAAGTATTATCCACAAATGCAAATAGTGCTTACAAATGTTTTTGTTTGGTAAGAATTTTTGTTGCATTGGTAGCCTCTGATTACTACATCAAACTTACCGGACAAAATTGGTAAGAATAAATGATATTTTTGTATAACTAATGTGAAAGTGTTGACATTATTTGTGTTGACTTCGATACTGATTATATAATAATCTTTCATGATTTTGTAAAATGAATAGGTAATTTAACCATACTTAAATATTAGTGTAAAATAATTAAAAATAAAACAGTTTTGTCAGTAACTATTTGTTTTATTTAAAAACATCTTTTCATTTGGTGATATTCAAATCTTTTTACACTTTGTCCAAGTCTGTGTGCTTTACTTCTGAATATAGAAAATATGAATACTTTCTTGATTTTTTTCTTTTTATACAATATATTAGTTACTAGCGGCCTGCCCTGCCTTTGTCAGGTTGCACAATGTATGTATAATGTATATACATAATAAAATATATATATCTCTGTCCATCTGGAATAATGCACCTTTCAAATTTTGCAAATAGGTGCAATGGTTCCGGAGATTACCATCCACATAAACATATAAAATCCACTTTCTCTTTATAATATTATACTAAAGTAAGAAGCATTGATATACAGGATGATTTTTAGGGTTCCCAAAAAAAAAAAAATCGGAACCCTTATAGGATCACTCGTGCGTCTGTCTGTCTGTCCGAAAATATTGGACTGGATTGAGTTGAAAGTTGGTACACATATGTAAGTCGATGACCCAAACATGGACGTGTTACGTAAATAAATGAATTTCAAACATGGGGGCTAATTTTGGGGGGTAAATTAGAAAATTAAAAAAAAAAGTTTTGCAGAAAATATTGTGTAACATATCAAATGAAAGGGCTTTTTATTAGGATGTCAAATATATTTTTTTTAGAATTTTAAAATAAATAGTTTTGAAGTTATTTAAGAAAATAGGCGAAAAATTGGCGAAAATTGACCATTCCCCCCCCCCCTTATTTCCGAAACTACTGGGCCAAAATTTTGAAAAAAAATCAGATAATAGTTCTTTACCTAAAGATTACAGGAAAACCTATGAGAAGTCTATCTAATACCTTTAAACCTGCAATTCATGCATATATATATATAATCTGAATCTCGGAAACGGCTCCAACGATTTTCATGAAATTTGGTTTGCAGGGGGTTTCGAGGGCGATAAATCGATGTAGCTAGGTTTCATTTTTAGAAAAGACGATTTCCATAACAAAACTTTTTATAGTTACCATCAACAAATTTGTCAGGTTTAAAAATATTTATGGAACTTAGTTAAACATGTACACATGACATCATTTCGAACAATTGATTAGTAAAGTTTAATAAACGTAACAAAAATAATCTAATAAACAAAAATTCATCCTGTATATATACATATTAATGGTTGGTACAGAATGCTTATCTGATATTAATATTTTGTCGAGTATTTGTGTACAGCAAATAAATAAAACAGTTTATTTATAATCAACTAGAATATACCTATTACCTGAACTTGGACCTAATTGAACCTCAGCCATGGAAATAGGTAGGTAGGTACCGTGTGTATAGTTTGCTCGTCTATTTCTCTTTCACATTCCACTATCGTTTACAATTTTGTCTTTCGGTGAATGACAGAGTTGTTTTGATATCTGTTTGTCTTTTTATGTTAGATGGGCACCCATATTTCGTTGGCAAACAACCTGCGACCTGCTCTCATTTGATATTCAGTAGATATAGTTGGTCTCCATATCGTTCGGCAACTAAAATAAAACAAGTACAACACTTTATGTCTAACCTCAAACTTCAGTATTATTCTTTGAAAACTTGGTAAATAATAACAAACATAAACAAATAGTACCTAGTATCAAAACTTACATCAAAATTATCTTCACAAAAATACATTTTGGATTGTGTAGGCAACTGGCGGGTCACTGCGGGCAAGCCGAAGCCACTTTTTTCTGCCCTTTTCCGTACGTGGAACGTGAATAAATAACTTTTCAGGTGATTTTATTGTAGTACTTTCACACTGAGGCACCGCACAAGTCTTATAAAACTTAGAATTCATATTTTATATCAATTATCACAAAAAATCTCTGAATCTTCATAGCAATTCACCTGTTTGCGAACAAACGACGTCATAGTATTGCCGTTTTGGAGCGAAATTTGAAAGGCAATTTAAAATGCAAGATTTTTATACTTAAAACGTGTTTTAAAAATATATTATTGTTTTTAGGCTGTATTAGGTACTTATGAAAATTTTTAAACACTATCCTAAAAATAGTCAACATCCCTATTCTGTTCTGCTAGGAAGAGATAGGAATAAATCTTTGATGGCTTATATCTTGGTTATTTTTATAGTTATCCGAAATATTATTTTTCTAACTGCTTCTTATATGAATGAACTTTTATTAAAGCAAAAAAAATATCATGCATATTCCCTATTGGAATTGTTTCCTACAGTTGAACAGAAATATATAAGCTGCTTGACTGTGAGCTAAAGTGTGGCATTTTCTGGTGGGGCCACCATCACTGATTTGAATTCAGAATTGCTATTTTTTTTTATTTGTCATTATATATCAGATTTTGTCTGTCCTTGTTTTAAAGTTAGGTTAGGGAATAGTTAATTAAATTATATAGTTAAATAGGGAATTAGTTCCCTATCAATAAATAATGGTTATTTTTTATAATGGAACCATTGTATAGTTCTATAATACCTATTTAGATTTAGGTGATAGGGTAACCAAACTTCTAGATGACATAAAAGATAAAAACAATATTATTACCTATCTCATTGTGTAATGAAAGTTTGTTATAAACTTTCGTGAGTTAAATAGAGTTCATTACGGTTCTGAAGTCCGTTTAACTAATAGTACACTTCATATCTACTTGTATTTGTGTGGCACCTCCTGGCAGACCCACCATCACGGATTTGAATTTCAAGTCTGTCGGTATTTTGTCCCTAATTTGTCCAATTTTATCCTCTGATATCAGATTTGTCGCGCCCTGGTTCAAAACTTTTATGGGTTTTTACGTGGCAATATGGAAGCATACTTCCTGCATGCCAGGAAGTGCCACACCTTGTATTTCCACCAATAAATAATCTTGCGCGGAAAGGACTGAGCGAGTAGAAAGAGTTTAAATGAAATCGTCTCTTTCTCTAATTTTTCTTAACAAAACAACATCAACAGACAAAACTCTTCGCTGGTAGAAATGTAGCCACTTAGCCATTTCCCATTAATTACACTTTCGCGGTGGAAATCCGGCTGAACTATTTGTTGAGGAATACTAATATGCTAAAAGTGATGTATTTAATTTCAGCAATCTTTAGAGGAAGCTAAAACAAAGAAAATTAACGAAATCAGCGATCTTGATGCCAAGTGTGAGGAACTCCGATCACAAATGGGAGAACTTAAAGCGCACTTATATGGAAAATTTGGCAGCCATATAAACTTAGAAAATGAAGAGGAGTAAAATATGTATGGTTATAATATTTTGAATTAATCAAAATATATGTAGGTATATTGTACTAATATTCATATTATAATAGAGCAGTAAATTATTAAAAGTGGCTATGCTTGGTTAACATATATAAATAAGTAAATACAGCTTTAGATACGTCCAGTTTTGAACTGTCAAACCACTGAGTGATTCGATGTCCTACCTACCTATCAATAAATTAATTTCAAAACACTGATTTGTTATTTGAAGTTTCCAACCGTCTTTGATTTTCGTCAAAAAACGTTTTCCGTTGGGAAATTATTTAAGCCATTTATTTTTGTTAAAATAGGGCGTCCCGAAAAAACTGAAAAATTTCATGATGGTAGTCCATTGTGATGAACTTTAAAGGAAAACTATAACGACTTAGGTAACTTTGGAGGTTCAGGAGTTATAGAGGCCTAACTAGAAGAAAAAATCGTACAATAATAACGAAATAATACGTAAAAATGAAAAATATTAAAAATAAAATCATAACAATTATCTATTGGACATGATCTTCTAAGTCCGCGTGCCATTACGGGTGACTACGGAACCCTATTCTATGCATGGCCTGGTGATAGATGGCGCATTTTCTTGAATATTATTCAAAACATGTTTTTTTTTTTTAATTTTTTACAGCAAACTACAGCGCACTTCATTGTTAAAATATCGGGTTAAAACAATTTCACTATCCAAACACTAGATCCGAACGCAGTACATTTCATTCGAAACTAAGGTTTGCGGCCCCGCCCACCTCTGACGTCAGGGCTTGATTGTTAGCGCGTGCCCTGATTGCATGCAAGGTCCATGTATTTTTTGTACGTCGTTCCTAGTTATTATTTTATACATTTTAGTGTTTTTGAAAGCGGTTCTCTTTTTGTTAGTTATTAATATTGATTTTATATAAGTTCTTTTTTCCTTATGAACGTAGGTATGTATTAGTAGTAGTATCTAAGTTAAATTTAGGTATTAGATTAAGCTCGATGTTATGTTCACCGACTAGAAAACAGAGCGATAAATTATAATCGGGCGTTTACGATTACTTTTTCTTATGAAAATTCATGGTAAGCGCCTGATTATAATTCGAATCGTTTTGTAGTCGTTGAACATAACATCGACCTGTAACTAAGGGAACGCTCACTTATGTTTTATTATGTTCAGCCATGTATAATAAAAAAATAAGTAGTATATAGATGATTAAAGATAAACTACTCTAACATGGTGCGCCCCTCAAAATTACTGTTTCAATGTGTGTAGTCTCATCCCTACGAAAGAGTTTGTGTGTAGGTAGAAATATTCGTTTAGAAACAGGCCACATCTTCAATATCTCACTTATTACCAGATTTGTTGGTCAACTAATCATACTACATAATAGCTAGTCGACCGCGCAAGACAACGGACGTGTCATTGTCATACTATTTGAGCGATTAATTGAGCTTCGGAGGGCCGCGCCATGTTATCGTAGTTGATCTCTACCATATATTTTTAATATTTACAATTTTGTTTTTATACAACCATACAACACATTATTAAATATCACATATGTTTTACGGTAGGTTTCTGACTATAAGCGGACAATATGCATCAGCAGCATTGAAATTTGAAACAAAAAGTGGGGTCTTCCAGGCAGGACCACCATCACGGATTGAGTGTGTCGCAAATTTATCGTCACATATCAAATTTTATCGTTTTCAGTAGGGCAATCATGTATCTTTTGTTGCAATCAAATTCTCGTAGAAACAAATTGAAATCGAATACATATCATGGCGGTTAGACATAATATATACAAGGGGCATGTACAGAAACGTTTCAGTAGCCATCCATGAACCCGTACAAATTCAGACCAAGGAATTGCCCTGCCAGGAAGTGCCACACAACATACACTAATTAGAAACCAGTCATTGGTGCCGATTCTGTTGTTTACGAACTAAATAAATTTAATCTCACTATATCTCTTTCTAATAGTAAATATAAGAAAGGGATACAAGATATTTTAGTCCTGTCAGTTTAGTCCGATCACATATTTCAACGTGAATTTAAGCGCGATCTTTATTGGTCACGACTATTTACCCATAGGTACATTACGACGGTATGGATTAAACTGACAGCATTAAAAATGTTCTGTCTTTTTAACTTGAAAGACAGGTGACTTATCTAATAGGTAGTAGTTAAGTTTGTAAACAATAGAATCGGCACCATCAAGTAGAATCTTAAAACTTATACTTAATATAATAATTAACATATTTGCTAATAAAATGTAGATATGGGAATGGACAATACAAATTATCTTGAAATAAAATCGATTTATCTTTTCTTTATACAATAAGCAATTTACGTTATATCTATGTATCTCAAAGTAATAAAAAAATAAAGCTAGAATACAACAAATAAGTAGGCATATTGCACTAACATATATTTTATAACCTAAATAGGTATTTAAAATCACATTTTATGTGCACATTGAATACTTCGTAAGTTATTAACGAATACCATACGGTTTATACACTCGAGAGCAATGAATCCGGGTAACTTAAACTCCATACTCGTATGGAGTGGCCAGCACGCAGCCCGGATATCAACCCGATGATCGAGCATGCTTGGGACGAGCTAGGGAGATGCGTAAAACAACGAATGCTTCTCCCAATCACGCTTCGTGAGCACAAAATTACTCTCACAGAGGAATGGGAGAATATTCCCCAAAATCGTATAAAGAACTTGATAGCATGTTAAACCGCGTAAACGCAATAATGGAAGCACGAGGAGGCATTACAAAGTATTAAAATTCAAGAAAATCTTAATGACGTTCAAAAATGTCATGCTTCCTATTTTTGTTATAAGGCGAGTTTTTTCTTTTTCTATATGTAGTGACTCATAAATTTTATTACTTTCATTTAAGGGGTATTATATTGTCTATTGAACAAAATTGACTTAATTAAGCTAGCATTCTTAGTTTCCGAGATTTATAGGTTTCTTTAAGTGACACGGATTAATTGCTCTCGAGAGTATATCCAAAGAATAAATAATATATACCTAGGGTATATCTAAACAAGTTTATAAACAATTTGTCTCCTTGTATTTTTGTCATAGCCTTTTTATAATATCAAAAAATACTATATTTATAGAAGGTCTACTCCAGCTGTTACATAATTAGCTAGTACCTGGTTGACCGAGCTTCGCTCGTTTTTTTTTGAAAACTGCCATTCTAAAAATGAAACCTAGCTAGATCGTTTTATCTCCCCCGAAACCCTCTGCATACTAAATTTCATGAAAATCGTTGGAACCGTTTCCGAGATTCAGATATATATATATATTGATATACAAGAACTGCTCGTTTATAGGTATTATTAGATTAGATATTCGTTCGTAAGCGCATCACTTGTGTAAGGCTGGACCTATTTCACAATTCAAAAAGGAAATCGAAATTGTCCTAACCATGTTGGTAGGGAAAAAATAAAATATATAATAATATTGGAAACTTCGGGAAAAATTGAAAATGCTTTTCCTATTCGATTTTTGTATGAACTTGAAATATTTGACAGAACGTCGTCTGTGCAGGTCAGGTAATTATTACCTAATAAAAAAACATGTCTACCGACTATCCCTTGTGCGTAGCACTCTTGACGATGGAACTTGGTTGAATTAAATCAAACCAAATGAAATTATCTGTACGTGGCGAGGGGATTACAAGTGACTATTCAGCGTCCATAGTATTGAATAGACCTTCTGTGGTATATAGTGTTTTGTGATACTACAAATTTAGGATGTTATAAATTCTTTGGCGTGTACTTTATTTATACCTTAACATGTATTAAATAGGAAACGACGACAATTAAATACTATCACAATCATTGACTAAAATAAATACTTGCACCATTAAATTAAATCACAACCCCCCTTTTCTCCAATGAAAAATACCAACATAGGATGAAAGATGCAAGCAATACTATTTGGGAGGCATTTTGGGATGTGTGTACTGTTTTAAAGAATGTCATCCCTAAGTTGATGCAAACTGTACCTATAGTATATTAAAAACTGGAAATGAAAATTTAATTAAAAGTATTCAATTAATAATTAATTTTGTTAATCTATACACCCCTCTGTAGACTGGTGTGAGAATTAGAAAGAGAACTTTGCTGCAAAATCTCCTCCTCGTCCGTTTCTCGGTCGTTTGTTATCCTGATGGCTTGATACCACTGATTCGTGAGGTCTGTCATTTGGCTCTTGCAATCTTTTAATTCCTGATAATTTAATACAATAGTAAATATTACAAACGTTAACGTGAATTTTAAATGGATAAAAACATCATCATTTAATTATGTTACATATTAACTATTTTTGTTCCTTTTTCTAGGATAACAAAGGTAGGAAAGTTTTTTTTCTGTGACTGAGAGTGAATGTGAGGTGCATTTATGCTAATATAAAAAATATAAATGTCACAGTCAGAACTCTTTACTGGTTACTACTTTTGACTGATTACTTCATTGAAATTGTAAATTATGATCGTAGAAGTAAAATAACTGAACGCAGTTTCGCCTTAGCCGAAAGTGAAGTAGAATACGTCACGTATTAGACGAAACAATCAGTACTGACACAAGTAACACTTAGGCCTATTGTCTGTCACTGTTGAGGCCTCAATGCGGAAGACAACCAATCGGCATACTATGGTGTACAACGTTTACGTGAGGCTTATTTGATTTACAAGAAGGCTTTACTTTCTGGCTGGTTTCACTCGCTATTTTGGCGAAACTCTGTCCAGAGTTTTGAACGTCATAACCTGTTTTTTTCTGTTGAAAGCATTTAGACTACCTACTAGCTAGGTCTACCGTTTAAATTGATACAATTATAGCCTATGCTTGAAAACAATGTCAAAGAAATGCAAACCTAATTGCGTTTCTAAAGCGTTCATATTAGGTGTCATTCTACAATGAGCTACCTACCAAGTAGGTATCCTCAAGAATCAAGAGGAGTGCGTTAGACAAATCAGACGCTTATCTGCCGTCATTGCTCACGGCAACTAGTCTTCCCACTCCCCACCTCCCCACGCATACCTATGGCGCGGTACAGCGGTTGCGTCAGACTTTAACAGCATTATTGCACTGCATCCGACTAACACTTTTAGACTTTAGTTAATAAAGTCCTACAACACAGCGCAGCAACCTCAGGTAACTTGCAACTAATAGTAAGTTAAACAGTAGACCTGTGTTGAAGTGTTTCAGTCGAAAAGTAGTGTTAACCAAACCAATCAAAGGTTTAAATCATAACAATCTAATCATCCCATTTTGACAACACATTACATTTACGAGTCAAGCAAAAATAGTGCGACAAGAGACAACATCTTGTACAAAACTAGGCTAATTAGATTATGACAACTTTAGTCGATTATAATAAAATTAGAAGTACCTGGTGAGTGAATCTCCTGGTAAAGAATGGTATCAAGTACTTCATATCGAGCCTCACGAAACCTTTTAATCGCGTCCCGTGTGAATAGTTCACCTGTATAGATGTAAACACAAGAGTATAGAATAATTTGTTTATTATTAATTTATTTATAATGGTTAAAACAGACATCAAAAGCTATGGCTATGATAGCCATCTCGCGTATTGTAAACCGGGACATACATAACTGGCGCTACACTGCGTTTGGAATCGAACAAATTGAACTGGTGCCGCCTAGCCGTCAACCAGCGGTCGGCGAGCCGTAAGCGCGGCGTCGCCTAGCCAGAGCTAATCCTTACCCCGAGTGTAAACAATTGGTGTTAGTTAACGCTTACTACCGCGTTTGACTTTAAGACATTTCTCTATACAAATTGGTACAACGCCTCGCGGAATACTATTGTAACTAAACACTAATTTCTGCCATACAAAATTGTAATACTGGTTTCGTTACGTGCTTAAGCCTGGTTGACGGCGAGGCTACAGCCGATACGGTGCCAATCCCTTTCCGAGTTGTGTGCTGATCTTAATTACCAAACAAATACGTATTTTAAGAATTATTATAAACGTGAAACGGGCGCGATCGGTCATTTGCATCAATGACCTACATATGTCGCAGTAAGATACCTAGTTGTAGTCGTGATATAATTATATCCCTGGGGATATTATTGGGTACTTGACAAATGTAATTATGTATACTAATAATAAAGCTGAAGAGTTTTTTTGTTTGTTTGAACGCGCTAATCTCTGATGTCCGATTCGAAAAATTCTTTCACTAATAGGAAGCTACATTATCCCCGAAGGTTGTAGGCTACTTTATATCCAGGAAACGGGAGTAAAGCCGCGGGCGATAGCTAGTTGATTACGAAATGTATTGTTAAAAAATAGTTTATGATACATAGAACATAAATACCAAACTTTTTTTTTTCTTTTTTTAATATTTATAGGCCTGTGTTTGACCACAATCTCACCGTGGTCAGTGATGATGTGGCCGATGGTGGTAAGCACACAAAGGAACTGGCTCTCAAGTGCAGCTGTCGGAACACACCGAAAGGTGCTTGGCGACAATTTTCAACTTGAGGGTGGTAGCCAGCCAGGCGGGTACTACAAAGTACCCTACCACCGTGCTACGGTTTCTTCACGATGTTTTCCTTCACCGAAAGCTCAAGCTCATTGTAGGATTCGAACCCACGACCTTCGTCGCGCCATACGACGTCACTACCACTGAGCTATCATCGCCTTAAAATCGCCTAACTAGTCAAATTTAATAATTACAAAAATAATAATAATTATAATTGGGTGTTTACGATGACTTTTTCTTACCGAAAATTCATGGTAAACGCCCGATAATAATTCTTCTAGTTTTCTAGTATAGATGTGTGGAGTAACAAAAATTTACATAATTGGGGATGAGTAGGTACATAAGAAGAAGTTTGAAAGTAGTACCAGTGAATAATAAGTTGAGAGGGAACCGTTTATCCTAGTTCAGACATGTTATGAGGAGGGATGAAACCAATGTGACTAAAAGAGTCAATTAATCTGTTCATTATTTTCAATCCATTGAAAAAAGACAAGGATCGTTTAGGTTAACAGAAGCCACCACACCTGAAGCTGACACCAGTCAGCACCACCTATTTAGCTTATTGCTTTGTTATTTATTTTATTGTCTGTCTAGTCTAGAAAATAAAGAATTATCTATGTATCTCACAAATGTCGTAAAGTAATAATTAAGTACATAATCTGCTTATAGGTAACAAAGATTTAAAAATATAGTTGTAATGCAATGACATGATGTATTCACGTTGTCAATGAAATCAATCCTGCTCAACAGTCAAATAACACACGCATGGCAGATTATTTTATTAATACTACTAGCTGTCCGTCGCGGTTTTTTACCCGCGACACGGGAAAAACCGCGTGAAAAAAAGTAGTATATATATATATATATAGCACTCTAGAATAATGCAGCTTCCTAATAGTAAAACAATTTTTAGAATCGTAGGTATCAGTGGTTCCAGAGATTACCTTCCACATACATAAAAACTCATAATATTCGCAATCTCTTTGTTTATGTAAAGTACAAAATACAAATCATATATACCTCCAATTCTTCTTCCGTAATTTCTGATAAATGTTCCGAATCAATGGCTTGACCCCACTCTTTCGTTTTGGATAAACTCACTTCTTTTGGTTTACGTAAAGATCTTGGACGTTTCGTTTTCTTATTAGCCTGAAAATATTATTTTTTTTCGCATAAATAAAAAGAAAGAACAATATTAATAATAATTATGAGTAAAAAAACCAAATCGATATTAGATAGGCTTATTCTATTTCAATAGGACTTTCAAAGGAAAGTTCAATTTTGTTTAGGCATAACTAGTTATTATAAACTCATAATACAGGTATGCGAAACGCATTCTCTCAGCGGTAGCCATACTGTACACATTTAAGATTACTAAAATTTCAAATCAGATTTTATCTTCTATCGTTTCCGATAAGTACACCATAACGATAATAAAATAAATACCCGTAAGAACTTCAAAAGGGGCATCGTAGATCCTCCGAAGAAAAGTGTAGTAAATAACACGATGATAAGTGTCGTCGTTATTATTACATGTCGAGTCTCATCAGAAAATCCAAGATGTAGTGACAAAGCATAAGATATGGCACCTCTTAATCCTGAGGAAATAGTTATACAAGGTTATTTCAACTGAATCACCAACATATTAAAAAGATTTTCATTAACATTTAAAAAACAATTTTATTTATACAAAAGGGCACATAACAGAGCATTTAAACGAACGAGAATGAACACATGGGGACGGGGTAAACAAAACAAATTTAAAAAAAGTTTTGCAAGTTAACTACATTTATATTTCTTTTGCATTTTAAAAATAAATAACTTTGATTTTGAAGTTATTTAAGATAATTAATATTTAGAAAAAAAAAACAAAAACCGACTTCAAGACTATACACACATGTACAACTATATCTAAAAATAATTTAATTATTTACTAACGGCCTAAACGTGCCTATCAGATCTTGATTTGGTGACAATGGGACCAAAGAGTATACTCCCGAGTATACTCTTTCAAATAAAAAAGAACTTTGAAAATCGGTCGACAATTGGCGGAGTATTTTTTTTTTTTTTTTTTTTCAAAGGACTAAGTTGGTAGCCTCAGATGGCTGCAACAACCTTACCGGACAAATCGGCGAGCGCAGAGGGCTCTCAGCCGGGTAATATTTAGGTAACAACGCCTGAGGGCACCCCCGAATGGGGTACGAACCTCGGCTCAGGGCGTTACCGGGGGAGGGGGAGGACTATGTACGAGTTACGACTAATTGGGGGCGGTCGGATTACTGTAGGCAGCTCGGGCCGCTTGAACGGGACGAGACTGAGTGGGACGTCGCGGCGGTCCTCGCCGTCGAGGACGGTAGCGTGATCGGTTGTGTGTAGTGTGTTGTGTACTTTTACGAGCTTCGTCAGCTTCGATCTGAGCTAATGTAATAGGGTCATCCGGCTCGCTGAGGGCTTGCCTTGGTCTATGGATACGGAGTATACGGGAGGGCGTGTACGTTGCGGCTTTCACTATAAGAGGGTTGCGGTGATTAACGGCGGTATTGAAAAATCTGCGTGAGGTGCGTTTTATAAATTGTTTTATCGTGGGGAGACCTAAGTCAATGTGGAGATTTTCATTACGCATGTACCACGGGGCGCCCGTGGCCTTGCGTATGAAGCGATTTTGAATCACCTGAAGGCTATGGATCCGTGATGGAGCTGCATGTGCGAACACAGTACTAGCATAGGTCATGATGGGGCGGATACACGTGGTATAAAGTCTAACCTTGCTTTTAAGTGCAAGTTTAGATTTACGATTTAATAAAAAGTGGAGGCGCCCTAAAACAAAGGCGGCGCGCGCGCGGACCGCTTTAATGTGGGCATCAAAGGTCAAACGATCATCGAGAGTTACTCCGAGATATTTGGCTTGCCTTTCCCAGGGGATTGGTTCACCGAATAGAGTAACTGCCTTTGGAGGGGAGGGGGTACCTCGATGGTAGGGTCTGTAGAATAGGACCGCCTGGCTTTTGACAGGGTTGATCTCGATCCTCCATTTCCGAAACCAGGCGCCTAGGGCGTTAGCCGCGGTTTGGAGGTTCTTAACAATGACTGAGGGGGACTTACTAGAGCAGTAGACCGCGGTGTCGTCCGCAAAAAGTGCTAACTGCACCTTGTCGGTCTTTGGCATATCACTCGTGTAGAGCGAAAATAGCAAGGGGGACAGTACCGAGCCCTGTGGGACACCGGCACCGATAGGGTGAGGGGAGGAGAGTGCGCCAGGAATGCGATATCGAAAGTGGCGATTTGACAAATATTGGCGGAGTATTCACGTAACAAAACATACAAATGAATTGAGAACCTCCACCTTTTTTAACCGACTTCAAAAAAAGGAGGTTCTCAATTCGTCTGTATGTATATTTTTTTTTATGTATGTTCACCGATAATTCCGTCAATAGGGTAGTTGACTGACTTATCAAATCAGCTACTTTTTAATAAATGTCAAAACGATAGTTTATATGGAATTTTATATGAAATAATACACTATGACGTCATAGTTTCACAGCATCAAATGATCTACTCTTTGTGGTTCTACTGGTAATAAATTAAAAATCATAAAATACATTAAATGTACAACATATTTGATGTTTCTACGTGTTTTAAGATGTTTTATGCATTGGTTAGTGTTTGGTCATTTATTTTTGACACTGTCAACTACCCTATTATAGACGGATTTCAAATTTTTTTTTTGTTTGATATAGTTCACTTCTTAGGTGGTCCCATTTTCACCAGGTCAGGATCTGATGATGGAATCCTGGAGAAATCAAGGGAACTCTTCAACTGCGTCGGGTAGTCATCATTTACGTTGCTGTGCTGATGATGGAAGTTACAACTCCTTAACGGTTAGGAGTTAGAGGATAATACTTTCAATATTATAGCAAATTTTAGACCGTTAGTTATATCATTTGATTTAATGATTGAAGGTACAACGAAAGCTTATACTAGGTCAGTGATAAAACATAAGAAACTAAAAATTGAAAAATAAAAAACTTTTAACAAAAAATAGAACCGACTTCAAAACACTAAAAAGCATAAAATAACCATGTAGGAACTCTAATCAACCTGACATTGTTTTGAAGTCATGGTTCCTTATTTTATGCTTTTTAGTGTTTTGAAGTCGGTTCTATTTTTTGTTAAAAGTATTTTTTGAAGTCGGTTAAAAATAGGCGAAAATTAACCGTTCACTCGTTATCTCCGAAACTACTGGGACTAAAATTTTGAAAAATATACAGAAAATAGTTCTTTGCCTATACGGCTTTTTTAAGGTGAAACGTTCGGTTGGAGCGTGAAATTCAAATTTTATATTAATTAGTAAATATACTACCATTCTTCTCGCAAATAACACGTTGATAACTTACGACCTATAACTGAGCTGCAATTTGCAAAAAACGTGATAAAATTTGAATTTCGCGCTCCAACCGACGACTCCTCCACCTTAAGCGTTCGTACGGTTTTTTTAGCGTCTAACTTCTTTGTAGGTACTCAAATAAAATCGTTTATAGATACTTTTTAAGCTTTCGTTCGTGAACTCTATGAATTTTTGTAGTATTAGATTAGGTATATCGGGTATATTCACGCACAAATAAATTATCAAATATTATTTAATGTTTTGATATGGGTAGGTAACGTATGATATTAAACAAGATGTTAATTTGTATACATTACCACTAAACCACATAATAAACATCATTTTCTTAGTAATCTTGTGTTCCCGAAATTTATTACAGAGTAGTGCAAGTGGGAAAATATTTGCAGCTCTGCCAAGCAAGCACATCACAATGCTCCACACAACCAAGGCCGGCTCCACACGGTGTCTGAAGCTGTATTTAAGGGAAATTTCATATGAGAACTTACGAAATAGAACTTGTATTTATCATAGGTAAATAGAGTAACTAGTGAAGGACATAATAGGGTAGTTTACATGACATATCAAATCAGCTACTTTTTAATAAATGTCAAAACGATACTATATATGGAATTTTGTGTGAAATACTACACTAATGACGTCATAGTTTCACAGCATCAAATGATCTACTCATAGTGGTTCTACTGGTAATTAAAAATCATAAAAAGCATTATATGTACAACATATTTGATGTTTCCACGTGTTTTTAGATGTCTTATGCATTGGTTAGTGTTTGGTCATTTATTTTTGACACTGTCAACTAGCCTATTGCAGGGGCAAGTACCTACTCATGAATATGACCAAATTATACAATCTGGAGTGGAGTCTGTCACGCTTGACATAGCAGTTGTTCTGCTAATAGTAAAACGTACCTAAGTTAGTTCTTAAACATATTTACAGAAGGTTTGTTCCTCTTTACGAAAGTTACTGGGTATAGAATATAATTAATAATACATATTCATTAAAATTAATAATACATATTCTGTAAAAAAATCTACTGTCTACCTATTGCGGTTCATGAGTTACAGCCCGCTGACAGACGAACGGACGATTAATAAGCAAGGTAAGGTTCCGTTGGCACCTTTTATGTACGAAACCCTAAAAATTTAAAAATGTCGGATGATTTATCTTAGTGATGGGACTCGAATCGAAAATGAATATTCGAATAACCCGGCAAAAAATCGAACCATGATTCGAATTGATTGATATATTCGAATCAATGCGAATTTATACAATGATTCGAATCAATAAAATCGTTTAAGTAAATGGGACTAAAAAAGCGTTTAAAAAACATTTGTAAGTAAACGCTTTTTAAAGTCACCGTGTTCAAATTACTTCTGAAAAACTAACTAACACACCTCTACGGACGGAGTTTGAAAAATTATCATATACCTAACATCACTTTTTAGTTTTCACATCAGGTACTTTTGAAGAATAATTATTACTCATATATTTATACGAGAAAATCTTGGTAGAAATCGTAGAAATGCAAAAAAATGTGAACGAATTTTAACCGTCTCATCTTTAGGTAAGCTTACCGCGCAATATAAGATTCGAATCATAAATATTAAATCGAATCATCAATCTGATTCGAATTGTAAAGATGATTTGAATCAACTCGACAATTAGAATCAACATTGAATCTCATTGGAATCAAGGTTTCACCGTCATCATTCGAATCATTGGAATCAAATGTGATTCCCATCACTAATATATCTTCAGTACAGTTGGTTGTTCGACCCCACGCCTACCTACCTAGCGACCATAAAAAAATTGAAAACCCTAATTCTAGCATATTGCTATAAATTTGTTAGCAATCAGGAACAGTGTCTAATCTAAA
Source organism: Tethea ocularis (assembly GCA_963555595.1). Taxonomy (NCBI): domain Eukaryota; kingdom Metazoa; phylum Arthropoda; class Insecta; order Lepidoptera; family Drepanidae; genus Tethea; species Tethea ocularis. The sequence continues at coordinate 6,343,223 of OY741963.1, read as the reverse complement.
AGTGGTTTAATATTCCTGTCATTTAGTTTACAGATCAATTGGTAACTGCGTCTTATTTATTAAGTAATGAAAGCTAGAATAAGTTTAGATTTACCTAAATATAGCCAAGCCCAAGTATGCAAATACACATGTCTCTGCAATGAAAGCTAATGTCCTCATGGTCTGCTGCATTGTGACTTGGGTTACAGTTGAAAGATTGAAATGGGTATAGTGTGACATCACAATACCACAAAACAATATTGCCATTATTCCTGAAAAGATACAAAAACATTGAGTTATTGTTTTCGTTTAAATTAACGTGATAGGAACCCTAAATATCCTACTTCTACTAATATTATATTATTATTATATAATTCTAGTTGTTCCCCGCGTTTTCACTAATAAGTAATTATCAATAATGAAGGATCAAATATTTTTATGACGGTTTTTTTAAAATAATTTAATAGAAAGAAAGAAAATTAATTCCTGCCAACTTTGACAGGCCGGAGTTGGCGCGGTTGGTTAAGACACCACCTATCGTGCCATAGGTAGTGGGTTTCGAATCGATTCCCACCCAGGACAAAAATTTGTGTGACTATTTGTCTAGAGTCTGGGTGTAATTATCTATATAAGTATGTAATTACAAAAAAAAAGTCGTTTATGTAGTATTTATATCAGTTATGTTATTTCCATATCACAAGCTTTTCTTGGTATGCCCTTGGGCCAGGTTCCATTCCTTGTTTCCTTTGTATATGTCACAAGGATATGATAAAAACAGAGAATTGATCAAATCCCTAAGCGTTTTGACCAAATCATAGAGGAAGTGAAAATAATAACAAGGTTTTATCCTTTCCCTAAACTTGATTTGATCAAATCAATACATGTGTTTCTGTGAAATGACGAAAATAACATTATCATATTTATTTGGTAAGATATAACTACCTACCAATGGCGAGGGCTGAAAATATGGCGAGGGTAATCCATTCCAAAAACACCGATAATTTTATAAAAACAGTGTATAAGTATGATAAAAGTTTGGCTTTGAAAAGATGAAAATGTGGGACTGGGATTTCTAAAAGGTAAGTCGATGGGAATCGGCTTGTATGGACCCTTCGCCACTACTACCTACCTACATCATATTATAATATAAACTTTTATACCTACCTATAAATAAAAGCTCCAAAAATAATGTTAATAGAGCATACAAAAATATGAAATTTACTGCATAATATACAAATTTTCCGACAACTTATATGCGAATACAAATAAAGAAACGATTTAATCAAATACTGAAAATTCCGAAAAATCAATACAGCATTTTCTGACGTAATTAATAAAACACATATAGTCATTGAAATTACGAATTTGTGAAGATTCCCTGTAACGATTACAGGGGATCAATATAATAGATCAGCAGGCAAAACACGACCCGTGGCGTGGCCACAGTGGTCCTCCTCCTTGCTTGCGTCCCGCGACTTTTTCAATATGCCTTTTCATAAGGCATATTGACGAAAGAAAACGTCAAACTGAATTTAGTATAAGTTCTAGTTTAAGTTTTTGTTATTTTCCCTCAATTCCTTGTCATTCATTGCTCCTTTGTCCTTGACATAGTCCTATGAACCTATTTATGCATTTTTAATATCACCTAGGTCACTGCAATGATTAATATTTTCGTGATTTCAGGGTTGGTCCCAAATTAATCATAGAAAAATAAACAGAAAATAGTTCTCTACCTATAGGTATCATAGATTACAAGAAAACCTATAAGAATTCTATGGTATGTAGAGTAACATAGAAAATTTCGGAACCCTTGGTGCACGTCAGACTCACACTTGTCCGTTTAATGTTTATAATGTTCTGTTTATATCATATCCATGCGACATATAAATGTACAAATACACTAAAGCTACTGGTCCAGAAATCTGTAATGTAGAGTGTTATATATAATATATATAACTATAGATTATATGGACAGTACATTACCTGTAGTGCTTATAATTGTGCAATCCACATTCAAAGACTTACATTACATTTATCTGGACCAAACTTAAGACAAACTATGTACAATAATAACTTTTATTACCTGATAGATGAATACCCTCTGCAAGTACATATGGAGCATATGTGAAAACCAACATCATACCAAATTCAAGAGAGGGGTTTTTACGGAGATCAACATGTTTTAGTAAGAGGGCACTCACAAGTGCAAAGAGGACACCAATACCAGCTGAAGCAAAGAACATAAGCCAGAAACGATTTATAGCTGAGAGAATAGCTTCTCCAGCAGACATATGAGGGTCATTAGAATCTAATACAGCTGTAGTCAGTACAATTGCCACTGCATCATTAAGAATGCTCTCCCCAAAGACCAACATATTCAATACAGGATCCACATCCAGAGCATGGAAGATTGCTACAGTAGCCACAGGATCTACTGCAGATATAAGTGAACCAAATGCAAAAGATTCCACAAAGCTCAACTTATACACTACTTGTGCTAGCCCCAACAAATATATACCTGCCCCAATCACAAAGGCTGAAATAGCAGTTCCAACTATAGCAAACAACAATATTGAAACAATATTTTGAAAAAAATTGCCTTTGTGTAGATTGTAGCCAGATTCAAAAATGATTGGTGGCAACAGAACTAAAAAAAAAGCTGTAGGTGAAAATGCTTCCTCCTTCCTCCAATTAGCAATATTTTTAATGGACATCAAGTTGATAATCATGCCAATGAGAGCACCAAGGAATACGATGACCACACTTTCGGGAAGGTAAGAGAAACCAGTTTGCAGCATGAGATGTATCAGGAGTATGCCCAATGCCAAAATGCAGAGGACAAAAAAAATTGCCATAGAACTGTTGTGTTCATCTTCAGCTGAACTTTTCTCTGGTAACGGAGCAGCATCTGACGGGCTGACGACAGAATCATTTAAAATTGCCGACGATGATGAGATATTCACTTGAGTTACCGATAATATAGATGAACTTGACGGTCCTACTTCATAAACTATGTTAGGGCTTTCAGTCGACGAACTAGATGACGTGTTACCAGTATCATAATTATTACTTGTTTCATTAGAACTTGAAACATTTCCATCACTGTGCCTTTTTGGCCTTGTTAAAATGTGCACTTTCTCGTAAATCTCGTGATTAGTATTATATTTGGCAGGCACGGATTCTGCATCGTCAACATATTGACAGTACGACAAATTAATTACACATAATAATCCTATCCAAAATACATTTATACAATACATCTTCAATAAAATACTGCCTGGTCTCTATCACTTCACTTCACTTCTTGATCACAAACCAACAAGGGTACATTCCGAAACATGCCATAATCGATCTTAGCGCTCTCATCGATAATTTGCGTTCCGATACGAATATCACATATATAAGAGCTGTGAACTGTCAATGATTCGGAACGCTTGTGAACGCGCTGACAGTATTTAGAACTAAAACATTCGAAAAAGGGATTAAAAAATTAATGATCAACGCGTCGGTACTCCCTAACTTCAATTATTAGACTCCCTAACTTGAATACAGTGTATTTTTATTTGTTATTCTCACATAAAAACCTTTGTCAAAACAAAAACACAACACAAGTGTCACTTTTGACAGCCACGCTCACGGCGATAACGTTTGGACCATGGTCGTCGTAATCGCAATATGGCGCATGTAATGACGTCACCGATGACGTTTCGCGAGGCTTCATTATCGTGCTAAAAGTGATTCGGTACGCGTTTTAGCGCGCTCACATCGATATCATCATCATTCGGAATGCAGCCCAAGTATTCCTCTTTGTCAGTGTTGTTCCTGACAAATTTAGGGATGCCGTATTCTAATTTTAAAATTGCCGGATTTTTAGGGAAATCTAAGAAAATTGCCGTATTGATACAAAATATTAATTTAGAAGGTTAAGGGTATACCTTCGGTTAGAGCGCGAAATTCAAATTTTATCATAAAATTTGAATTTCGCGCTCCAACCGACGCCTCCACCTTAATGATATTTAGTAGCTAATATTTTTATTGGTTATTTTTACCTTATTATTATATTTATTGTACTGTTTTGTTAATAAACTTGATTAAATCTATACAGCTCGTTTTTATTAATTATACATACCTACCGTTATCGCTAATATTTGATCTGTATTTAATTAATCTTATACTAACGATTGATTAATAATAGATCAAATATTATCGAAAACGGATCATATAAATTGTATATTGGTGGGTCAGGAGAATGTATCGAATTCTAAAGTCCCGCCAATCCGATTTGAAGTTTCCTGCAATTTTAAAATTTAAATTTCCCACCATAATATCTACTGCCATCTGCTGGCCCCGCATCCATATCAAAACAGTATCCGGCTTTTTTAAATGAAGATGACATTCTTCAGTAAAATTATTCTGTTCTGTGGTTGAAAGTGCTAGTCTGTGGGTGGTTTGGTTGGTTGGTTTGTGCTTGTTATTTTTTTCGTTAGGTAGGATCACAAGACAGACAGATTTATTTTTATTTACTTGCTGAATTGAATTACAATGGAATCATCTCTTCGTGAACAAGTTATGATAAATCAATTTGTGTTAGCAGCAGGATGTGCTCAGGAACAAGCAAAACAGTTATTGCAAGCTGCTCACTGGCAATTTGAGGTATAGTTCATATTTGTAAACAAACAATTTAATCATGAAATGGCTGCTACACGAATTGATAAACCAATAGCCTTCAAGTCTGTCAGGGCGTTATTTATTACATTCAGACGTCTAACTAAAGGGTATTATTAAAATTTATTGTAGTTTGCACATTTTTGGAAATAATCATTATACACTTCGGCCTTTGAATTCCAGTAATCAGTAAATAATCAATTAAATTATTAAAGTGTTTATCTCAATAATAATTTTGATTGACATGACATTCGAAAAAACATGCTAAAAGTCATGAAAGCAAACAGCACTACTGTATAATTACATATATCTCATTGGTGAACCAGTCTAATCAAGGCTCATAATTTTATTAAACTTTTATAAAACAATAGTTTTTCATACATTCCAAACAAACCTTAAACACAAGAAAGGTCAATAGAATAACAACCTTAGTGAAAGTTCCATATTATATTTTATAGTAATTATATTTTTGGGCAATTCCTTGTAAGCTCATACACTGTCCTAACGAAGTTGTCCGGGCACTATATATTTTTTTTAAACTCTCTAATCATTAGATCCTCAACAGTCTTCCCCGATATAATAAACTGTCAATTGAATTTATTTCTGTTTATAGAGATATCATCAATTTTCAAATGTGGGAATGGGATGGTAAGCCGATGGGAAATGGGACTGACACATCAATCAAAATCAAAATAGCCTTTATTCGCTAACATTAAGTTATTTTATTTTATTATGTTATTTTTTAGGTCTTGTTAGGCTGTCTTCTGACATAGGCCTCCTCGAGAAAACTCCATGTATAACAGTCTTTAGCCTTTTTTTTTCCAGCCTTTGGGAAGGTTGTCTTCCCAACGTCTCACTTGTCTACCTTTTCTTCGTTTTCCTCCTCGTGGGTAGCATTCTGTTATATCTTTTGTCCACTTATCCCGTCTGGATCTCATCATGTGACCTGACCATCGCCATTTAAGTGATTTCACCTTGTATGTTACATCTTTCACTTTTGTTCTTTGTCTAATATCAGCAAGCCTACATCTATCTTTTAGTCTGATGCCCAACATGCTCCTCTCCATACGTTGTTGGCATACTTTCAACTTTTGTATGATTTGGTTGGTAAATGACCAAATCTGTGACCAAGTCTGACAACCATATGTGAGTACTGGAAGGATACAAGTGTTGAAGACCTTTGCTTTGTCTGAGATGGTTATTGATTTGCTCTTCATTATCTCCTTGACATCATCGGACACATACTGATCTTCATATTTTTTTTTTTTTTTTTTAAGTTAATGCATGAAATTGTAAATCCTTAAATGGCTGTAAGATCTACATCTAATAAGAAAAATGTATTTTACTTTTAAGAACTGTGGATTTTGTAATAAAGAAATAAATCTTTTTCATCAAATTTATTAATAACATCAAGATGTCAAGTACTAGCTTTCTACCCCATGGTTCCATCCTCTATTTTACCACCTTAGGGTTTGAATTTTCATTGCCTGCCTATGTCATAATAGCTATGTGTATTCCAAATTTTAGTTGAATATATCCAGTGATTTGAACTGTGTGTTGATAGATAAGTCAGGCACTCTTCCAGGGCATTAGACAAAATGTTCAGTGGAAGTGCAGCTAAATTGGCATCACTTTCTGATTTTTTTAATATGTTGTTTATTTTCTCCATTCAGGTTTCGGATCATTGGTTATGATTCCTATATTAAGTATAGGCTTAGCTTTGATATATTTACGCCTCTGTAAATAAGGGCAATATAAGTTAAAAATTATTTATCATCAGGTACTATTATTATTCAAAATACTTGTTTATCTCTGAACTTCATATAATTTTCCTGAAGCTGTTATCTAAGACATCTCCAAATGTTTCCTCCTTGTAACCTGCTTTCCTTTCTTTCCTTTTCTTTAATTTCTTCTCTCTTTTGTGAATATGATTTTGGATTGATACCTTATAATCTCTCTGCTTTTCTCTTTTACTGTAGTGATTCTGCTCAGAATAATTTGTTTGGTTTTCATCCATTCCATCTCAACTGAAATATAACCGTCCGTATTTGGCCCAACAATTTTGTTGGCATATGGCTTGTCTGTCTGTCTGTCTGTCTGTCTGTCCGAAAATATTGGACTGGGTTGAGTTGAAACTTGGTACACATATGTCAGTCGGTGACCCAAACATGGATGTGTTACGTAAATAAATGAATTTCAAACATGGGGGCTACTTTTGGGGGGTAAATTAGAAAATTAAAAAAAAAAGTGTGACATATCAAATGAAAGGGCATGTTGTGAGGATTTTAAAAATATTTTTTTTATAATTTTAATAGAAATAGTTTTGAAGTTATTTAAGAAAATAGGCGAAAAATGATCATTTCACCCGAACAAAAGTCACATTTCACCCGAACGAAGCCGGGTTTTCACCTAGTATTTTTATAAAGTACTCACTCATTTTCTTTCACTATTTCTTCATCATTTTTTTTTTTCATTAATAGAATTAATAGATGCACTTTGTTCAATTTCCATATTTTAAACACTTTAGTATACAGACTGTCGAGCTATCAGCAGTCACCATCCGTGGATGCACGTAACAGGCTGTAGTAAAAACACACGCACAGGCGCGCAAGCGCCCTGCGCCGCTTATACGAAACAGCAGAAGCAGGCATACATTTTCGCCGCGCGTTAGAAAGAGAGGGGGATATTACTTCCTCTCCTACGCCGTGCCGGCGGTCTACTCTCCCTCCATTTTACGAATTTTCGATCAGGTCACGTGTCCTGACACGAGTTTAACTCTTTATTATTACTCTGACTAACAAATACCATCACTTATCATTAAGCGCTATAGCTTGTGGATAGTGGTCAATATGGCTTCTCGACTGAATCAAAGGCTTTCTCATAGTCCATATACACCAGGCACCATGGTTGATTATACTCTTCAGTTTTGTATATAATCTGGCGGAGCGTATTGCGGTCTATCGTTCTAAAACCTTTAAACCTTCGGAAACAGGCTTGTTCGGTAAGCTGGAAGTCGCTAAATCTACATGCGAGACTATTTGCAACTTTCGGCTGATATGATGATGATGATGGGATATTTAACTTCACGCTACGAACTAAGGTTCGCAAAAGTTTCTTGAAAGTTTCGTACCATCCCGCGCGACTCAAACGCGTATTTGGCTGGCGTTGTTGGCTCCTTTCGCGAAGCGATAGTCATGTCCTATACGTAATTTGTTTGATAATATCTGCTTCACTGTGTTGAATATTTTTAATATCTAAAATTCTTTAAACCTATTTCATGAGCACGTATATTTTATTGTTTGTTACGTCCAAGTGAAGGGTCAATATTTTTCTAGAGAGATCTCTGTATTTATTTTCGTCGGCCTTAACAATGCCGCTATAAAAAAAAGAAAAGGAAAGACCCGCCTAAAGACCTATTATTCTCGGAGTTTTATGGCTCTGTTTACTTTCCCACGCTTGTTTGTGTTTGGCGGCCGCCGAACCTTCTTCGCGAATATTCTGGAGATCAGGAGGCTCGAATATAAAAGGCGTGGGTCGAGCCAGCAACGACCTAAGTCCGCGTAAGGGTGTCGGAGCCACCTCTGGCTGCACCTTCATGTCACTTCAAAAACAGCAACGACAGTTCAGTTCTACGAGCTACAAGGTGAACTTCAAAGCGAATTTAAAGTGCGATACCCTGTGTGTTGTTCAGTGTTATAGTGCTATTGTAAGAGTGAATAATTGCGATAAAAACGTTTAATAATTTTATTGTGATTATGACTTATTAGTGATTAATTAATTAAGTTGATATCCTGACTAAATCTGGTCGTTAATAAACTTCTTTTACCGTAATTCGTATCCACCCCGGATACGTAACAATTGGTGTCAGAAGTGAAATGCCGATCACACCACGGGAAGAATACCACGTGATGACGAGACGTCAGGCAGCGCTCGACTCATCACGACGCTTGGACCACGAGACAGAGGCCGATACTCCGACTCCACCGTACTACGATCTTTTGTTGATGGGATCAGAGATGGTGAAGTACGAGCTGCTGTACGTTTGGCACATCACCAAACACTGAAGGCTGCCCTAGCACATGCCATGGAAGTTGAAGCCTTACTCCACGATACCACGCAGCAGGTGCGTGAAGTGGTAGTGTCTGCGAGACCTGTAGCACCAGAAAATGGAAAACCACCTGTAAAGTTCGGAGGACTTTTCAGACCGAGATTTGGACTGATGTGCTACGAGTGTGGTGAAAGAGGACATATTCGCTCCAATTGTCCGAAGCGAAAAACAATGGTTGTGTCCAGTACTAAACTAAATGGAGCCAGGGCTGCGAGGCGGGCGCTGGCTGATCATTGTGGAGATCAAGCCCCTACTACCGTTTCACAGGCATCAAATGGGAACAGTCTTACCATAGAAGGAGAACTAAATGGAAAACGCTGCCAGTTTACAATTGACACGGGAGCGTCACGAACCATAGTACGTCCAGAACTGCTTAGACTGCGAGACTGTGTCATGGGAAAAGCCATCATCATCTTGTCTCCTGCAGACAGCTACCGGCCAGCCAGTTCCCGTCGTTGGTGACAGACGGGGGAAATGAAAATTGGGGGGAAGATCTGTACTCACCCAGTTTTGATAGCAAGTATCACCGACGATTGCATCATTGGATTGGACTTTTTGAGGAGCTATCAATGTATTGTCAACGTGGCAAAAGGTGTTCTCAAATTTCCTGATGGAGGAGTGAGTGTGTTTATAAATTAAACAAACTTATAACTTTTATGATGTAATAAAGGACTTGGTACAAGAATTATATTGTATAGTATAAAATATCCCGTGCGCACTCGTTCGTTGCCGTGAGGGAAGAAAGCGAGATCCTGTCTGTCACGCCCCAGTGTTGCCACACACGCTGGCACTATTCCAGCGCATTTTCTAACGCTCCGCATACACATTTGCTAGAGCTGCGCGTACAAAGTGGAAACGTCTACTGTTTAAGAGGAACGACCTTGCCACCCAAGTCAGAAACATTAGTAGACGTCCGATTTCCTCAGAAATCCCGCATGGAGCGAAGCGTGAATATTGAAGATACAGGAAATCATCCTGGATGGATCACAGCAAGAACACTTGTGATGACAAAGGAGAGAGCAAAGGTTCGCATCATAAACCATAGCAATTCTAGAATATTCCTGAAGAAGAATTCGGTGATTGGGCAATGTGATAGTGTAACAACACTGGAGAAGGTGAAACGAATGGACACAAAAATCAGTCAGCGAAATCACATCGTGCCACTACTGGAAAACTTAACTGACTTGGAATTTGAGAAGGTAAAAATGTAACAGCGCTATGGCTAAAACTAAATTTGTTATCAATTGACTAATTAATTGTGTGAGATCTAGTACATGTAAATAAGCTCAAAGGACCAGTTGGGGCTATATCTCAATTTTCGTATTTTTCACCGAAGTGGTGATACACACACAACTTACTTCTCTTGAATTATATTATGCATCTACTTGAGACCTTCGGGTTGGGGTTATAAGAGGTTTAACCAGCTGTAAGGTTACGGGTTGTGGACTGCTACTGTCAGGTTTGATTACCCCTGATACTTGCGATTTTTTGTCTTCAGTTTGTAAAGTCCAGGATATTCTTGAAGGTTCTAGTCTAGTATAATCGTAGTATATACTGGTCCAAAGCCTTCCATTACAGATTAAAATAAATTTCCCCCTGTACAGAATAGCCTAAGGCTAGAGTAAGGAGGTAAATTCGCCAGAGTAGTCTTGTCTACATGATTGATTGTTTTCCTGGGGAAAAAGTGTGATTGAAATACAAAGACACAAGTTTTTGTATTTATAATATTAGTTTAAAGTATAACCATAAACCAATATGTTATTGATTCTGTAAATTATAATAAAAATAATTAATTTACTTTACAGACAGCATTATCAATATTTTTTCAAGAAGTGGCCCTACCGGCTGGCGCCAATGGGATTGCTGCACCTCATTATCGCCAGGTATAAAATTCTTTATCATGTTTATTTATTATCTTTATCAAATTCATAGTTTTTTTTTTAATTATTATTATTGATTTTATTTTGATATATAACCGGACAAGGGCTAGTCTGACTCGCGTACCGAGGGTTCCAGAATTTCCTATCTAATATAATACCTTTAAACGAGCAATTCTTGTATATAATCTGGAAACGGCTCCAACGATTTTCATGAAATTTAGTATGCTGTCGGTTTCGGGGGAGATAAATCGATCTAGCTAGGTTTCATTTTCAGAAAACGTAGTTTAAAAAAAGCTCGGTCAATCAGGTACTGGTTCTTTAAATACCATAGACTTCTAATAGGTTATCCTGTAATCCTATAGATTAAGAACTATGATCTGTATTTTTTTCAAAATTTTTGGATTATTATTTTCGGAGTTAAGGGGGGGAGGGAATAGGTCAATCTTCGCCTATTTTCTGAAATAACTTCATAACGATTTATCTTAAAATTATAAAAAAATATATATTTGGGATCCTCACAACGAGCCCTTTCCTTATATTATAATATGACACACAGTATAGATTGCAAAAGTTTTTTTTCTATTTTTTATTTACCCCCAAAAGTAGCCCCCATGTTTGAAATTCATTTATTTATGTAACACGTCCAAGTTTGGGTCACCGACTTACATATGTGTACCATGTTTCAACTCAATCCAGTCCAGTATTTTCGGACAGACAGACAGACGCACGAGTGATCCTATACCTACCGGGTTCCGTTTTTTTTTCTTTTGAGTTCCGGAACCCTAAAAACCTTGACCAAATCCTAAAGTATTAGGAATAGCGAAAAATGCTGAAAGATCTCCCGGGGCCGATTTTGATAAAAACTAAAACTGTATACCTACTTGGATTTTCATTATAAATTTTGTAGAATAATTGATCTAACAAGCATTACCGTACCGCAGTACCCTATTTTACCGCCTTAGGAGCGGATTTTCGGAAAACCCTTTCTTAGTGGATGCCTACACTTCACAAGCAACAAAACCTCCAAATTTCAAGTTTGTAGCTCCAGCGCTCCAGCGCTGATGAATTTGTTAGTTACTCAATCAGTCATGACAGACAAGTAAAAAAACGAAAAAGATAAAAAAACTAGCTTCCGCCCCGAGGTTTCACTCGCATCCAGGGTGTCAGCAACCTCCATATCAAATTTCATCAAAATTGGTCCAGCCGTTTGAGCGTGAAGCAGTAACAAACATACTCACTTACAAACTTTCGCATCACTATCACTACATAGTATAAAACAAAGTCGCTTCCCGCTGTCTGTCTGTCCATACGTATGCTTAAATCTTTAAAACTACACAACGGATTTTGATGCGGTTATTTTAGATAGATTGATTCAAGAGGAAGGTTTATATGTATAATGCATGCATATTATAGTCGGTACCGGCGTTAGGGTAGGGCGCGGTAGGGCGATCGTCCAGGGCGCCAGATGTAAAGGGGCGCCAGGCCCACCTTTATTTTCGGTCGCTCATGAGCGAGTCCTGCTATCTCGTGTCTAAATAAATTCTCAAGTCTCAAGATAAAATGGCTATAATGGCTTAAAATCCCTTTTGTTGCGGGAGAAGAGGGGGGGGGGGGGTTATCACATCTCGCCCAGGGTGCTGGTAGAGCTAAAACCGGCATTGATTTATAGTATAGAAAAACCGAGAAAGCCGTGCGAAGCCGGGGCGGGTCGCTAGTTTATAATATAAGTAGGATAGGATGTGTAGATAGATGATGTACATCATCCACGTTATTCGCCATAATATGCTCAACCGAATGGCTCTGTAATATGAATTATTTTTTTCAGCAACTGATGACGCCGTGTAACACTCCAGCGACTCCACCCAATTTTCCCGACGCATTAGCAGCGTTCTCGCGGCTTTCAACGACGGGCAGTCCAAATGCGGCGGTCGCGCCCGGCGGCGGATGTGCCAGCAGCGGCGCGCCGCCTGTTTCCCCGCTAGCCACGCACCCGCCGCCGCACGCGCACTCGCACGTCCAGATGAACATGTTCCCCGGCTCTCCCAACACCACCACTAATTACGCATCACTATCCTGCTCAACTGCAGTTAGTATTATATGTCATATATTTACTTATAACGCTTCTCTTTATGTATCTAGTAAGACCAATCATTATTTTAATGTCTCAATCCCTTACTAAACTGATAGAGACAAGCGAGACAGGAGAGACGCAATTTTAGTAAAAAAAGACGGTACAATGTATTTAAAAAAAAAACTAAGCCTTTTTTTTAAAATGTAAGAAAACCATTCCCTTTCTAATGGATTTCAGAATGTATGTTAATATTTTTCAAGTTATTTGGATGGCCCAAATAAGAGAAAAATGCATTCTTAGTTTTAAAAAGGGGCATATTCACGATTTTTTTCTGACAAGAACTCACACAAGGAGGCAAAGTCTCTCTTTAGACTAAAGAGCTTCAAGGTGTTTGTAAGTTTGGGGTCGTCAACAATTCTAATTTTAACTAATGAGTGGAGGAGGGTTTGAAGAACGATTAGCCCTAGTTATTGGTGTGTTAATTGTGTTTTATAGGCTCTGAAATATGAAAGTTGGCCAAATGTATTTGATATTTCAAATCAGTATCAAAATATAGTTTTTTTTAATCCAAGGAGTTGCCCTGGTTAACTACAAGCCATAATTTTCTTTTTATAATAACTTAAAATATTGGGAAAATATAGTAAAAATATATTTTAGTAAGTAATTGTTTTTTTTTTTTTACTATGTGACAAAATTGGTGACAAAATTAGACAAATTAGGGACAAATTCTGGAAGCAAATAGATCTTCGCTAGGTGCTCTAGTTCTTGAGATATGAGGAAGCATGCTTCCTGGCAGGGCAGGGCGGGCCACCTAAAAACCCTTATAACTTGAACCAGGGCGCGACAAAATCAGATATTCGAGGACAAATTAGGGACAAAACAGCGACAGACTTGGAATTCAGATCCTTGATGGTGGTCCTGCTAGGAAGTGCCACACCTGTAACCCATGACTTCTGACAGAATTGATTTTTATAATGTTGTTATAGGAATTCAGTGTAACCTTTTCCCAAAGTTTTCGTTACGCCCGGTATAATATTAGTTTAGATAGCCTAAGCAGATTAGCCAAGATATACATGGTTATTCATATCGTTATTATTTTAATTTTCAGGTTTGCAGCGAACATATGCCAAGATAAATTTAAGATACTAGTTTAGGAGTATCTATAATTTATTTTTCTAATGGTGCGCAATGTGAGCTGTGGATTGTGTATGAAAATGTTTATTACCTAAGGATACCCCCCTACTGCAGCGTTAGTTTGCTGGACAATATTTGGGGTACTGTAATGTAGTCAATCATGTTAAATGTTATACAAAATGTCTTATCTATTTATTTATATACAGTGGTTTCTGAAATTGCACAATAATTATGTTAGTTTTTTGTTAATCAAAATTTTATATTAAGTATATTTTTGATTAATATTGCGATTTTGATTGTACTTTCACCAGACAAATGCATTAGACATTCGTGACACATAATGTGGAGGAAATTCTTGTCCATATCCATAAGGCAGCTGAATAAGAATGAAATAAGAATGAACAGACGTTTTTTTTTCCCACTGTAACGAAATACACTGGGAGTAAATAAATCTAGCCGTCCCCGTTTATTCATACATAACCCGATGTTTAAAATGGCTTGATATACAACGTGTAATTGAGTTAATTCAAACCCTGAAACTAGTTTGTTCAGAATCGATTACATTACTTTTTAACCGACTTCGAAAAGGAGGAGGTTAACCATTTCTCGGAATCATTTTTTATTCATGTTCCTCGATTAATTCTTCAAATTGTATAACCACTTACAATGTTTTTCACAGGGATCAGAACCGGTTTCGAAATAGCGGTTAATATCTTTCAGAAAACCGTTATAATTCCGCTAATTGATTAACCGGTTAATGAATGGAACTAAATCGAAATAATTCCGGTTACCGGTTAATACAAAGAACCAAGTTTTTAAGCTAACGCTAGCCGATACTAAAACCTAAATAAACCGGTTTAAGGTGATACTTTCGTTTTGGAGCGCAAAATTCAAATTTTATCACGTTTTTTGCTAATAGCAGCTCAGCTCAGGTCGTAAGTTATCAACATGTTATTTGCGACAAGAATGGTAGTAGGTATATTTAATAATTAATAACAAAATAAATCATGAACATATTCCTCCAAGGTATATTAGTAACATTTTCATGAAATAGTCGTATATGTAAATCTAGTGATGGAAGGTTGTAATTACTACATAAGTAAGGGTAAGTTTTACTGTCTTTAATTATTATTGCAGGGTTAGATGATTTAGATACCTGTGACTTGTTAAGTGACGTAAAGTAGGTAGGCACTACAAACTTGTTTAAGACACATGTTTGCTGTTTGTTTGTAGTACTTTGTAGTCATAGATTAGACATACATTATTTTAGGTCCTATTGCATCGAACTATTGTACGTAGTATATTATTAGTAGGTATAAGCTAAATAAGATATTATCTATATATATAAAAGAGAAGCGGTTTTTTGGGTAAACATCCCCCTGCCCACACCGCTGAACCGATTAATGTGAAATTTGGCATATGCATAGATTTTGTCACGTAGACTCCATTTAAGAAGCGATTTTTCGAAATTCCTTTCCGCAGCGGTGGAAACGGGCCCTTTGTGCGATTTTAAGAATCTTAATATCTCTGGAACCTTACGGTCTAGAAGTCTGAAATTTTTAATGTAGCTTTTTCAGTAAGAAATATTAGATATGGGTGCGAGCGTTTCTTAAACTTTTATCTATGAGAGGAAAATTTAAAAAAATAAGGGATTTGCTTTGTTTCCGTTAAACCTTGATAACTTTGTGACTTTGAATGCTACAAACTCAAAATTTCTAGTGTAAGTAGTTTAATAATACTGCTAAAATGTGTTTTCGGCGTTTCACAAACTTTTTTTTCTTCGAGGAAGATATTACCGATGGAAATTATGCATTTTTCAAACTCTTATATCTCTGCAACGGCGGAAATAGGCAAATGAAATTTCGTATACGCGTTAAGCTATACAAATACTACAAATTTCGGTTTTTGTCAAATTTTTGCCCATAGACAAAGTAAAAATGTTGAAAATTTACTTTTAGCATCCTTTTTTTCTCAGTTAATATTCATAGCAGAAGCTTGATTTTTTGAATATAAGCTTTCTACAGTATTTGTTTCGAAATGTACTGTTAAGTTTCTCAAACTTTTCATGCGGCATAAAGTTATAAAGGTGAAATATCCAATTTTTGCACTTTAATATTTTTGTAATTGCTCAAGCTAGGGACCTTACATTTGGAATATAAACTATTCAATACAATTGGAATAATATTCAAACCAATGTTTCTCAAATTTTTCATAGTTGTCAATTTTATGACACCTTTAATTATTTTCTATCAACCTGTATAACGGAAATACTATACAACTGAGAAGCATGTTTTTTTTGGAAATAAGCTACCCTTAGCAAGCACTATAAGAATCCTAAAGCATTTTGAAATACTATTTAGCAATGAAATGTTATAGAGGGTGAAATATTTCATTTTTAACACAAATGTAACAACATAAAAATCAAAATTATTCTAAATTTTAGTCATAGATATTTATATGATTTTTTAAAAAAGTTTATCAGACTATTCATATAAGTACCATATTAAATGAATTTAAGCTATCACATAGCAAGAATTGTTTATAGAAAACTAAGAACCCTTCCACTCACAGTATTGTTCAACTTTCATGCCAAAATAAAGTAACAAAGCTTTAAATTTTCTTCAATAACTCAAACAAGTGATCTAAAATTTCTATAATCAATTTCGTTTAAATAAAATAACTAGCTGTTCTCCGTTTTACTGGCGTTCCCGGGATTAAAAGTAGCCCATAATTACCTTCGGCGATAATGTAGCTTCCTATTAGTGAAACAATTTTTCGAATCGGACCAATAACTCCGGAGCTTAGTGCGTTCAAACAAACAAACAAACTCTTCAGCTTTATTAGATTAATAAATAATCATGGATAGGTTTATGTTGGTAGTTCATGACAATTTTTCATTAATCTGTATTGTATCATTGAGACAATCATTATAGAAGCTGTCCTTAGTTTCTTACAAGTCCTGGAATAAAAATACCTACCTTCTTATCTCACGGGTCTACCTCTCTGCCAATTTTCATTTAACACTGTTTGAACGTAAAAACTTAGGTATTTATTGTAATTTGTAACCAGTGCATAATACATATAATTATGTAGTATTCAATCGTCAGATCAACTATACATATTCCTGGATATTAACATAGCCTAAAACCTTCCTCTAGGAACCTGAACCTAAGAGGATACCTATTTATGAACAGCGCTTCATAATCTGTACTGTGTTTCTCAAGGTATGAGAATACTAACAGACAAATTGACCTACATATTATTTGGTTGGTTATATTGAGTACGGGGTGTTCATGAACTCTAATGCGGGTGAAACCGCTGGACGAAAGCTAGTTACTATATAAGATTGGGTAGTGGAACCAAAAGATGAACGCCCCCCAGAAGATGAACAATTGTAAATAAAAGTAGAATTATAACAATACTGATTGACTTTTATGAGTAGATTTTTTTTCTCGCATAAGGCAATATTTTCACCACCCGCCTCCATAAAAACATCGGCAGTCACGCGTCAGGTGCGCTTGCGTATAATAATTTTGTGTGTGGTTCGCGCCAAAAAACATCATTGTATGGAAACCTACTTAAGGTGAGTACTCCGCAGATTTAAGCTAATCGTTAAGTTATAACAAGAATTATTGACACAATTATTTTTATTTTTGCCAAATAAAATCTTGATTAAGTAAGTGACTAAAACGTAGTCACACATTTATATACTTTAACATATTTAGCGTATAAAACACTGTTAAAGTAATGGTCTTAATATTTTTTACTTTAGCCAATAATTGAACGCCGTTCATATAATGGTAAAAAGTACGTAGAATATCTAATAATCATTACAATTTACCTAGTGGATAAAAATGATCTGTGTATTGTTTAAAACCATCTAAGTTTATTTAATAAACTAAAAACCAAAAGTGGAACGGGTAAAAAAATTACTAGAATTATCGGTTTTAATAAAGTATGAAATCAGTAGTGTTCACCTTTAGGATGAATTATCAAAAGTTGAACCAAAAAATATCCTTATAATTTTTTGGTTGGGTAAATTGAGAACGGGGTGTTCATGAACTAATGCGGGTTAGACCGCTGGGTGAAAGCTAGTTTTGTATAAAACCTTGGGCTCATGAGACAATATTTTTATTTTTCAAATAATCTTATAGTTTTCGAGCATAAAAAATTAACAGAAAAACAACTTCAACTATTAAGATAATTTAATTACCTACAATTATTCAAAGTTAGCGATTCGGCTTAATCGTTCATTTATTGGTTCCACTATCCTATATAAGGTAAATAAGAAATATTAAGTAAGAATTTTTAGTTACATCATAATAAAAATATTTTTATAGATAGATGGTACGGAAACCTTCGTGCGCGAGTCCGACTCGCACTTGGCCGGTTTTTTTAACATTCATTCAGCAACATAAGATGATGACTACCAGACGTAACTATCTGAATAGCTCCTAAGAAAGAAAGTAAACAGTATTTTCTTAAAAAAAATGCCTTTCCTTTATTTTTATAACATTTCTTCCCAGAAATTATATAAATAAGCGACACTATGATATGGAGCAATAACTATATTATTGCTGTGTTTTTTTTTTCAAAATCATTCAGTTCGATTCCCGGCAAGGCAATTTTTTTTTTTGAAAATCCAAGTACAGTTTTAGTTTTTATGAAAATCGGCTCCGAGACTTTCAGCATTTTTCGCTATTCCCTATACTTACTTTAGGATTTGGCCTACCACGCCCACTTAAAAAATCTAAATTTTATATAGGTACAGGATATTCATTTAATGACACATATTATTGGCTTTCAAATTATGTTTTTTGTTTATCTGTAATACGGGCACATAAGAAATAAATATTTTTTTGTGTAGTCACATAAAAAATAAATTTAAAAAATAAGCCCCCCCCCCACCCCATTCTAAGAGGAGGGGGGTGGGCCTACATATGGGGGCATTTTTGACGATAAAATTGACATAATAACATCGCCTTATATTATCGCTAGCCCTATCCCAAACACACTGTATATAAAGATCCATTTGTGGTAAATAGTTCATGTGATGATATGGAAAGATGATATTTTTTTTTTACTACACTATTTTTATGTTTATTATACTTTACTTAATCCAATCTTTGAAATGATTCCCATTGTCTGAACTAGTCGGTGGCCAATCGTATAATTCGACAAATCATTATATTCCTAACCTAACCTATATCATGATTAGACGAATTATACAGGCTGATTTTTAATTGGTATAGTAGGTAAAATGGCATTAATGTATACCTTATACAGATAATGAAAAAATATTTTAGAGTAATAATAATTAATAATAAATATCCTGGGATATTCTTCGCACACGGTTGAGACAATATTAAAATATTTCTATACAAACGAAAGATATCTATAAATTAGTTCATCGTTATATATACACTGTATACATATAATCATCCTGTATACATATAATAACCCTGTAGAAAATTCGTCTGTAATTGCAAACTTTTTGAGAAAAAAAGGATGGAACTAATTGAAGCGACACTGAAGACGAATTAATATTTTTAGTGTTGTTGTTTATCTGTATGTTTGTATGCATTAGTTTCAATTCAGCCTATCGCAGTCCACTGCTGGACATAGGCCTCTCCCAGGCTGCGCCACAACACCCTGTCCTCCGCTTTCCGCATCCAGTCTGTCCCAGCCGTCTTCTTTAGGTCGTCGGTCCACCTAGCTGGGGGGCGTCCCACACTACGCTTGCCGGTGCGTGGTCTCCACTCCAGGACTCGTCTGCTCCAACGGCCATCAGTCCTTCGACAAACATGACCAGCCCACTGCCACTTCAGTTTGCTTACTCTGCAGGCTACGTCGGTTACTCCGGTTCTCTTCCGGATAACTTCATTTCTGATTTTATCCATCAGAGAAACTCCGAGCATAGCCCGCTCCATAGCGTGCTGAGCGACCTTGAATTTGTGGACCAGCCCGATTGTCAGTGTCCACGTTTCGGCACCGTATGTCATGCATTAGTTTGAGTTTTAAATATTTATGACTTTCAATAATTTTGAAATATCACAGTTATGTAGGTAGTAACAATATTGACAGTTGTCAGTCATAATATCTTACTGAGCAGTCGCGACCCAACTTATGCAAAAAACAAAATTCATCGTCGAGCTTCAAACTGGCGTGCTCTCACCTTTGATTCTAAAAAGTTACTGAAAATGTTTGATACACACATTCGAAATCATTCAAATCAATTTCAAATAAATATTCCGCCATACAAATTACTATGAAAAATGGCGGACGAATTTCATGAATATTTAAGCGTAGTTTATTGTTTTGGTGTTAGTTTGTAAAAAAAACTGAGATGGTGAAGGTGGGTTTCATACTTTTAAGTTTTATTTTATACAAAAAGATTTATAATAATTTCATTCGAAATAATGTAAATTTGGGAAACCGCAAAGGTCAATTTTAGGTTTTGAGATAATTTATTGTGTTTTTTTCTGGCAATGAGAAAATATTTCACAAATATGACTCGGTGAAGTTGTTGATATACCTGTTTAGATTTTAAAATGTCTTTGAGATGTTACTTAATGTGAGTTTTTTGCCACAAGTTTTAGCGTTTTTCAGGGAATGGGGTCTCAAACACAAATTCATAGTCCTGCATAAAAAAAATCACATATATGCATCAAACCATTTAAGATATATTGTATACAACCAAACATCATCTTGAATATCTTCGGAGTCTGTTGGCACACAAGTTTCGTTTTCACATACACATTTATGCACTATTTGAAAAAAAAACTTGCCAAATGTTTTTGGCTAACAACTCGAAAACTACTGGACCCACAAATTTAAAATTAGCATACACATTTACACTACATTATGCACTAATTATCTTCTAAACTCGAATCATGAAATTCAACACTTTTCTGCTGCCCTGACACACAAAATTTCGTAGTATCTACAACTTCCTCTGTTGGATCATTTATTATAATTATGTATACTATATGTACATCATTTCAGCCATAGATGACATTTTTTTGGGTATATGAACCAATGTTTCAAAATAGCTGGCTAGTTCATCAATTGTTACATCACAGGGTGGATTTAGAGCTTGTTGTGAGCAAGTACCTGTTTGATTACTCTGCAATGTCTGTTTAGATTCAATAGTCAAATCTGTTTTTGATGTGTAATTTTTCCACCATTTGGCATGGTTGATAACATCTGGCATTGATGAATTTGGTAGGTTAGACCCTGAAGATATCTTTAGCTGAGTGCAATTTTTCACAAGTGTGCATAAATGTGTATCAGAATTGATATTTAGTGTCGCATTTTGCAAATCTTTCGATTGTAATGGTTGGCATTCAGTTCTTCCCAGTTCAGTATTATTCTTACCACAAGTTTTTAATAATTTGAGAACTGGCTCTTTTAGTATACCAGTTTGTTTCTTTTTATTGATACCAAAAATTTTATGTCTTTTCTGGGTTGAATAAGAACAGTTCTGCAGAAATGGCCTTTTAAATACATTATTTTTTTGATGAAGGAAAGAATCAAATCTGTTCACATCACTTCTGCTCCCTTTTAGATTAGCTGGTTCTATCTCCAGCCTTCCCATTTCCAAACGCAGCAATATATCTTCTTTTGCCATTGTACAGCTCACTCTGAAAAACATTTTTACATTATATTATGAGTTGTTCATGTTTATGGAGTAGGTAGGCCATAGGAAAGCTAGCTAATCACATATAAATAAAAATAATCTATTTAACTAATGGATCCGTAATTCATACAGCAAAGTAGGCTACTCTCCCTGATAGTACTAAGAAGGTGCTAAATATATTTCATTAGAAAATAAACAAATCAAAGTTACACGTTTTCCTGTCTATATTTATTTTTACATGTAAGACAGGAAAAACATTTGTAACACCTTTGTCCGGCAGTGGACGTACTACAGCGTCTACAGCTGATATGATGATGTTATACTTACATGAAAGTATCTCAATCGTTCAATTCAAAACAAAGCAATCATACAGGTAAGATTCTAGAATTGTTGAGTGTACACCAAGTCAACACCAAGTACACTGAACCGTACGTACTATTTGTTGTACTACACTTTGAGATTTTGATAACTCAGAGAGTATGACAATTTAACAATAATTTCAGTCTCACTGGAAATTATTGTATTGTAAATAAATAGACCACAGACAGGCCATTAAAGGTGAATTTGATAGATTGATTGGTATTTTTATCTGTTGTTTGTCCAGTCCATCCCACAGATCACTTTATACTAGATTGATACTAGGTTTAGATATTGTAGCGTTCCACCGACTTGCATGGCCGATACCATAGCGTGATTAAGGCCCGTGGCAGTGCTGCAAACTCTCCTTCTTTTGCAGGAGATTCCATTATTTTTGGACATGTCTGCTTATTTATTTTTCAATTCTGTGAAAATCTCCTGAATTTTCACGATATGAGCCAAATATCCGAAGTTTTAATAAAAAAATAGCGTAGAACGAAATGTTTCCAAGCAGAAAGGATTTTTGAACACATTCTGTTGTCGTTACACATTGGGTATCCGGAACGCACTCTATGGTGCTGCGCTGTCTGTAATTTTTTTTTTCATAGACAATTCACTATTAACACATGTATGTTTGGTTGCAAAAAAGTTCAGAAGCAGAGCAGCAAACTTTCTTTCTTTTCCAGGAGATTCCATGATTTTTGAGTATGCCCCTGATTTTTTTTTTTAATTCCATGAAAATGTCCTGTATTATTCATAGGCTTTTGGAGCAAATTATGTGGTTGCCAATTTATTAATAGCACATATTACTAAAATATGTACATACTAAACTATCGACAGATAATGCCTTCCTAGCATAGATCTTACATATTATCTAGCTTACTAACTAGGTACTTGATTGCATGTGACTAAATAAGTACCTACGAATAATTCTAAAGAAAGCAAAAATATTTTTTTTATTTCTTCTTTTATTTCCCGTCTCCTTTATTTCTGGCAAAAATATACTTCTTTTTGGCAAGTTGGGGTTTGCAGCACTGGCCCGAGGTAGTGATGTTCCGAGTCGGCTATTTTTGGTATTCGAATACTTTGGTATTCGTTAAAATAAGAATCGAGTTAGGATTCGACTCTGAAGACTCGGACAGGTATTCGAGTACTGGCACGAGTATTCGAATACTTCAGTGGACTCGAGTACTTTTTGAATCGAACTTTGTAGTTTGCTTTTGACGACAAATTCTAATATTTCATCACAAATCGTGTATGAAGATAGTACTAACAGCAGTTTATGTATAATTAGTAATTTAATCATTATATTAATCATAATTTGGTAATTTTGTATGGCCATTATTAAAGCTAACAACTAACTATTGACTATAACAATTATCAATTGAATTTTTTAACTTTATATTTATTTAATATCCATTTTTGTATTTTATGTTTTACACCCATATGTCCGGTCCAGCGCCACTTCAGTTCTTTGATTGTTTTTATTGCATCTTAAAGTTTTGTTCTTTCTTTTATGTACTCATTCGGATTCGAATACTGTATTTTATATACTCGAGTACGTGAGTACTTGCTAGGTATTCGAGTCAGTACTCGAGTCAGTCTGACTCGGCACATCTCTAGCCCGAGGTGTGGCGTGGTGAGTACTGGTGAGTGCTTGCTGTGGGTGACAAACAGACAGTGACAAAGAGGATATAATACTGGGTGAGTGAGGGAGTGATGCGCAGCGCAGCGCAGGCGCCAGGCAGGCATCATACGTTGTAGTGTAGTGCTCCGCTAGGAGTAAAAGTGTTCCGTGGTGTAGTGGCTCGCCCGCAGTAAAAAAAAACTCATATCATAGTCTTACAGTTGTTAGCGCATAGCCAGGAATTGAATTTCTAATAAAATTTAATACTACGTCTTGAATTTCTGCTAAAGATACTGACTGTGATAGATAATGGAATCAAATCCTGTAATTATTGCTGCTACAGCGAGACACACGGCATCTGTATGTAAACTATAATTTTAAGCCAAAAACTCAGTAGTTTACACTACTTGGATTAAAAATCATATTGTTAATTGTTTCAGCTTATATTTCTACATGGTTTGGGTGATACCGGGTTGGTGTTTAATTTATAATCGTGATCTCATTATAAAATACCTACTAATGATTTATTAACAAATAAACATAATTGCAGCCATGGATGGGCGAGTACAATTGCAGCTATTAGAGGGCCACACGTTAGAGTGATATGCCCTACTGCATCCACTATCCCTGTGACACTCAATGCGGGCTTCCGTATGCCGTCTTGGTTTGACCTTCGAACTTTAGATGCGACAGCTCCAGAAGATGAAGAGGGAATACTAAGGGCTACTAGCCTTATTCATGGATTAATATCTGACGAAATCAAAGTAAGTTAACTATCTAATTATCTATCTATAAAACTAGCGTCGTGTTGTGATAGCCTGAGCCAAGCGCCATGGTTGGAAAGCCAAGTTAAGACACCCTTTATCAAGATGGCCTTAAGAGATTGCTGCTAGTTTTGTTTTGAATAAGTGAAATACATATCACACACCAATCACAAAACCTTAGGAACTATGAAGCCTACATAAATGAAATTTGTTTTCTGCCAGCTAAAAATGGATTTACCAAAACTCAACTCTTGGGGGAATTAGTTTGTTTGAAAATCTTTTGTGGAATTAAAATATTAAACTTGTTGTAAATATAGTTGAAAGCATATTTAAAAGTATATAATGGATTTAAAAAAAATATACTCATAAATAGGCTGAATGAGGAGTTAATGTTTGTATGAGAAAAATATATTCAATAGCTGCTATAAGAAACAGACTGCAATAGGTTTAATATTACAAAATGTACAATATTACGGCTATCTATTTAATAAGGTTTTAAGTAGGCACGTATTTGAAGAAACATTACTAATCTGTTTTCAACATGATAAGAATCTGCTCTCCTCTCCTAGCCGGTCTGTGTGAATGGACCCCATATTGGTAAATAATTATGGCATTGTTAATATATCTATCTAATACCTTTAAACATGCAATTCTTGTATATATATATATATATATATATAATCTGAATCTCGGAAACAGCTCCTAACATTTTCATGAAATTTAGAGTTTTGTATGAAATACTACACTATGAGTTTCAAAGCATCAAATGATCTTCTCTTAGTGGTTCTACTGGTAATTAAAAATCACAAATAATGTACAACATATTTGATGTTTTCACGTGTTTTTAGATGTTTTATGCATTGGTTACTGTTTGGTCGTATATTTTGGACACTGTAAACCAAAAACCTCATTATTGGATAACTGAACATTCCGGTTGTGCACTTGCCTCAGATTGGGTGCAACATGTAATGTCCCTCATCGCCGCAACTGCGGGGACAATGTAGATGAGCTTGGTCACCATGGCTATCGTGCAGTAGCAGTACTGGGAGGCTTTCGCGTCTTGCGGCACTCAATGACTTAATCCGTCGGGCTCTTGGTCCGAGGTTCATCTTTTGTTCAAAGAAGTCTCCTATTGTCTAATTCAGGCCTCTCATGGCAAGAAGGCTGGCACGTATTTTGCACAAAGAATTAGCATTGCTATTCAGCGTGGCAATGCGGCCAGCCTTCTTGGCACGTTTTCGCTTGGCAGCAAATTGGGACAATTTTTTTACTTAAAAGTAGTTTAGTGTGTAGGTAGTAAGGGGTTTTTTTTGTATGCATATTTAATGTTGGTTTAGATTATATATATAATATTCTTGTAAATATTATTGTTTTATGTTGTTTTGTAAATAAAAGGTATAGGTATACATTACCTACTTATCTCACTGCAGGCAACAATGCGAAATTTCAGCCCGATCCATCCAGTGAATGGAATTGTGCGTTCATAGATAAGTCAGTCAGTCACGCTTTCTTTTTATATATTTAGATAATTTCATGGGCAAATTTTGTATGATAATAAACTGCAGTCTGTTGAGTATAGGTTCTACAAATAACCCATTTCAGTGATGAACTATTTCATACAACATGCCTGCAGGCTAGCTTTTGTGAGATGTATGTATGTCTTCTTTCTTTGTCCGTCCCTGTTCCCATTATTTGGGGTCAGGTCTCCTCACTTTTTTGCGCCGAGTTAGTCTGTCTTGGGTTGTCGGCTCTGGCAATTGGGCTACTTTGAGGTCTATTTTAATATTTGACCACCAGGTCGATGGCGGGCGACCTCTGCCTCGCTTTACTTTCAGCAGAATGAGGGCAATTTGTACCACATGCTCTTCGCTGCGTCTTTTTACGTGTCCGTACCATCTGAGGCGGTTTTCAGTCATCTTCTCTATCACTTGCCACTTTAAAGCTACCTCACCTCGCGCATATTCGTTACGAACTCCGTCAAGCCGTGTTACACCTCCCGCCCACCTCAGCATGTTCATTGACGTACATCTTTTGCTCATGTATCTTCTTAGCTGACTAACATTCTGAGTCATACAGTAGCGCTGGACGGACTGCTGTCTTATAAACTTTGCCGTAAGCGTCCGCCATTTTTACCACGCGACGTATTCTGTGGGCAACATCCGCGTCCAGGGAGTGTGTCCATGTATTTAAGAGCTCTTATGAGCAAAGGCTCAAAGGCGAGTGGTATTTGCAGTCAGTACAAAGTCATCGGCGTACAGCATATTCCATGGTAATGGAGCCGATATATTTTTGATGAGATGGTCTATCACCAGATTTATTTATTCTTTATTCTTTGCAAAAAGGTACATGGTTTTTACTTAAATAACTAAATACAACGGCGATAAATTTATTTTAAATGCACACTTTGTTTTTAAAGGTGCGTTGGCCTCCGGACTAGAAGATTCTGTATCCCGGTTGCCAGCGCCTTCCGTGGTTAAAATAAAATTGTTAACATATGATAACATAGGACACAATACAAATACAAATTTATAACTAAAAGAGAAAAATTAAGATGAAATTATGCTTAAAAATAAGTTAACGATACCAACCGATAGAATATATAAAGTGTGGATATAGATATAAATATAGATGAGGTGGGTGGGTATAAAGCAGAACGATTTAGAATGTAACCAATTTGGGCTAAAAATATTGAATACCTAACAGAAGCTCAGTCTCCGTATAATCGAGGGTAAGAAGCCAATTTTTCATCTTGACTTTTAATTGTGATATTGTGAGAGGGTACAAACTAAGTTTCTTGTTTATTTTATTATACATCCGGGGTGCTATAAAGCTGAATTGATGGCGTGCAAAATCTGTTTGACATTTATAGGTGAGACAGATAACATGGTGTCTACGTTTTGAGTTAAGAGTTTTAACGAATGGTGTACTGGAGTGAACTTTTATGACTGTATTAAAAATATATAGTTTGCGAACGGTCATTACTTGGCTAATACTATAGAGTTCTGATGTGGGAAATCTGTGTTTTTTAAATAGCATAACTTTCAGGACAGATCTTTGAGCTCTTTCTAGTTGTATTATGTGGGATTTATAAGTTCCACCCCATACTGTAATACAATAAGCTATGACAGACTGGCACAGTGCCGTGTAGATGGTTTTCAGAAGTTTAATATTTACAATATGCCTTAGCTTCTTGAAAATCCATACTAATCTTCTAACGCGTGTCGCAAGTACTTTTATGTGGGGTAGCCATGACATCTGTCCATCAAGTACAACTCCCAAGTATTTCATTGTTTGAACTTTCTCTAATACTGGACAGGCACATTTAGCAAGCCCAAGACATTTGCCAGAGTGGGCCTTTAAAAAGAGGTTTTGCGGTGGGTGGGATTTTGACCGAATTGCAAAGGGGATAAATTTAGTTTTGGAGATGTTAAGCGACAGAAGACTTTCATTGAGCCATAGCATCACTTTGTGTAGACCTTTTTCCGCAAGAGAGTATGCTTCAGACCAAGTCTCTCCCTGAAAAATGATTGCAGTATCATCGGCAAATGTGATAATCTCGCCACCTTGAAGGGTCATTTGGCAGAGCTCATTTATATAAATCAGGAAGAGACTCGGTCCAAGCACACTGCCTTGGGGAATACCAAAAGTAATGGGTGCATCGTTAGATTGAATGGGCTGAGAGCAGATCCCTGATGAACGCCTACTTTGACCTTAAATGCTTTACTTAGGCCCGCTAAGCTTCGTACTCTTGTATTGGCACTGTTGTACATATCCTTGATAAGCTCAATATAATATTCTGGGACTTTTTGTGCCCGGAGAGTCTGCCACACTTGCTTGCGGGGCACTCGGTCGAAAGCTTTTTCGAGATCAATAAACGCAAGATACAGATCATTGTTGATTCTATGTTTTTCCATTAGAATTCTGGTCGCCTGTATAGCATCCGTTGTTGACCTGGATGCAGTGAACCCAAATTGATTTGGGGCTATTTCAGATATTGCCACGAGCCGCTTATTTATGATTCGTTCCCAGATTTTCAATACGTGCGAGTTCAGCTTTATACCTCTGTAATTTTCGCACTGTGCCACATCGCCCTCGTTCTTGTAAAATGGTAGCAGAAGCTTTGACGCCATGAGTCTGGAATGCGTTTTGTAACTAGGATGACATTAAATAGTTTAGTTAGCCAGGCTACTGCTAAAGGACCAATTCGCTTCCACAAGTCCACTGGAATCTCCTCCGGCCTGTGCTTTTGTGTTTTTCAGTTTAGCTACCGCATTTCCTACTTCATCAGCGAAGACTTCGGGTATAGGCCCGTGCGTAGTAGGTTCAAGAGGTACGATTTCCTCATGAGGAAATTCCTCGTTAAGCAGTTGTTCATAATATTATTAGATTATTAGTTGCTGGTCTTTGCTTTTTATGTATTTTTTAACTTTAACGTCCATAGTAGCCCTGTGCTTACGTTTTGCAATTCTGAGTTCTCAATTCTTTCAGTCTTGGCATTCTCCAAACTACTATAAAAGGCGTGATCTGATTTTTTCTTTCTCCTGCGCCACGGACCTCCTTGCTTGCTTCTTCGCTTTTTTATATTTGTTCTTATCTTCATCTAGTTGCGATCTTTGCCATTTCAGAAACAGCTTTTTCTTCTTTACTAGTGTTTCCTTCACTTTGTCGTTCCACCATGTAGGATCTTTTCCAGTACAATGTGGTCCTTTGGAGATTTCTATTATCTCTGCTGCTTTGGTTCTGCACTGTTCTTCGAATTTAGACCAAATATCGGATATCAGTTTCTAGGTATTCCTCTATAACAGTTTGTAGCCCGTCTCCGTTGTATCCAGTTCCTTCCACTTAGTCCTCGGTGTTCTATCCACCACCGTTTTCACGGTCTTGGGTAGATCGTATACGACTACAAGTATACAATGTTGTGCCGTCAGGGCCTCGCCTGGGATGACTTGGCAGTCCTTGAATTTCCTTATAACGGCAATGTCTGACATGATGAAATCTATTTGTGAAGCTCTGCCTGCACACTTAAAGGTGATCAGGTGCTCCAATTTATTTTGGAAGTTTGTGTTTATCAAGGTAGTGAGTGTCGTGCTACAAAATCCAGAATGTCCCCTTTGTTTGTTCAACTCGCCCATTCCATGCCCCTCGTGTGTACCACCGTTATCAGCACCTCTGGCACCCACGTGGCCGTTCTGTGAGATGTATGTAGTAATTTAAAAATATTATTTCTTGAAAACTAAAATTACTGGGTGTATTTTTTTATTTTCCGTGTTATATACATACAAAACAGCATAGGTACCTATGCTGTATGTAGTACCTAGGTGGTAATTTTTCAAACAATTTTATTGTAATTACAATAACAGCTCCACCAAAAAAAGAAGCCTTGCTGAGTTTCTTGCCGGAGTCTTCTCAGTTCAAGTGTATTCCGAACCGGTAGTAGAGTCTATTGTAAAACTGTAACTTTTGACATTCATAAGTGCCTTATTAGGGCCTAAACTGAATAAATTATTTTTGATTTGATTTGATTTGATTGAGCTACATACTTCCATTACTTATAGGTATATTAAAAGCTAACGTGTTTTGGTATGTAGGTAGCAATGAGTTTTTGTTACATATTTCCAAAAATATCATTTTATTGTAACCAATACCATAAAACTACTTTTGTTTTGTGCTGTTTCTCTTAAGGGTAAACCTTCGGTTGGAGCGTTAAATTCAAATTTAATCATGTTTTTTGCTAATTGCAGCTCAGTTATTGGTCGTTATCAACATGTTATTTACAATAGTAACATTTTCATGAAATAGTCGTATATGTCAGTAATATACCTTGGAGGAATATGTTGATGATTTATTTTGTTATTAATCAGTAAATATACTACCATTCTTATCGCAAATAACATGCTGATAACTTACGACCTATAACTGAGCTGCAATTAGCAAAAAACATAATAAAATTTGAATTTAACGCCCAAACCGAAGCCTAAGGTGGAGGGTCTAAATTTTATATTTAATACTTTCCAAGTTAGGATACCTAGATTACTCTTCGACCTCTGTTTTATACCTACATAAGTTTATTAGAAAATTCCTACTGGCTATTAAGACCATTTAAGCTGTTCTCTAACCAAGTCTTAACATAATTTGGGGTCTATGGCCAAAAAACAAACTCGCATAAATTTCGGAGGCATTCAAGCATAATGCTGACGAGTTGTAAGTGAAATTATCATGTGTTATTATCACTTCATTATATTAATAAGATTATGAAATTTATGTTATATTGTTGAGATCATAGTAATCTGTTGGATATACATACTGCTCCTGATTGATTATTTGTCCGCCCTGGGTTTGCTATACAAAACGTTAATGATTCTTTAAGAGATTAACAGTATATTATTTGCTTCTTAGACTGGAATTCCTGCCTCTAGAGTGCTCCTCGGGGGATTCTCTCAAGGTGGAGCCCTAGCGCTACATGCTGCTCTTACTTACCCGGAACGATTGGCTGGTGTGATGTCATTGTCGTGCTGGCTGCCAAGACATGCTCACTTCCCTGATGCAGTCAAAGCACCACTAGATATGCTCGTAAGGATATATAACTTCATATATTTTCTAACCAACATCAAAACATTTTATATACTTCTATACTAATAGATTGGGTGGCAAAGAAAGCGGATTTTTTTTATAGTATACCAAGGAGGATATACAATTCATTCAGACATTTTCCAATGCGCATTGGACGGTTTTATGTAGCTATTTTGTGGTCATTGGGTATTAGCGGGAATACACTTTTATCTATGTACTTATTTATCTTAGTGTTTCAGCTGAGATGCAATCTTTGTTAGTAGTCACTTTTTAAGATTCTGTAGTTATTTAAAGTTTCTGTGTGAAATGTCTTTTCGCCCATCTATTTATCAACATCCTAACAGCCATATTATTTACACATTTGATGATCTGCACTGAACATGTATTTACACCAATTTCCGAACTTTAGTTCGTTTCCACAAAAAGTTTTTACAAACTTTTATTTTTTTGACATTCTTCACACACGGTTATCTGATCCCAAACTAAGCACAGCTTGTACTATGGAAACCAGATAACTGATATGTAGTATATATACTACTTTTTTTTTGTAAATACATACTTAAGTATATAGATAATTACACCTAGACTCAGGACAAACAGATATGTTCATGCACACAAATGTTTGTCCTGGATGGGAATCGAACCCACGACCAGCGGCGTGATAGGTGGCGTCTAACCGTGTTTCCCTAAGAATGTCAAAAAAATCTATCCTAGCTAGGGTTTGGGTCCCGGGACGTCTCGTGTCTCGAAGTCCCGGAACTTTCGGGTCGAGACTCGAGATGAGACAAGATTGTCGAAATTGTTATGTAATCATTTTTATTTTTAAATAATTGAAGGAACTTAGTGCCATCTGTTAATGTAATGAATAATTACTATGTAACTACTAAGTCTTGGTAACTACTTGTCCGGTGGCATTATAACAAAAATCAGAAACAGATTGTCGGACAAAGCTGTTGACGCTCAGTTTTTTTTAAAAGTCTATTTTATTAAATCAGCAAAGAAGTCTAAATAATGTGTTGATTATTTAAAAAACTGATTTATAAGTCTGTTTTATTATTTATATTAAGACTAGCTGACCCGGCAGACGTTGTCCTGCCCTGAGAACAACTGGGACCTACCTACCCCTACCTGCCTCTACCTGCCCCTACCTACCTCTACCTGCCTCTACCTACCCCTACCTACCCCTACCTATTTACCTAACTATTTTCCACGTAACTTTTTTTTCTGTTCTAATTTTGCGGAGTCATACAAATTTCCATCCCCTATTTTAGGGCTGAGGGAAGATTTCCATAAAAAAATAAGGCGGGTATTTTTCGTTGGTAATAAAGAGTACAAAAAAATGATGCATGTTTTTTTTATTAGTCACAAATAGTCCGCATACCTATTTTTTACCTTGAAAACTGCGGAATGCTCCACTTCCCCCCCCATTTTAGGGAAGCGGAGGGTTAGAAAGGGAAAAAAATAGCCTATGTCACTCTCCATCCCTTCAACTATCTCTACATAAAAAATCACATCAATTCGTCGCTCCGTTTTGCCGTGAAAGACGGACAAACAGACACACAGACACACATTCTCACTTTCACATTTATAATATTAAATAATATAATATAATATTAAATAATATATATAAGTATGGATTATTTAATTATGGAACAAATCTGTGATTATAGAATTAACAATGTTGTGATTATGACCAATGATTAGATACTAGAATTACTAGATAATAGTACCTAAAGTTATTAAGAATTAGTATGATTTTTAACAAAGTTCGTTTTATAACTATAAGATTTAACTGCTTAAAAGTAAATCTGTGTTTCATTAAAAGCAATAAACAAGGCAATTATTAAGACTGAAATTAACGTTAAAGTTATTAAGTTTCTGTTTAATGTTTTTTAATACGTTTCACCAGAAATAAATTCAATCAAAAAAGGCTTACACCACATTAATAAAGAAATTCTTAAAAGTCTCGAAGTCCCGGGACTTTGATTGTAGCCAGTTTCGTGTCCCGGGACTTTAAAATTGTTGGGAATTCCCAAACCCTAATCCTAGCTGACTTACTTCCATAAATAATCTACCTGCCAAATTTTTGCGTCAACATACAATTTGGCCGTTTTTTTATTTGGTTGAATTAGAAGCTAGATTTTTTACAGCTTCAAAGGACCGTAGTTTTATGTATTTGATATCTCTACGCGTCCTGAGAAAAACTTTTTTGACAGACAGACCATGAAGTGAAATAAAACCAAAGAAAAACCAGGCTTTGACTCGAGGCTCATACCATGTCGTCGTGAAATATATCTCATCTGGTAGTCTTATCGAACTTAGTGTCGTCGGCTCTTAGAATAATTGACTCTGCACCCCAAAAACAAATATACTTCTCAATTTTGGCTATTAATAGTGACGGCAAAAACAGACAGACACACATTACAGGCAGACTAACTGATTGTTTTTATAATTTGCGATATGATTCTGTTGATTTTTTGTAATATATTGGTAAATATCTACTACCATTCATCATTATATATTTTAATCAGTAGCATTGTTGGCAAAACATTACAGTTTCATGTATGCACAGTTTAAGCAAACATTTACATTTCAAGTCACAACGGAGGTTAATTAAACATTTACCTCGCCATGCTTTATGTAAAACACTGAATAAGTGTGAAATATTATATTACAGATACTCCGCATCGGTTGTAAAAATGTATCCGTTTGTATTTTTACACTTTAGGCACACCCGTGTATAATGATTCATTATAGTACAGTTGTTGTTCCCAAGATAATGCTATAAAATAACTTTTTTTCTATTAAAGTACACTTTGGACCTATCAATAGTATAATCAATCAGTATCAATTCAATTTGACGATGACAATGTCACAAATTTTGTAACTTGAACTTTAGAGGTAAGAATTTATGGGAGTTGGCAACACGGATTTCTTATACAGGTGAATTTTTCAGAATCATTAATCAGAATAGAAAAAAAAATATCTATCTACTATACAGTGTGTTTGGGATAGGGCTAGCGATAATTTAAAGCGATTTTATTATGTCAATTTTATCGACAAAAATGCCCCCATATGTGGGCCCACCCCCCACCTCTTGGAATGGGGGTTAATTTTTTAAATTTATTTTTTATGTGACGACACAAAAAAAAAATATTTCTTATGTGCCCGTCTTACAGATAAACAAAAAACATAATTTGAAAGCCAATAATATGTGTCATTAAATGAAAATACAAAAATGAAAAAAAAAATACCAAAAATCTTTAAAAAAAAATTATGAATTTTAGTTATTGGCAAAAAAAAACCTTTTTTTTTTAAATTTTAAACTTATTGCAAAATCTAGCCCTTTAATTATAACTTTTTTTGGTATCATCAAAAAGACAAAGATATTATCTGCATAATCATACCTAAATCATAGCTGTGCGTTGCATAGTTCAAAAGTAATTATTGTTTGAATATGACCATTACGCGAGCGCCCTGTGCAAAAAATCGGTCAGGTGGCTACCCAAACTATTGAATAGATAGGGCGTGCGAGCAGGCAGGCAATATTAGTACAGGCTTTCTTAAACTTGAAAGAAAGGGACGTAATAGTATTTTGTTTTGGGGCCAGGTAAAAAAATACGGTGATTTGTCTGGGACAAAGTAAATTTAAAATTAGTCGGCCAGTTGTCCCTCGCTCTACGTTGCGATCGCTATACTTTCAATTATCGCGTACCGTTTCACATCTGGTGTTTTTTTAAGCTTATTATGGCTTATTCACCGCGCCACATAGCTGACATACATTTTGTGTATGGTCTATCTAATGGCAGTGCTGCTGCTGCTGTGCGGTTATATCGAGAGAGATTTCCGAACAGGCCTACACCCAGTCGACAAACGTTTGTCACTATTCATTTGAGGCTAGGCGAATTTGGGATCCAGAGGCCTCCAAATGAACGCAACCGCTTGGTGACGCCAGAGGAAGAAGAAGAAGTTCTTCAATTGATTTACGCAGATCCTAGTCTCAGCGTTAGACTCATTGCGAATCAATTACAATTGAGTATTTGGACCGTTTGGAGGCTTTTGAGACGAGAATGCCTGCATCCGTTCCATTTTCGACGTGTGCAGGACATCCGCGAGCCCGACTACGGTGCGCGGTCAGCCTTTTGTTCTTGGATCAATGGTCGAGTAAGGCCCTTCATTTATGAAAAAAATTATGTGGACAGACGAAGCTACATTTACAAGAACTAGAATACTTAATCACAGAAACCAGCATTTGTGGATGGAGGATAACCCACTCGCAGTAAGACCAAGCAAGTTTCAACACGAATTTTCAATAAATGTTTGGGCATCTATGATAGATGACAAATTGATTGGTTCGATAGAATTGGCCAATACGAGATTTTTTGAATTCCTTGAGAACCGATTCCAAGATATTATATGGGAATTGCCGCTTACCTACCGACGACAGATGTGGCTGCAGCTAGATGTTGCGCCGGCACACTTTGCGCGCAATGTCAGAGCACACCTTGATAATAATTATTCACCGTGGATCGGACGACGCGGAACCGTAGCGTGGCCACCGCGGTCGCCTGACCTGACCCCGCTTGATTATTTTTTGTGGGGGTGGATGAAATAGCGAGTATACGCCGTAGTGCCAAATAGTCGAGAGGAACTTTTGGGAAAGATAATGGCAGTTGCCGCCGAAATTAGAGACGATACTGAATTAGTATCGAGAGCGACCGGCCAAGTGAATGTGCGTGCTGTGACATGTTTACAGTTTAAATTTTTGAATTGATTAAGATTTAAATGCAAATAATTAAAATAATTTAAACATGTATTTTTTGTTTTTTTAACCCATTTTTGATAGTTCACATTTTGTACGTAGTAGAAAGGCACAATTCAAATGACGATAACTTTTGCACTATGCAACGTAAAGCTATGATTTTAGTATCTTTATGCAGATAATATCTTTGTCTTTTTGATAATACCAACAAAAGTTAGTATTAAAGGGCTAGTTATTGCAATAAGTTTAAAATAAAAAAAAACAGGTTTTTTTTTGACAATAACTAAAATTCATATATTTTTTTTAAAGTTTTTTGGTCATTATTTTTCTTTTTTGTATTTTCCATTAATGACACATATTATTGGCTTTCAAATGATGATTTTTGTTTATCTGTAAGACGGGCACATAAGAAATAAATATTTTTAGGGTTCCGAAACTCTAAAGAAAAAAAAACGGATCCTTTATAGGATCATTCGTGCGTCTGTCCGTCTGTCTGTCCGAAAATATTGGACTGGATTGAGTTGAAACTTGGTACACATATGTAAGTCGGTGACCCAAACATGGATGTGTTACGTAAATAAATGAATTTCAAACATGGGGGCTACTTTTGGGGGGTAAATTAGAAAATTAAAAAAAAAAGTTTAGCAGACTATATTGTATGACATATCAAATGAAAGGGCATGTTGTGAGGATTTCAAATATATTTTTTTTATAATTTTAATATAAATAGTTTTGAAGTTATTTAAGAAAATAGGCGAAAAATTGGCGTAAAATGACCATTCCCCCCCCCCCCCCCTTAATTCCGAAACTACTGGGCCAAAAATTTTGAATAGTTCTTTACCTAAAGATTACAGGAAAACCTATAAGAAGTCTATCTAATATCTTTAAACGAGCAATTCATGGATATAATCTGAATCTCTGAAACGGCTCCAACGATTTTCATGAAATTTGGTATGCAGGGGGTTTTGGGGGCGATAAATCGATCTAGCTAGGTTTCATTATTAGAAAACACGATTTACCAAAAAAAAAAAACGAGCAAAGCTCGGTCATCCAGGTACTGGTTTTTTTTTTACCTGTATAGGCCTGTGTTTGACCACAATCTCACCGTGGTCAGTGATGATGTGACCGATGGTGGTAAGCATACAAAGCCTAGAAGGGAACTAGCTCTCAAGTGCAGCTGTCGGAACACACCGAAAGGTGCTTGGCGACAGATTTTCTACTTGAGGGTGGTAGCCAGCCAGGCGGGTAGATACTACAAAGTATCCTACCACCGTGCTATGGTTTCCTCACGATGTTTTCCTTTACCGGAAGCTCAAGCTCATTGTAGGATTGAACCCGTGACCTTCGTCTCGGCGTCACTTGCCACTTAAAGTAACATAGGAAATTTCTCAATTCTTGGTTACCATCCATTTTGCTTCGAATATACTTAACCGTTTGAGTTTAAATTTAGTACACATGTATTTCTGTGACCCTGACATGGATGTGTTAAGTATATATCCCCTTTTAAGGAGCAAATTAGAACATAAAATAAAGTTTTGCAAACTGTACCGTATCACATATCAATCGAAAAGGGCTTACTATGAAGGTCTAAAAAAATATTTTTTACGCGACGCTTGATTTGAAAGACTTATTTGAACTGCGTAGACTTATTAAAAAAATAAGACGTAACGATCGTAAACAACGGTGACAAAATAAGTGAAGACAAAATACGAGCGCATTTGCGTATGTGTGCGAGAGAATAATATTGTAAGCTTGCTGAGACTCTCAAGTACGAGTGACATATTCATATATATTTTAAAAAAATCGATGACTTGCAACCCTGATCCAAAGGCGTCAAAAAATTATTCTGTCAAATGACATCGAATATTATTGTGAATAGTAATAAAATTACACAGAGAATCGGTTACTATTCTTGTCAACCATAATCTCAAAATCCTTTTTCTTTAAACACGAATTGTTTTTGCATCTTTTTATGATGCACGACGGCATAATTTCGTAAGTGTTTTTTGATATTACGTCTTAAGCTCTTCGTCACTAACGACCGGCTGTCTTGATATTGCCGATTTGTCTTCATACTACGTACTTTACTTTTAATGTCAGATCTATCTGTCTTTAATTTATCATCGGTCTGAGATATAATACCGAGCGCAGCGCGCGGTGCAAAAATTAAGGTGCTGCCCACTGCGGCAAACGCTGTGGACAAGCACGCGGCGTATTTTAACTGCATGGGTTCGTTTGTTTGAAAAATGGGTCTTCGTTTCCACTGCAGCACACCTTTTGTACTTATAGAATGGCATTGGCATGAGCTTTGCTAGACAGTTCTTCAGACGATAAATCTATATGGTCCCACCTCTTGCAGTGAAGCTACGCACGTTTTCGTGTACCGCGTGCATAGCGTTGAACTGCGTGATCGCCACATTCGTGCAAACCACTCGTGTCTCGTACATAGCGTGTTGGGTGGCAGTGGACATTATCACATACAATTTCTTGTAAAGCGAAGTTAGGCACACGTACGTTGCCTCTCAGCTGTGCGTCAGTGCCTTTATTGCGATGCTCGCTAAGTTGCGAGAGTGGTTTTTTTGAGAATTCAACAATAGATAATGTATTCAGTAATTTCCCTGTACAATCCAGCACTATACCTACATACTTTTTTTAGTCACCATCAACAAATTTGGGTCAAATTAAAAAATATTTATGGAACTTAGTTAAACATGTACCTACGGAACCCTCTCCATGCGAGTTTAACTCGTGCTTGCCCGATTAATTTTGTGGTGTAGAGTCACATAAAAAATAAATTTAAAAAATTAAGCCCCCCCCCATTCCAAGAGGAGGGGGGTGGGCCCACATATGGGGGCATTTTTGTCGATAAAATTGACATAATAACATCGCCTTAAATTATCGCTAGCCCTATCCCAAACACACTGTATATCCTACTAATATTATAAATGCGAAAGTTTGTGAGTATGGATGTAAGGATGGATAGATGTTTGTTACTCTTTCACGCAAAAACTACTGAACGGATTTAGATGAAATTTGGAACACAGATAGTTTATAACCTAAATTTTCACATAGGATACTTTTTATCCCGGGAAAACATAAGATCCTCGGGAATGCGGGCGAAACCGCGGTGCTAATGAAGACCCCGTTGTTTATATAACCGAACAAATAAAGGTAAATTTGTCCGTTTGTAAGGTCCGTCAGTATCCCCATAACTCGAGGACCACAGTACAGATTTTGATGCGCTTTTCGAAGATAGGTATCCTCTTAGGTTCCTGAAGGAAGGTTTTATGCTATGTAAATTTCCAAGGACATGTGTAGTTGTTCTGTGATGATTTAATGCACTCTAAAATCTGCTAACCAGGACAACAAGTGTGAAAACCCCCGTTTATTCCCATTTGTTCCTTTGACAGTTCCTTTAAAGGGACATACCAAATTTCATGAAAATCGTTCGAGCCGTTTCCGAGATTCAGATTATATATATATATCCATGAATTGCAGGTTTAAAGGTATTAGATAGACTTCTTATAGGTTTTCCTATAATCTTTAGGTAAAGAACTATTATCTGATTTTTTTTCAAAATGTTTGGCCCAGTAGTTTCGGAAATAAGGGGGGGGGGGGAATGGTCAATTTTCTTAAATAACTTCAAAACTATTTATATTAAAATTCTAAAAAAAATATATTTGACATCCTGATAAAAAGCCCTTTCATTTGATATGTTACACAATATTGTCTGCAAAACTTTTTTTTTTTAATTTTCTAATTTACCCCCCAAAATTAGCCCCTATGTTTGAAATTCATTTATTTACGTAACACGTCCATGTTTGGGTCATCGACTTACATATGTGTACCAACTTTCAACTCAATCCAGTCCAATATTTTCGGACAGACAGACAGACAGACGCACGAGTGATCCTATAAGGGTTCCGTTTTTTTTTTTTTCGGAACCGAAAATCGAAAAACTAGTGAAAGGTTCAGTCAGAGCCATTAAGCCTTGTTGGATGAACGGATGGCATGTGATAGGTTGACTTGGTTTTAGTATTATTATAATGTTGGAAAATACTTACCATAATAATCCAGTCACACTACACTATTTATATATCAGGATGACTATTCTTAATACTTTATAATCAATACTTAATCGTCAATCGATTGACTCCAATATAATCTTACCTATCTATTTTTAATGGATTAAAAGGGAAAGGGTTAAGGTTATTAAAATAAGCATTTAGGCCCAACTGCATAACTCATTTATTCAACGTTATTTTAAATAGGCCTCGACTATGAATCTACCCTTGAATTTAATACCGGTTCGGATGGCCGACCATACTGAGAAGAGCCGGCAAGAAACTCAGTAAATAAGGTCTTATATACGGCCACTAACATATCAAAGTAATAAATTGTTATTTCACTAAATTATTATTTCTATAAATCTTTTACATAATAAACACATGATCAACAGTAAATACATTTTTGAAGTACCAAGGCACAGTCACAATCATAGTAATAAATATTATATTAATATACTTATCTCTATATTGACGGACAGTTTTTCCACACTTATGATGATTGACTATCATCATAACCAATGACTTCCAAATATAAAAAACTACTGCGCCGAGTCAGGAACAAGTAGCCATTTTATATCATTACATTGTCGGGTAACAACCAATCACAGAGCATTATCACTGTGTGGTCAAATAAATTATAATACTGGAGATAAATATTTAGAATAATGATTAATGAATTTACATGATATTACAATAAACCTTATCAAAGCTGTAGTTTGATTCAAAAAGTGAACAGTATTAAAATCTTTCTATTATCTTCATTCAAGGCCATAAAATCACAATCCAATAACGTAGTAATTCCAATAGAAATAATTGTTATAATACCTTAATAATACGATTCTAAATTATTATACAGTTAAAAACGGAAGCTGTAAAACGGAAGTGTCCCTTAGTAATCGTTAATATTTATTGGAACAATTCTCATTATCATCACACTAGTTGATATTCATATCTTTATTTTTAATCATGATATTAATGGCAAAACTTTATTAAAGAACAACTTGTTAAAACGGAAATGAAGATACATATTCATTAAGAAAAGAAATGGCGCCATGAATATGATCCACAGATAACACAATAAATGAATAATTCCTTTAATGGTCCAACCATGGTCAGTTCAACCATTTACTACCAAAAATAAGCAAGAGTGTGGATTCATAATTAATTTGATCTGTCACATGCAAGAAATAAAGTGCTTTTCTTTCTTTCTAATCTAAAAATGTATATGTACATGTAGGAACCTACATGTACATCGCAGCCATTGACGTCACAATTGAAGGTTGAAAAGATTAGTTTTTGTATGACTACAAATGTGTTAGGATAATATATTTTATAAAGCGGGCACTGATGGCAGACTAAAACACGTAAATTTATTTCAGATATTCCAAGCACACGGTGACTGCGATCCAGTGGTGCCGTTCAAATGGGGACAAATGACTGCGTCGTTTCTCAAAACATTCATGAAGAACATCGAATTCACTACGTACCAAGGGCTTACCCATAGTTCTTCCGAGAGCGAACTCAAAGATATGAGAGCGTTTATAGAAAGAACGCTACCTGCTACCAAATAAAGTAATAATAAATTATATTCATAAGAGAAGTACAATTGTCTTCAAATTTCTATTTTATCCTAGAAACTAATAATATTATTAAAAATTATAATTAACTAGATATTTAACAATAGTAATATATAAATAATAATGTTACTGAAATCATACACAAAAATACGAACATCACTACCTATGTAGCAAAGCTTTGTAGATGTTTTGATTAAGTAATGATTTACTTCTCTATAACATGAATAAAAACAATGGACAAAATGACCGAAGATCGTCATTCAAAACGGCCTAGTAACCTGGGGGGCAATTCCACTAATTAGTTTTGATTAGGTTACAAATACAAAAATGACGACTTTTGTACGTTTTCATATTCCACTAATAAATCTGACAACGATGAACGAACGATGTTTCGGTTGCCAAGGGCAACAACGATTACAATCTAATCATAATAATCCAATCGTGATTCGGTTTCGTTTATTTAATGGAATACCGTTTTTAGTAAAATTAGAATTGGATTGGAAACGAACTTTAACTGAATCGAAACTGGATGATACAACGGTTGTGTAATTTAGCAGAATTGGCCCCCTGTGCTTAGTTCCCGAACGCTCAGTTGATGCACATGAGTAGACAAGAACAGAGACAACGCTTCTTAAGAACAACGTGCAAAGAAATTCATTTATATACGTTATAATTAGGGCATGCAATTATCCGCCTCATTTTACTATCCGGATATTTCGAATACTTCCAGTTCACTATCCGAATAAATCCGGATAATTCGGATACCCCCTTAGAAATGGGTTAATCAATCAGTCAACTTAAAAATTATGTCTTTAATTAACATTTTTAAACACGCACGCTAAGTGCCTCATCAACCATTTATAATTAAGAGACGGCATCCACCCTCAATAGTCACCCCGCACGACGCCCAACGAAATGCTCAACAGACAGATCTCAAAGTCTTTAACTCGCGACACACGCCTATTTAATACAGTTAGTATTAAAGAGGCCATTGAGCAGAATAAAGGCTCTAAAGTGTTCGCAAGAGATCTGTCTGTTGGGCAGAGCCAACTGACGAAGCTGAAGACTGAGGGTGGCAGAATAATCACATCAAACATGTCGGCTAACCCGACACTATACTGAAGATATCCCGGACGTCAGCCTGTACGAGATTAGAATGGCTCTCAAACAACTCAAGAACAGCAAGGCGCGTGATGATGGAATTACAGCTGAACTTCTGAAGTTACACCGACAAGCTATACAGAAGACCGAGGAGTATAACCAGCCATTATGCTTAGCGTTTGTCGACTATGAGAAAGCCTTTGATTTGATTGAAACCTGGGCCGTCTCTTCAAAGGTGCCAAATCGACTACCGGTATATTGAGGTGTTAAAGTGTTTGTATGAGAACGCCACCATTTTGGTCCGTCTTCAGGACCAGAACTCGAAACCTATCCAATTGCAGCGAGGCGTGAGACAGAGAGACGTGATATATCCGAAACTGTTCACCGCTGCACTGGAAGACGTCTTCAAGCTTCTGGACTGGAACGGATTTGGCATCAATGTCAATGGCCAGTATATCACTCACCTTCGATTTGCCGATGATATAGTAGTCATGGCTGTGACCTTAGAAGACCTCAGTACAATGCTCGATGACCTCAGCAGAGTCTCTCAACAAGTGGGTCTAAAAATGAACATGGATAAGACGAAAATCATGTTGAACGTCCATGTTGCACCCACTCAAGTAAAGGTTAGGAATTCTGAGTTGTAGAGGACTATATTTACCTAGGACAGACCATCCAACTAGGTAGGTCCAACTTCGAGAAAGAGGTCAATCGTCGAATCCAACTCGGCTGGGCAGCGTTCGAGAAGCTACGTAATATCTTCTCGTCTCAAATACCGCAGTGTCTCAAGTCGAAAGTCTGTGTTGCCAGTGATAACTTACGGAGCAAAGACGTGGTCGCTTACGATGGGTCTCATCAGAAGGCTCAAGGTCACCCAAAGAGCAATGGAGAGGGCTATGCTCGGAGTTTCGAATCGAGATCGAATCAGAAATGATGAGATCCGCAGGCGAACCAAAGTAATCGACATAGCCCGAAGAATTGCCAAGCTTAAGTGGCAGTAGGCGAGGCACATCGCTCGTACAACCGACGGCCGCTGGGGCAGAAGGGTTCTCGAGTGGCTACCACGAACCGGAAGGCTCAGCGTGGGCAGGCCCCCCCACAAGATGGACCGATGAACTTGTGAGGGTCGCGGGAAACCGCTGGGTGCGGGTAGCGCAAGACCGGCCATCGTGGAGATCCTTAGGGGAGGCTTTTATCCAACAGTGGACGTCTTTCAGCTGACATGATGACGAAGTTGACGAAAATGTTGTAATATTTGAGTGATTTTGATGTAATCCAATAAAAAATTAGTATGCTATATTAATAAAGTAACTATTCGTTTTATCCGGATAGTAAATCGAATAATATCCGAATATTAAAATCGCCGGATATCCGAATATCCGGATAGCATGCCCTAGTTATAATTACATCCGTGTTTGGATCACCGACTTGCA
The DNA here is from genome assembly GCA_963555595.1 of Tethea ocularis. Taxonomy (NCBI): domain Eukaryota; kingdom Metazoa; phylum Arthropoda; class Insecta; order Lepidoptera; family Drepanidae; genus Tethea; species Tethea ocularis. The sequence continues at coordinate 6,299,489 of OY741963.1, read as the reverse complement.
TACATAATGTGTACTTACCAAATTTCAACTCAATCCAGTCCAGTAGGTATTTTGGGACAGACGGAGACACGATTCTGTTTTTTTCTCGATAGTTCCGGAACCCTCAAAATACAGAAAATAGTTATTTACCTATAGATTACTGGAATACCTATAAGAAGTCAATGATATTTAAAGTAACAGGAAAATACGAAACCCTCGGTGCGCATAGTCGCACTTGTCCGGTTTTAATATAATAATATACTGTCTTGGTGTTTTATTCCATTATGTTTGTTTATATTTCCTGTTTATTTAGCACTGCCCCTGAAAGTATTATTTTTTTAAAGGGTTCTGCGGATTGGGGTATTGTTTTAGATTTTAATTTTAAGTTTTTATTTATTTATTCCTCTCAATCGCTTGCTCATAACAGAACAGTCGTGGTTACACTACTGGTTCTGCGTAGCTTGTTTAACCATTATGGCCATTACCCTTTATATATTATTCAAAAGTAAAGGAGGGCTTTGATTTAAGAGGATAAGAAAACAATTATGTAGACTCTGTTCAGAAGGAGACCCCGTCATGTAATTGGAGGGCGCTGCTGTGCTTAATTAGGTATGTACCATTTTTGTTTAGCGGGCAATACAATAGCGCGTCTTTTATAACTGTAACTATATTTCATTAGTTTATCATTTAAAATGCCGACAGAAAGAAACCAGCTCTTAATTATGGTTGTAATATAAAATCGGAACGATAGTTCACAATTTGGCCGATGGCTCTCTTTTTGAACAGACTATACTTAGATTTTTTTATGTTTATGTATGTAATTTTGCTTTTACAATATTTAATTACAAAAGCGATTTAAAGTATAGCACAGCACCTGTCGCCACCAATCACCCAGTACCTTTTCCACCTTAAGTTAATAGTCACAAATATTTGAGGCCTAAGTGCGTGAACAGGGGCAAGGGCCTGCTTCAGCAACTACTAAGTCGCCACTTAATGCAATCGCCTCAATTTCCACAGCAGCATCTCGGGGTAGCTTGGCAACTTGGTATGTAGCGCGCGCAGGACAATCCTTAGGGAAATCTGGAAAAGAAACAGTGTTTTCATGTGTCATCTTGACTAGGGTATAAAATCCTACTTCCATAATATTACAATAAAATTTGTATGTAGATATTTATTATCTATACCTATACAAACAGGCGGTTAAACAGGTTCTAACACTGAAATGGAAATGGTCAGGTCATATTCAGAGAGCTATGGATGAAAGATGGTCACAAATAATCACAAACTGGTATCCAATTTCCAAAAAAAGAAGAAAGGGTAGACCACTCAAAAGATGGAGTGACGACATCGTACAAATAGCTGGAAACTTATGGCCCAGACGAGCAAAGGATAGAGACACCTGGAACGGTTTGGAGGAGGCTTTCACCGCAAAAGAAGGCCCTTACACCTAACAATACTAACCTTATTTAAGTACAAAACTAACATTACTAACAAATACATAAATAAGCACCCAAATAGTAGTTAAGTAGGTACTAGTTGTAAGGGAAAATAAAGCTAATAAATAAATAACTATACAAAGAATAAAGCTGAAAAGTTTGTTTGAACGCGATAATCTCTGGATCTACCGAGGAGCCCATGATGCTTAATGATTAGATTATTATTCTAAAGTAAATCATCAGAATTCGAATAATATTTAAATCTGTCGAGCAGTGGTATGAAGAGTATCTACCTACTTGTTTAACAACAAATATTTTTTATGAAATAGTAGTTGTAACTTGTAGCTAATAAAACGTAACCTATATAAAACGTGAATAAATAAGTTAAATAAAACCGGACAAGGGCGAGTCTGACTCGCGCACCGAGGATTTTGGAATTTCCTATGGTACTTTAAAAACATAAACTTCTTATAGGTTTTCCTGGTGTGGCCCTTCCTGGCAGGGCCACCATCACGGATTTGTATTCCAAGTGTCGCTATTTTGTACTCGAATATCAGATTTGTCGCGCCCTGGTTCAAAAGTTTTTTTACACTTGTACAGGCGAGTAGAAAATACTTTTGTTTATCCTTATTAAATTGCTTTAAAACTTCTAAATAAATGCTCAATCGGTTGATTTTCGTCCAAGGTTGGCGTTATTCGTTCTAAAATGATTTTTGCAAAGATCTTATAGACGTTTGATATTAGACTTATTGGTCTGTAATTGCCAATTTCTTCTTTAACTCATGTTTAGTGTTCCGAAAAAAAAAAACGGAACCCTTATAGGATCACTCGTGCGTCTGTCCGTCTGTCTGTCTGTCTGTCTGTCCGAAAATATTGGACTGGATTGAGTTGAAAGTTCGTACACATATGTAAGTCGGTAACCCAAACATAGACGTGTTACGTAAATAAATGAATTTCAAACATGGGGGCTAATTTTGGGGGGTAATTTAGAAAATTAAAAAAAAAGTTTTGCAGACAATATTGTGTAACATATCAAATGAAAGGGCTTCTTGTGAGGATCTCAAATATATTTTTATTAGAATTTTAATATAAATAGTTTTGAAGTTATTGGCGAAAATTGACCATCCCCCCCCCAAATTAGGGTCAGATTTAAAAATATTTATGAAACTTAGTTAAACATGTACGGAACCCTCTCCACGCGAGTTTAACTCGCATTTGTCAGATTTATTTGAAGAGGAGTATGATGTAGGATTCTCCCCATTGGTTTGGGATGGTGCCGGTGGTCAGAATGTCATTGTATAACTTGGTCAGAATTGGACAAATTTCTTCTACCTTGCCTCTCATTAGCTCGTTTGGTACATTATCAGGTCCTGGAGCTTTATCTAATTTGTGTGACATGATGGCTTTCTGTACTTCCTGTATTAGTATTACGTACTTGTACGTACCTATTGTAAGCGGATTGTTTAACGTTCAATGAGCGTATTTATTCGTTCTTAGAGCCTAATATTTATAGTTAGGTAGGTACTTAGATTGGGAACACTATCTCTGTGATTGGGAGAAACTTAATACAGAAAAATATGTAAGCCAACATACATTCCGCATAAACTTGATTAACAATTTGAAAGTCGTCCATATTGACAAGGAGAATAGTTGTCTTGACAACCGATTCGAGAGAGGCACCGCCCGCTTCCAGGACGTGCTTCATGTTATCGAGAGCCTGTCGAGTCTGTGCCTCCGCACCGCCACACACAAGCTGCGCCTCTGGATCCATACCCAACACTCCGGACACATAAAGAGTTGTACCTGCCAATATAGCTTGGCTGGAAACAATAAAACGTTAAATCATAAAATTAAACGAATTCATTGTCCAAGATAAAAACAAAATCTGCGGATTTTGGCAATCTGAGAGTAGAGTTATAAGAGATTATAACTCTACTCTCATGAATTTTTTTATACCCTTACCTGTAAGGTCCGACGGGCTTATATATATCTGGCGATGTCACAATAGTCTTGGTCACTTGATGGTTGTTTGACTTGGTTGCAACGTTAGTCTTGGAAACATTCATTTTGGATAACACGTCTTTTATGATTCTTCAATGTAAAACTGTCTCAGCTCTCTATACAGCAGAATAAATGTGATAGCAGAGGTCAATAGTTCATCTGACGTTGATAACAAATGTTTGATGATATGATGACAAAATGTAATTACTTACTTATACAACGAGTAGGTAATTGAAATAGGTAACTCAAAACCTCAAACACCGCAACTTATTTTTATTGGAATAAGTTGATATCACAAGTAATTGTTTATTTTTTTGAGCTATTGTAAAAGATATTTGCAATCTTTGTCTTGATTTATTCTGAACATTTCATAGCACTATACTCACACTCATAGACTATCGTCGACGAGCGTAGGTACCTACTATGTTTTTGTGTGTACCTACTATTTGCAAAGACTTATGTATAAACGTCTACCAGAAATGCTCTTATTATCCCCGCAAACAATTCGAAATACCTAGTCATTTTACTCAAAGGATATCTGCATTCAAAGATTTTCGAAAACTCGCGCCTCGCTTGCCACACTCAGGAATATGCTAAAATCCGAAGAAATTACATCCTGTACTTTTATGGCATCAAACAATAAGAAAAATGGTAATTTAAATTACAGGAAATCCATCTAGAACGTTGAAACGTAGACGTACTTTAGACTCGGCATGAACAGGACCGGAACGAGTATTTTTGGCGCCCTAGGTGAAAGTCGTGGGGGGCGTAGAAGTCGTCCGAGGGAAGGTATACCAGGGTACGGGCAGCAGCGAATCCCTGAGCAATGTTACTCTAAGTACCATAGACTTCTTAAAAATTCGGAACCCTCAAAATAATACACTACATACTTTAATATTATTTTTCAATTTCGATGCCTCCGATTGCCGCCCCCCTAATACGAGCGCCCTAGGCAGTTGCCTAGTTCGCCTATAAGGACGGGCTGGCCCTGGGCATGAATGATACAAAAAAATTGTATTTCTTGGAAAAATTACCTACCTACATCAAAAAGTAGAGCAATTACCGAGATTCCACTACCGATTTTGAACAAACTAATTTCCAGGTTTTGAGTTAGGTAATTCAATTACACGTATCAATAGCAATTTGGGATAGGTAGATAAATACCTACTAAGTCCCTAGACAAAGAAATTAAGGTATAACTGTACTTTTTTTAAATTCTATGTCCCTAGATTATATCAGTAATATCAAGAATTTTAACATGCTATTGACGTTTTTAAAATAATAGTCATACTATGACGTTTTAAGTCAAAGACTTATACAAACGGAGTGATTGATGAGTTTTTATTGTAATGACAAAAGTATTCATATAAAGTTATAACACATCTGAAGGCTAGCTAAAGTATGTTATAGAAAAGTAGTATTCATAACAGCATTTTAGCACTATAACTAACAGTCAACAAATCTATCGGAGGGAACGGTAGTGCCCCCACCAAGTCGAGCGCGAAGCAAACACTGCCGTACCATACTTTACTGGAACCATTTCGCCGCATTTTCAGGCCCCTATTTGAGAACCTCTGGATAAGACCAGAACGCAGAAATTTTCGTCATCCAGTAAGTTATAATCACATACTTAAAATCTAAAATTTCAAGTCTGTAGGTCATTTAGTTCCGAAGTTAAGCGAAAGCAAAGTTTCGCATTTATGACACCCACTCACTCATGATCATCAAAATAGAACTAGTACTTCCCATAAACTCAGAGAGCTGAAATTTGGTACAGAGTTAGGGTTTAATGGCCACATAAAGGGAAAACTATAAAAACTCACACAATAACATAATCTTACTTACTATAAACTGCGGGAAATAACCCAAAAATACATAAAAGACATATTGATAAACCAAATTAAAACAATATTTCTATTTATAAATTTCTACCTAAATTGACGTCATCGTCCGCCACAATTAACTTTATTCTACTCGAACATTACACAAATTAAATAAACAAATTCCACTAAAATATTAATTAATTTCGCTCAAATCTATTAAAATAAATCAATATATATATAGTTTCTACAAAAAGAACTGAAATCCCACCAAAAACATTCTGTGGCCGTTGAAGGGTACATAAGGGTACAAAACCAGGTGCTCCATGGCCAAGTCACACAACATTAATAATAAAGAAATCGCAGTAAGGATCCTTAGACTTGACTTGACTTTGTCTAGATTTTATTACTTTAATAGAGATAAACAAGCAGCTCCATCGAGACTTGGCTAGTTTTTTACAGAATGTTTTTGATGGGATTATAAGTTACGGAGAACAGTTCTACAGAACCCTACTTTAAGAGCGTTATAATGAAAAAAGATGTGGTGGTTCAGAAGCAGGTGGTTGTCCACTACCTGTTCGGAACCTCTTCCGCTCAATGAACTTCCTTTTTGGGGAACCTTAAAAAGAGTCATTTGTCATAGGTAAAAAATCAGATGTGACATTGTGTGTGTAACAAGTGTAGGTAGAATTAGGTTTCTTTTTATAGCGGAATATAAATTTATATAATCTAACACGTATTTTAAAAAAAAGAATGACTGTGGAATTCAATGAAAAACGGTAAAAAAAATAAAGATGTAAAATAAATTATTGCAATTTTTGAATATAATTTATGACATTTTGTTTATTTAAGGTTTCCACGTCTGGAATTGCACTGGTATTTTTATGTTTCATTAACAATATTTACAACAAATATACAATCTACATATACTACATAAAAATTAAACAACAGGTTAACATCAATGTGAATCAATTGAAATTATTTCAGATATTTTCCTTTGAAAATTCGGTCCTCTGGTTTCTTTTCTTACCTTACCTTGGAGGAATATGTTGATGATTGCTTTTGTTATTAATCAGTAAATATACTACCATTCTTGTCGCAAATAACATGTTGATAACTTACGACCTATAACTGTAATTAGCAAAAAACGTGATAATATTTAAATTTCGCGCCAAACCCGGACCTTTTAGTTCTGGGTTCTGGTTTAAACCAAGTTTTAAGAAGATTTTTCTAATAAGACCGTTCGAGTTCCATTTTACTTATATTATACTAAGCTGTTTTTAAAAGAATTACCGAAAAATAAAAATAAAAATTTACCGACAATAAATGTTAAGTAACAAACACGAGCTTATTAAAATTACAATTCTACGAAAAATAATCTGTACTTTTAAATATAAATAAATGATAATTACTACTATCTACTGTGCTACTATTGCGGCAGCGGTTCGCGTCGCCCACTTTCTCGCAAGAGCCTCGCGCGCGCGCCTTTGTTCTGCGTCTGCGCAACGTCGACCGGGCGAAGCGATTCGCGCAGTGCAACTAGTGCAAGTTACCCGAGTCGGTATACATACGTACTTACGATAGTTCTCGTGTATGTAAATCTATTTTAGGTAGATTTCTAATCAAACATTTCATGGGTGGCCAAGTTTCCGTACGGGGTTAGATTATTTAAATTAATTGTCATACATAAAAGCAGGTAAGTAAGCATATGAAAATTAAATAGCGTAATAACTATTAGTCATAAGGTAATATCGTGTTTGTTAAGTTACTATTTTAAAACGGTGACCTAGAGGTGGTGTGGTCTTGAAAGTGGTGGGAAAGAGCACGGCTCCCTCTAAGCTAGCCGGTGGGTAGGCAGGTGGGGGTTTTATAATTTATTTTACGTCAGGTAGCTACAAAGCGAAGGTATTGCGTGAATCGTGTGAACAAAGAGCTTTCGACAGCAATCAACCCATTCGTTTTATTATTGTTTGTTTTAAAACTACGCACGAAGTAGGTAGGTAGGTGGCATTCTGCTATTATGCTGCTATTGTGTGTGCCTTACATATTTTTTGTTACATAGGATAGGAACGTCCAATAATGTTCCTATAGTATTGATAGAGTACCTGGTCTACCTACAGTATAATTTTTTTTTGCATCTATAACCTACGTTTACCTATCAACGCAACGCAAGCTGATTTTAACGATCTTTATCTAAATAAACACACGTTCACCTCCGTCATTGAAACGTTTCTTTTTACCCGACTGACCCAGAAGTAATATTTTTCCTCCAGTAGCCTAAACGGTTGAACCGATTTAGATGCCTGATATGTCGTCTTTATTGCGCGATAAAAAACCGGACAAGTGCGGGTCTGACTTGAGGGTGAGACCGCATAGAGGGTTTTACCAACTTTCGTACTCGATCGATATACGATCAATGCTCCGCTGCAAATGTTAATTTGTTATTGAATATTTTTTAAAGTGATATAACCACAAATTTGTCATTTTCAGATTTATTCTTGTATGTGTGCTGTAAGACCATGCTTCATGTAAAATTTCATGATTCTAGGTCCCGCCTGCTACCCAAAGAATTTTAATTAATCTGTCGTTTGAAGGAGGTATTTTCCGTAACTAACCATAAAAAAGCAAACCACTTATCGGGATGTTCTCTGGGAGAATAAATCACCGATCTTAAATAACATGCTTTCTGGGGACATTCTTCACACACGGTTATCTGATCCCAAACTAAGCAGAGCTTGTACTATGGACAACCAGATATACTACTTAAACTACTTTTTTTTTTTTGTAAATACATACTTTTTGTAATAAATAAACATCGTGAGGAAACCATAGCACGGTGGTAGGGTACTTTGCAGTACCCGCCTGGCTGGCTACCACCCTCAAGTTGAAAATTTGTCGCCAAGCACCTACCGGTGTATTCCGGCAATTGCCCTTGAGAGCCAGTTTGCCTTTTCGGCATTTTAACAGGTCAGCAACACATTGGCAATATCTCTGGTATTGCAAATGGCAATAGGCGACGGTAACCACTTACCATCAGGTGGGCCGTATGTTTGCTTGCTACCTTAGTAGTATAAAAACATATATAGATAATTACACCCAGACACAGGACAAACAGATATGTTCATGACGTAGTGGTTATAAGCTCTTTGTGTTCATGCACACAAATGTTTGTCCTGGATGGGAATCGAACCCATGACCAGGGGCGTGATAGGTGGTGCCTTAACCAACTGCGCCAACTGGCTTGTCAAGCTTTAATCATGCACACTCCACAGTAAATATTACAGACAGGCACATAGATGTTAAATTGTGTTAGAGAACATCAAATATCTTAAGTTTTAGTTGGTAAGCGTCAGTTTTCAAACCATATAAAATTATTGTAACCGTCTTTGGTGTTGACAGCGTAGGGAAAATATTTTCGGACAGTGCTGCCAACTGTCGATGTGGCTAACGCCACACACTGTTTAAGAAAAAATCGAAAACAGACCCTAGCAACCAACCCCTTATTGCTCTTATACGTCTTCAAAAATGTTTGAAAAGAATATGTTTATTCGTGTTTATTTATGACTTCTGTGAGAAATTTGAAATTTTTGATGAAGGATAAAATGATACTTTTTAAACTCTCGCGAACACAATTCATGTTTATAGTAATGTAACGGGTCTATTCGCGCATAGAATATTGTCAAAATATAATTTTGACTAACCTCGACGTTTCGATCAAGTTGCATTGATCGTGGTCACGAGTGGACTGGAACAGCGGGTCAACATCTTGCTTGGCGAGAGTTGTCTCCAACTACCCGCAATTGGTCTTGTAAAATATAACTGTCACGATCACGGCATACCGTACTAATTGTATCAACACACCTACTCGAACGCAAGGCACGGCGGCGCGAACACTTACTTATCGCGAATAGACCCGTTACATTACTATAAACAAGGATAAAATGGATTCAGTAAACAACGATCCTTGGCTGTTTGCAAATATCAACAAAATTAAAGTATACCTGTCAAATATATACAAGATGCCATTAATATAATAAATATTAGAGAATATGCAGTTGACTGACTCCTTGTACGACCAGCCGTTCTAAGGAGCCGTTATGCCGCCTAGAAACAGAGGCGGGTCCGGGGGAGGGAGCCATGCGTCTGTCTGTCTGTTGTCTGTCCGAAAATATTGGACTGGATTGAGTTGAAACTTGGTGTACCCATGTAAGTCGGTGACCCAAACATGGACGTGTTACGTAAATAAATGAATTTCAAACATGGGGGCTTCTTTTAGAGGGTAAAATAGAAAATTAAAAAAAAAGTTTAGCAGACTATATTGTGTGATATATCAAATGAAAGGACTTGTTGTGAGGATCTCAATTTTTTTTTTAATAAATATAAAAAGTTTTGAAGCTATTTAAGAAAATCGGTGAAAAATTGGCGAAAATTGACCATTCCCCCCTCTCATCCCATATAATAGTTCTTTACCTATAGATTACAGGAAAACCTATAAGAAATCTGTCTAATACCTTACGAGCAATTCATGGATATATGTATATATATAATCTGAATCTCGGAAACGGCTCCAACGATTTTCATGAAAATTGGTATGCAGGAGGTTTCAGGGGTGATAAATCGAACTAGCTAGGTTTCATTTTTAGAAAACACGATTTACAAAAAAAAAACAATTTTTATAGTTGCCATCAACAAATTTAATGGGTCAGATTTAAAAATATTTATGGATTTAGTTAAACATGTACGGAACCCTGTCCACGCGAGTTTAACTCGCACTTGACCGATTTATATTAGAATAGAAATGCTTATAAATGTTTTTTTTAAACATTGTGTTTTTTGATTTTATAAAAAAACTGATTTATTGACAATACTAAACAAAAGCAAAATAATTCAAATATTAAATTAAAATATATTATTTATAATGCTAATCAAGTAAAATATATACATACAAATTAAAACTATATAATCTAAACTAAACTAACATTAACTATGTACATAAAAAAATAAATAAAAACTTCTTACTACCTACTTATAAGTAAAAAAATTGTCCCAAATCGCTGCCTAGCGGTAGCGTGCCAAGAAGGCTGGCCGCATTGCCACGCTGAATAGCAATGCTAATTCTTTGTGCAAAATACGTGCCAGCCTTCTTGCCATGAGAGGCCTGAATGAGTCGATAGGAGACCTCTTTGAACAGAAGATGAGCCTCCAGTCCCCAAGGCCCTAGAGTTTCTACCCCAAATGCCAAAAATATGTTGGTCCTCTGTAGACCAGCATATTTGCGACGCTTGAGACACTCTTGTTGTGCAGCCGCAGCGCCGGCAGCTACAGACGTGTCTGTAAGATGGGAAGGCGCAAGGGTGTCGACGCATGTAGCATCCCACACCAACGGCCTTCACATCTTCCACGGCACCAATGACATTCCGTCTGGTCTCTTGCCATCGTCGCGCACCAGGCCATTTGGTTCTAAAACTGCCGGTACACCAACGATGACAAGAGCCCGACGGATTAAGTCATTGAGTGCCGCATGACGCGAAAGCCTCCCAGCACTCCTACTGCACGATAGGCCATGGTGACCAAGCTCATCTACAGGAGCAGCGATGAGGGACATTACATATAGTACCCAATCTTAGGCAAGTGCACAACCGGAATGTTGAGTTATCCAATAAAGTGCCCGTATTGGTTGATGGAAGGGCATTTAGCCAGTGCCCTGACTCCCATTTAGCTACTGCTAAGAGATGAGCTCGCTCAGCAGTACTGTCAGGTTTCAGCCATGACTACTATATCATGGGCAAATCGAAATAAATTACAATATTAATATAATGTTATCGAAGAGTGGCTGTAAAGATTTCTGCAATTGCTCAGTAGGGGCCGAAAGTTTTTTTTTATTTACTATGTATATATACCTAGGGGTTGTGTTTGACCACAATCGCAACGTGGTCAGCGAAGAGGTGGCCGTTGGTGCAAACACACAAAGCTTAGAAGGGAGCTGTTGGAACATACCGGAAGGTGCTTGGCGACATATTTTCAGCTTGAGGGTGGTGGCCAGCCAGGCGAGTCCTACAAAGTCTAATATCATGCTATTGTTTCCTCACGATGTTTTTCTTCACCGAAAGCTCAAGCTTATTGTAGGATTCGAACCCGCCACCTTCGTCTCGGCATTCGACGTCACTACCATTGACCTATCATCGCTTTAAATTCAGTCATTGTTAAGAACCTCCAAACCGCGGCTAACGCCCTAGGCGCCTGGTTTCGGAAATGGAGGATCGAGATTAACCCTGTCAAAAGCCAGGCGGTCCTATTCTACAGACCCTACCATCGAGGTACCCCCTCCCCTCCAAAGGCAGTTACTCTATTCGGTGAACCAATCCCCTGGGAAAGGCAAGCCAAATATCTCGGAGTAACTCTCGGTGATCGTTTGACCTTTGATGCCCACATTAAAGCGGTCCGCGCGCGCGCCGTCTTTGTTTTAGGGCGCCTCCACTTTTTATTAAATCGTAAATCTAAACTTGCACTTAAAAGCAAGGTTAGACTTTATACCACGTGTATCCGCCCCATCTTGACCTATGCTAGTACTGTGTTCGCACAAGCAGCTCCATCACGGATCCATAGCCTTCAGGTGATTCAAAATCGCTTCATGCGCAAGGCAACGGGCGCCCCATGGTACATGCGTAATGAAAATCTCCACATTGACTTAGGTCTCCCCACAATAAAACAATTTATAAAACGCACCTCACGCAGATTTTCAATACCGCCGTTAATCACCGCAACCCTCTTATAGTGAAAGCCGCAACCTACACGCCCTCCCGTATACTCCGTATCCATAGACCAATGCAAGCCCTCAGCGATCCAGATGACCCTATTACATTAGCTCAGATCGAAGCTGACGAAGCTCGTAACAGTACACAACACACTACACACAACCGATCACGCTACCGTCCTCGACGGCGAGGACCGCCGCGACGTCCCACTCAGTCTCGTCCCGTTCAAGCGGCCCGAGCTGCCTACAGTAATCCGACCGCCCCCAATTAGTCGTAACTCGTACAAAGTCCTCCCCCTCCCCCGGTAACGCCCTGAGCCGAGGTTCGTACTCCATTCGGGGGTGCCCTCAGGCGTTGTTACCTAAATATTACCCGGCTGAGAGCCCTCTGCGCTCGCCGATTTGTCCGGTTGTTGCAGTTATCTGAGGCTACCAAGTTAGTCCTTTCAAAAAAAAAAAAAAAACGCTTTAAATCACTTATTCGTGCTTCCTCTCTATGAAATGGCCTACATGCAAATTGATGACGTACCTATACAAAATAACAAACTTGAGATAGTATGTTTAATTGCGCCGGGCCAGGGTAAATTTTGTATGGCCCGTGACCATTCTTCTCTGTGGTAAAATGAACGTTTTCATGAAATAGTGGTATATATCACAAATATACCTGGGAGAAATATGCTGATGATTTTTTTATACACTGTGGTGTTTTACTAAATATACTACTGTTCTTATCGCAATCACATGTTGATAAACGTACAATACTGAGCTTTAATTTGCAAAAACCCTACAAAAATAATAATTTCACGGTTAACACGAAGCATTCACCTCAACATGGCTTACCTACCTAAATTTTTCAAACAATTAAATAATTTCGAACTACACAATTAGTTTTATTATATATAGTATTATATATATAGTATTTCACAATATGTAAATAAAACCCGAACATTTGTAAACCTCATTTACCATTCAAATCGTACCTGCACTCAATATTTGCGCGTCTAAATGTAGGTACTTACTACATATTTAAAAGAACGTACGACGTTGTTTTAATTGGAAAAACGCGATGGGGGTGCGAGGTCAGTTTAGTGGGTCCCTCCCATTGTACCTACCTCAGTATAGTACTTACTTATGTTACGTAGCTCTACATGATACGATCTCGGCCTGACGGGCGACGGCACTGACGACGTCGAGCAGTCGAACGGGGTTGCTGCGGCCGGATGGTCGGCGTCCGCGGCGGCGCACTGGCGGCACCCCGGCTAGCACGAATAAACTCCAACCTAAAACCACATGGCTGCGGCCTAACTTTCGCTCTATGCATCATGGGTTGTACAAGCAGCGCTCAAAACATGGTTAACTCAAACACAAATAGCCCAGGTAAGGTACTATTTATGTGAACACCACACGGGCATAGTAGCAAAAAATAATACTCACTTTTCCTGGTAAAATCGAGACCGTCCGTTACTTCTTTCCCTGTTTCTCTGCATCCGATTAAAATAAATTATATTTACTAGTAGTTCCCCTCGTTGCCCGGCTGAGAGCCCTCTGCGCTCGCCGATTTGTCCGGTAAGGTTGATGCAGATCCAGATCTACCTATGCCCTCGTTCCCAGGATAATGTAGCTATCCTATGCAGTTGCAGATAGTAGTACCAATTTAGGACAATACTATCGATACTATCGGCGTACGTTCTAGAATCTAGACCGCCAGGGCAAAATCTGATATTCGAGAACAAAATTGGACAAAATAGCGACAGACTTGGAATTAAAATCCGTGTTGGCGGCTCTGCCAGGAAGTGCCACACTTTAATTATCCCTTCACAGAGGTTCATGCTAACAAAAATAACATAAAAGTGGTCCCTGATCAAGAAAAGGTTGGGAACCCCTGTTCTATATACTTCGATTGTAGGTATCTATTGTAATATTTCATGTAATAAGTACCTACTATTGGTACAATCGACACTACAAGTGATTTGGGAACCCTGGATACAATTGCGATACTATCGTAGACTGTCGACTGTCCAGCAACACTAATTAATTGTTTACTTTTGTTTCTATGTTTTATATAATTTATAGTTATATTTCTAATGTAAGAACTACTGGTTGTCTTAAATAAATAGGCTTATCTCCGTGATCCGTCTCCTTAGCCAAATTTCATAAAAATATATTGTCAAAAGAAACATATTGTAAAGAAAGGCAGTCCAGTAGCCACTGAAGTATATTACTACGTATAGAGAAGCTATTCTAAACAAAGGTCGCTGCAGCGCTGAAATTATAACTAACCAGCGCTAGAACGTTTTTAAGGTATAGTTTTTTCGGGGTCGTAAGCGGTGTAATTTTCATGGCGCTTGGGCGTTTCGTGTTTAAGCAACTAAGTGAAGTGCAGCCGGCTTCACTTGAACGGATCATAGTGTCTTCTCTATACGTAGTGCCTCAGTGCCAGTAGCATGAAATTTTTAAAGAGTTTCCTATACTGACTGGAAATTTTAATGATAATGGTTTTGTTATTTTCCTCTAATATTTATTTATTCTGATTTTTCATTTCATTTCAATATCGTCAGCTAGTCCAGTTGGTGACTGGGTTTGAGTTTATATATGCTGTGAATATTTTTATACCACGCCAAAATTTATGGGTTGATTAAGAGATTATTTTGAACCATAAAATGTTATCTTCTATATACCTATATATAAAAGAGAAGCGGTTTTTTGGGTAATCATCCCCCTGCCCACACCGCTGAACCGATTAATGTGAAATGTGGCATGTGCATTGATTTTGTCACGTAGACCCCATTTTTTTAGAAATTACTTTCCGCAGCGGTGGAAACGGGCCCGTTGTGCGATTATAAGAATCTTAATATCTCCGGAACCTTAGGGTCTAGAAGTCTGAAATTTTTAATGTACCTTTTTCAGTAAAAAATATTAGATATGGGTGCGAGCGTTTCTCAAACTTTTGTCTATGGAACGAAATATTTCAAAAAGAAGGGATTTGCTTTGTTTCCCATAAACTTTGATAACTTTGTGAGTTTAAATGCTACAAACTGGGACGCACTTGCACTGCGTTGCAATTTAGAGTCGTGTTATATATTTAATTATGGCTTAACAAGTAAAGGGATTATGAAAAAAAACTGAATTGAATTTGTTAATGTACGTAGGTATATTATTTTGACATAATTTTTTGATTGAAATTATGTTTTTTAAATACAAAAAATTGTTTCAAACTGCTGAGATATTTTGTAAAAATAGGCGAACGTATTTATTTTTTTTACAATTAATGTGATTAATAATCGACATTCTGGAACATTAAAGTACAATTTCCTTATATGACTGATGTGTACGCATTTTTTTTTCAGTCATTTATTTTAATTTTTATGTGAGATACAGGCGTCAAAGTTGACTCTATACGTGTTTTTAGTAAAACTAGACGTGGGAGATTGAACACTACAAAAATAATTAAGAACTATTTGAAAATGTTGTACATTTTTGTTCAATACGATAGATTGAACTATTTTTGCAATAAATTCAATAGTAAGAATATTTGCCCTAAATAGGTAAACTAGTCGCTCTAAATCTTAGTTAATCGCGTTTATATGCAAGCGTCCTCTTAATGCTTGCGGTTGCGGAGATGGATTTTAGTAGCGCCATAAATTATTGTGTTTGTTTCGTATTCGTTGAGAGAACCTACCTACCTAGTTTGTTATTTTATACCTACTATTTATTATACATGCTTTATGCTTAGGTTGAAATACGAATAGTCTGTTTACGTACGATAAATGTTACCAATTATTTACCTTCAAATGATAATTATTTTATTACATGAGGTTAAAAAAAGTAGTGTATAAAACTGCACATCATTAGGTATTCAAACTTCAAACAGTCGTGTGATACAATTATAGCCACATATTATTTTTTTGTTACAGAGAAAAATGTTCAGTCCTTTGAAAATACAGATGAGAAACGAAAATGCGAAGGAGTTATAGAAAGTAAAAATGAAGGAAATTTTATAAACGTGCTTCCTACTACGTGTGATACTTTAGCGGAACCTATACAATTAGCTAGGGATAATAAATCTATCGTAGAATCTGCAAAAGGTTTGTACAAGTCTCATAATTATAACCGATTTGTTCTGATGAATCGACGAACAACAGTTATTTTCAACATATAGTTCAACAAAAGAACAAAGTAGGTAATTTTTCATTTCTCATGCGGAAAGTAATGTTTGTTTGAATACACACATAAAAAGGATTTCTTCATTTAAGATATTTTAACTTCCACGAAGTTAGTTTGCATTGAACCAAGATAGTGGCGATTTCATATATAGGGAAACTAATATTTTCTTGTAGAAAGAAAAAAAAACTTTTGGATTAATATTCATAATTCAAGAAATCAAATGTCAATTGTTTTGTGACAAGACAATTGACATTTGATCCAAGACAATGTATCTTACACCAAAGAGATTTAGTTTTCTAGTTCTAATGAAATTGAAGTTCTTAATCCAAAAGTACTTATAACTTGTTCAATCAAGAAAATGCAGAATCAATGTAAGAGATGATATTCTTAGTTCAATGTGATAAAAATGTATAACAAAACAGAACGATCTTGTTTTGAAATTGGTTTTACTTGGATTTTGAAAGTGATACATATCTTAAGATTTTTTTATCTTCACATGATATAAAACAATCTCAGTTTAATTTATTATTATATTATAATAACAAATAAAAGCCTTGCATAGAGAAATAATAGATTCTTTCAAGATTTCAACATTTTTGTGTAAGTTTCTGAAATCTTCTGCAGAAATAAAATATTCTCATTGTAAAATTATTTGTACTAGCAACAAAAAGGGTTTTCTCATTATGAGATAAATTTTTCTTGTGGCAAAACGTAACGATTTTTTACTAAACCGTAACTATCTTGGATGTAGTAATGTTACTTTCTTCTGAGAATTAAAGGGTTTTTATTAAATCGTAATTATCTTGGATGTAGTAAAGTTACTTTGTTCTGAAAAATAAAGATCTCCTTTCAATAATTTGTTCCTCATTGTGAGATTTTTGGCATGCTTGTATAGGTAGATATATATTTGCTTAGTCTAAAATTAAGATTATATTAGTGTAAAAACCATAATGTAGGTATTCGTGAAAATAAAAAATAAATCTTTTTTTTTTCTTTCATACACATCTAAAAAATGTTATAAATTTTCACGAATACATTATGGTTTTTACACTCATATAATCTTAAATTTAGACTAAGCAAATATATTTCTACCTATACAAGCATGCCAAAAATCTCACAATGAGGAACAAATTATTAAATGGAGACCTTAATCAAAACAAGCTAACTTTACTACTTACATCCTAGATAATTACTATATAATAAAAACCCTTTTAGTCCCCGTACAGTACCCTTACTACATCTAAGAAAGATACAATTTACTTTCTTTTTATTTCACACAATTTTTTCGATCAAAATGAAAAACAGGTTTGAATATAATGCAATCTATATTAATAACTGGCTGTACACACGAATAACATCATATTATTAAAGTAATAAAGACATATCTCACATAATGTTATTAATTTACACATAATTAAAAAAAAATAGGAGAAACTGATTTTAAATTCTCATATAACACTTACAACAGTCAATAATATTGATTAATTACAAAATTACAAAATTAAAATAATAGCCTAATAACTATTTAAAACTAAATCGATAATTTAGATACTTTTAACATTATTCTTTAAAAGTTGGCATGCTTATGTCGACAAATATGTCTAACATTATAAAACTGTCAGTACAGTATAATTAATAATAGGTCATTGAATTATCAACACATTAGGTTGAAATATCTTTGTGCAAATTCCCTTGTAAAATTATATTGAACATTTAACTTGTTTGCTTGCAGAAGCCTTCAGCTTTTGTTCTTCTATTTTTGTATGTAGGAATATCACCAGGATTCTAAAATTAAGACAAATGTATTAGAACATTGATTGATCAGATCGTAGCGATATTATAGAAATGACACCTAGATTAATGTATGACAGACAAAATAAAACATAAGAGGTGGATGAATGCATATGTATTGTAATGAAATGATCATTTTCTAAAATAAATAAAATACTTTAGGGATGTACTAGGTACGAGTACCTACTGTATGTATCTAAATGTATAATTTCCAAACCGGTCTAGGCGTCTTTGAGTAATCGGGGATCGAACATGAAAACAAAAGAATATGAATGATTCCAACGAATTGAGAACCTTGTAATTTTTTGAAGTCGGTTAAAAATAAACTTATTGACTTACTTTCACTGTCCGATTTTTCTAAGCCTTGCACAATGCTGAGCAGATTTTCGTTTACTGGTTTTCTTTATAAACTTCTTCGAGGGACACCTTGTCCATTGCAGTAAAAGCATTTATGCAATTTATATTGGCCCTAAACTGCCTCTGCGCGCACATATGGAGTTGCTTGTTATCACTTTCTACTATAGGCTTCTGCTTGCAGAACTTCTTCTTGCATCTTGCTTTCAAGATGTGCACCAACGGCCGGCCGGTCACGGAAAGAATGGACATGGTGGCCGCTCGCTGGTTGCGCGGTATTGTCTTGACAAAAACATATTTTGTCTGCCGTAAACCGTAATTCCTTTAATCTAGAAAATGTATCTTACTATAAGTTATTTCGTTCAATGATATGAAGCAATAGGAATTGTTAAGTTAAGACAACATTATTTATTCCAATTAACATACCATAAAACTACAATGAAAGAAGACTATCTTAATTTAAGATATTATTACTTTGGTACTCAATAAAATAATATTTTCTTGCTTAAATAACATAATTCTTCATTTGAAGATTAAATTTTAATAGATTAAATTGTTTAAAAATGTTGAAATAAGATTTTTTTTTGTTTTTAAACTAAAACTTTGTATATTTGCTTTGAAACAAGTTTTCTTTAAATGTCAAGTAAAATATTTTATTGTACAAAGAATAATATTTTCTTGGTGAAAATATATATGACTTGAACAGAAACACATTCTCTTGATATTAAGAAATATTTCAAGACATTTTTTATTCTTAATTGGAGAAATCCTTTTTATCTGTGTAGCGGGTGGAAAACCTGGCTTCCCATCCCACCCTTGGGTAGGAAAGACTCATAGTAACTTACTTTCCTGTCTAGGGCGGGAATGAATTAAAAAAATAGAACTAAATATGGTTACATAATCAGCCAAAAAAAAATCGATAAATAAAAAAAATTGCTACGGCCTTTGTGGCGGCGGGGTGGCGCCGCCGCGGCGCGGCGGCGGTGTCGCGGTGTGTTCCATATTCCATAGTTTCAGGTATTTTGATTATTTTATTAAATAATGTACCATAATGTTAAAAATAAGTTATTTCCATTTACGAAAAATATACGAACTACCTACATATAAAAAAAACTCGAAGCGGCCGCTGTTGCCGATAAACAGCAAGGTTCTCAGAAGGCTGGCAGAGTTTCCTCTTTGAATGACCAAGCTAACACGTTGGCGGAAAAAGCTCCCCGCCCGCCGGTCTCCCGAAGCCTCGATAAGATTTGAAGAGTGTTCGAGAAAATCAGCGAGCCTCAAGCCTGAGATTCGGCCGGCGTAGCGTTTAGAGAGCACGAACTGCACGAAAGGCCACGGTGCCCAAGCTCGCCGACGAGATCACCAGCGATGGGTATAAATTGATCCTAGAACCAAGACGAAGACGAATATACGGTGAATTCCGACTCGATCCGTCGTACTGCACTGACGTACCCTTGCGTTCCGTACGCTACCCGTATCGTTTCCGCGAATTTATCGCTCGATTTGTTACCTGGCTTTCGCTCGGTCCCTTATCAGGCATTTTTTCGTCGAAAGACACCTGCGTTACTGTTTTCGTGGTAATTTACCTGAGTATTTACCACGATAACAATTCCATTGTTTCTGACACCGTCATCAAACTTGTGAAATCCACGCTTTTAGTGGTGAACTAACGGATACCTAACGGTGCTAAAGAAGTTAGTTCGAGCGTGCCCCGGGCGCTCACGGTTTCCCTTCTGGAAAACGTACACCCGGACGGGACTGGATCAGTCGGCCTTGGGGGCTTCCCTAGTCGACCCCAGTTAGCGCTAGGCAGGGACGTAGGAACTCACTGCACAATAAGACTGGCAGTGGGAGCACAAGGTTAGGGCACACCCTAGGGCCTACACACCTCCCAACCTATACCCGGTTGGGAGTGATACTACACACCACCGGGCCTACCCACCCGGGGCGAATAGATTGGTCTTAGCTAGGGCCATTGCCTGAAGTTTCTTGTGACTTCTTCTCTCAGGAACGCCACGCGAACGAAGTCACAATAGTGTCGTCTTAGATTAGCTCCCCGGCCACAAGGCCCGGCTGGCCACCATGGCCAGCCAACCTCCAACTCTGTCCCTCGAGGACATCTTCTTAGACGAGGAGGTACTTCGGTACCTCCAAGCTAAATTCCCGGGACACCAGATCCCCACCCCGTCCCAAAGCCGTCCCTCCTCCCGCGCTGATTCGGAGATGTCGACCCAGTCCATCTCCGAGTTAGTCGCTGAACCCATCCCAACCAACCCCCTTACCCAATCGTCTGAAGAGGACGACAGCTACCAGCTCGTCCCTGGCGGCCGTAAGCGAGGTCACAAGGCCCGCATGGCGGCCACCAAGGCGGCTAAGGTGACTTCTCCCCCGGAGGATTACCCTGTGACCTCTCCCTCCCCCGATTGCTTTCCATCCACTGATCCTGCCCCCACCCCCATCTCCACCCAGCGCGTTGCCGCCTGGGAAGGCACGTCCTCCCCTCCCCCGCTCATGGATACCCCAGTATCTGCTCCTCTCATGGAGGTAGTGCCCACCCCTTCTGCTGCCCAACTTCCGAAGAAGAAGGACGTACGTAGTGTCATGTTGAGCAATCTAGGTATTTTATATTCTTCATGTATTTAAATTCTCGTCATTCCTCAAGTTTCAAAGTTCTAGTAAAGTTCAAGTCTTGTTAAATCATCTTCAAGTCATAGTCAGACAGTTTAAGTTAGGTTTTAGTACAATGGTAGCCGATAAACTAAAACTTTTCACGGACTTTTTGAGACAACTTGAAAAGCCTCTATACACGTAATAATTTCATTTCACTTCACTGGTGCACTTGTATTGATATACAATATTGGACAAAATACCACCGATAATATTCAATAAAACTCATACACGATTATTTTTATTAATACACAATTTTATGAAAACTAAAACCAAAACACAACGTCTCTTCTCAAGTTCCCGCCAAGAAGTCCAACCGAACGCTTTTTGGCGGGAACTTAAGAAGTGACACTGCGTGCACTGCGTTTTCATTTTTATTCATGTATTTTGAGTTTTATTGCATATCATAGGTGGTATTTTGCCTACGTGACTGAATATGACTTGAAAATGATATAACATAGCATGACTTCAACTTTACTTGACAAGAAATAATTTGTATTGTATATAATGTATATTTTTGTTGAAGTTCCATTTTTTTTGATTATGTGTCAAATGACCCTTCGTTGGTGTCCATCACTATTTTTACACAATATACTTTTTTTTATTTAAATATAATTCACCAAAAATATAACAGCAAACACACTGACTGATGATTATACTGCTTTGAAGGCAATGCGTAACTGTCAAACGCATTACAAGCCTTTTAATAAAATTTATTCAAAAGCGTTTAAATACAATAATTTATTCCTATAACTTACGTACGATATTAATATTTTTTGTATTATTAATATACAATACAATACAATACAAAAATTATTTATTGTTTACACAAAAATACATCAATAAAAACAAAGAAAAAGAAAACAAAAAAAAAGGATAAACAATTATCGCTACAGCGATTTCTTCCAGGCAACCTAGGGTAATAGGATATAATATATAGGCTATGTCAAATACATACATAATCTTACAGTAATAAGTACCCTAATACTTAGACTATATTATTATAATAAACTAATATATATTTTAAATATATATATATATATATATAAAACAATTAATTACGCGTTCGATTTAACGCATTCTGTGGTAGTACTCCCCTAGCTCGGCTACCTGTTGCCAATGTCGCCATGCAAGCACCTACACTGCGGTGTGTTTCCAATGTTGCACATGAGAGCCAGTTGTCTAATAGGAATTGTTACACATTGGCAATCCTCCTGGTGTGTGTGGTGTGGCTAATGTCCATTGGCAACGGTAACCACTTACCATCAGGTGGACCTGCCTACTTGTCAGCCTTGTGGCATAAAAATATATACCAAGGTTCAAGTACGGACGACCACAATTCAAGGTAAACACTGCGGCACCTTATGCGGCTGTAATAGGAACTATTTTGCAACAAAAAGGTTTAGCCTGATCTGTGGCCGTGTGTACCTAACCTAAAACGTAAGTTTATGTTAAAAATACGAATTAATGCTATTTAAAATTATTTACAACAAATATACAAAATATATACATTCTAGATATAAAGAAAACCTCGAGGCGGCAGCTGCTGCCGATCAAAGGCAAGGTTCCCAGAAGGCTGGCAGCGTTTCCTTTAATACAAAATTATTTTTTAATTTCAGATATTCATGTGAATGGGCATTTTATTGATAATAGTGATAATATGAACAAGGTAATAAGAGATAACCAACAAGACAAACTATCTTCAATGGAAGAAATTGTAGATCGAGTTGTAGAGCTATATGCGTCTGATAATGGTGTAATCAATGTTCAAGACATACCGGTAAAGAATATAAATATTGGACTAACACAAAAAAAAAATGAAAGTGACCATATTGAAATAAACGACGTTTCGGCAATTGGACCCGCAACGGAATCAGAGTAAGCTATCTTACGTTTCCACATGTTGGAGAGCGCACTGTAGTAAACCCTATCTCATAGGGTAACAACATGGGACTAGTTTCTAGTGGTGTATAGTAAAAAAATACTCTTAAATAAACAGGGTTGCGTGGGCGGAACAGGTTGCGCTGAGGGTTTTGTGGAATGGGCAGTTAAGAGGTCCCTTTTTTTGGTGCATTTTACCTCATCGAGTAACAACTTGAGACCTAGCCCATTCGATAGAAGTCATCGTATAAAAAAAGTTGGTTGCCTCATCCTATCCTGGCACTTTCTGAAATCGGCCAGATTTTATGGTGCTGATAAATGACTCGATTTTACCTCATCGAGTAACAAGATGCGACTAATGCCATTCGATAGCTTAGATAAGCCCAATGATAAAAATATAAGGTTGCGTGGCCTCAGCTATTTGCGTGGATTTCCTAGTCGGGCAGGTTTTATGTCGGATTTACTAACGCAAAATGTAAGGAAATCGTCAGGAAAACAATCAATTTAACATTATTTCAATGGTTTAACTTTACGACGATGGTTTTGATACATATTTGAGTTCATACAAAATCGGTCAAGTGTGTGTCGGACCACGCATCCCATAAAATTTCATATTTTACAGATTTTTGAATGCTTTAAAATGAGCAACCCTACTCATGTAAGTAATGTAACGGGTCTATTCGCGCATAGAATATTATCAAAATATAATTTTGACTAACCCTACCTCTTTGAGTAACAAGATGTCAATAATGCCATCCGATAGCTTAGTTAACCCCAATTATAAAAATATAACGTTGTCTGCCCTTAAGGATTTCCTAGTCGACCAGGTTTTATGTCGGATTTACTAAGGCAAAATATATGGATAAAATACAATTAATTTAACATTATTTCAATGGTTTAACTTAATGACGATTGTTTTGATGCTTATTTAAGTTCATACAAAATCGATCAAGTGTGTGTCGGACCACGCATCCCATAGAAATTCATATTTTACAGTTTTTTGACCCACAAACAGCCCTGGTAGGTTTGCTTGTTTTAAAGCATTTTATTTATCTTATTTTACCGTTGCTTCGAGTAACAAGATGTCAATAATACCATTCGATAGTTTAGTTAGATTACTCCGATAATAAAAATATAAGGTCGCCTGCCCTCAGCTTGGAGAATTTCCTATCCTACCAAAAACATTTCATGTAAAACTGGGCAAAACATGCTCCTACCTAACGCTTTCGCTGTAAAAAACGTTATCAGATCCCGGGAGAAGCCAAGCCCCTAAGCCCTGACTTTACTAACCCTACACCTTGGTTTAAAGAGTACGGCTTGGCGGTTTCGTAGATGTATCGCACAGCATGTTATAACATTGAAGACCTGTCCCGTAAATAAGTCCATAAGATAGTCTGGCCAAAATGGTAAGAATTTTTTTAAGTTTATTACTTCAATATTGTGATAATTTAATTATAATAGCAATTAAATTAAGATTATATGAACGGTAGGAGCTTGTTTGGCCTAGTTTTACATGAAATGTTTTTGGTAGGATCTCATTTCTTTTTGTAAGGTGCCCTCTATTTTGCATGTATAGGTATACTATACCACATTTACTACTAGGAATTGTCGGGAAGTAAACTAGTTTTACTATTTTTATAGACAGATTCGCCCCCCCGTTTATGGAGGTGGGAGGGTAAATTTAATATTTCTGTTCTTTGTATATAAATCCTGGGCTCCATAACCAATTAAAGCTTTCTAGGACATCGGGAACTACCCTACTGTTACTAGTTCTGTATACAATATCATAAGTATAATAATGGTGCCGATTCTGTTTTTTACGACCTAAACAGATTTAATCTTTCTTTCTTATATTTCTTATTAGAAAGAGATATAGTGATATCTCTTTCTAATAAGAAATATAAGAAAGGTATGCAGGATATTTTAGTCCTGTCAGTTTAGTCCGATCACTTATTTCAACTTGAATTTAAGCGCGACCTTTATTGGTCACGTTACACTACTACTACAGTGAGGTGGGGCAATCGTCTGTCGCCATTACCGATTGCCTGTGGCGTTTCCCGACTTTTGGTAATCGCAAGGCTTCAGGCATTGGTTTACTTTCGACCCGAACTTCGCATGGTACCAGCAAACGGAGAAACGTCGGTAGTTGCATGCCGATCGTGATCTGCTGCGCGATGATGCACGACGTTGGGGTCGGGAACGATCAGTGGTGCGTGATGTACGGGCGACCTCGTCAAGCTTGACAGCCAGGTGTTCCACCATCTTTCTAAGCTCAGCAATTTCGCGTGATAAATTAATGGCCATTCCACCACTAGATGAAGAAGTCGATGCAACGTTTCTTGATCCGGTAATCTCCTGAATTCTATCCGTCAGATCAGCCAGTTGCTCCAGGGAGTGGGAGGATTGAGATGCTACCACTGTTTGGATGTTCTGGGGAAGGCGGTTGCACCAGATGGTCCGTAGGAAGTCCTCTGGAACGTTTGATCCTGCCAAGTCCTGAAGATGGCGAAGAAACTGCGATGGTTTCCTATCTCCAAGTTTTTCGTGGGTCAATAATAGCCTGACTTTATTCTCTTGGGACGCGCTGAGTCTCTTGATTAGCTCACTCTTAATTTTCTCATATTTATTCTTGGAAGGAGGGTTAACAATGACGTCCTTAACCGTTTTGGCATGAGAAATGTCTAAGTTTAATATGACATTATTAAAATTGACCGCGTCTTCAGTGATGTCAAAATGTTAAAATTGACCTTCTAATAAGAGGAACCAAATCTCTGGGTCATCCGATGAAAATGCAGGAACCTTCAATTTAAATTTCTTAATGTTGGATGACGCATCCCGTCCGTCAGTGGGACGCACATTTTCTTTGGCCGGCGCATAGTAACACCGTCCTTTTGTGATTTGACTGACTTGTCGGAATCACTACTGTCACTCATCTTGGTGTTCTTGAGGGGTCACCAGTTTGGAGGATTTATAAATATATATAAATGTCTGTGGTACCTGTGTACTCGTGGGCAACGATTGTAGGAAGTCGCGTCGATAGGGTCCAAATAAATCGACACTTCTTGATATGACTATATATATTGTTTCGACAAGCACACACAGAATAACATCACACAATAGTTTGAAGGAAGCACAGTAGTTAGGATAGCACAAACAAACAGATATAAGAAAAACTTATATAGATATAAGAAAGCGCGGAGCGAAGGTAGGCAAAGCAAGTGCGTAGCAACAGGCAGCGTGCGTTCGACGTCGGACATAGATTCTGACTGGTTGGGGAGCGGCACGGCACCGTACGGACGGTAGCCTGCGCTGGAGTTCCTTATCGCACGATCTGTGACGTCATCGGTTAAACAATAGGAGTCGTTGCAGAGAGCGCGTATACACACTCGTCCGGCGGCCGACTAGTTCGCGACGATAACGGTCCGGTATAATATTGTTTGTGTATTATATTGATAATAATAATGTATTATAAATTATATTATGTAATGTTTTTGTATGTATATTTATTTATGTGAGATTGTGATAGATTAGGTATGTATATATGGTGATGAATAAAAGAGAAGGATGTATGTGTGGGTAGGCCACATCCAAGTCTGTCGCTTTTTTGTCCTCGAATATCAGATTTTGTCGCGTCCTGGTTCAAAAGTTATAAGGGTTTTTAGGTGGCAGGGCCACCTAGTATCTCAAGAACTATCTAGAGCACCTAGCGAAGATCTCTTTGCTTCCAGAATTTGTCATTAATTTGTCCAATTTTGTCCTCGAATATCAGATTTTGTCGCGTCAAAAGTTATAACACATTTGTTTTTTGTATGAAGTAGTCCGTCTAGTAATCAGTAAATATACTACCATTCTTGTCGCAAATAACATGTTGATAACTTACGACTGAGCTGCAATTAGCAAAAAACGTGATAAGATTTTAATTTAACGCTCCAACCGAAGGTTTACCCTTAAAAAGTAACGTCGCCAAATGCGGGTGAGAGGGGGACGAGGTACGGCGATGACTCCGCCCATTATTAGTAAATCCACCTAGCGGTAAAAATAATGATTGAAGTGTGTATTTTTTTTTATACTACTAAGGCAGCAAACAAGCATACGGCCCACCTGATGGTAAGTGGTTACCGTAGCCTATGAACGCTTGCAACACCGGGGGTATCACTCGCGCGTTGCTGACCCTGCAAAAATCTCTTCACACCCTTCTTGTCTTCAAGAAAGTCTCTTTGGAAAACCACTAATCTTCATTTTAGTGCGTCTACTCGCTACTATGGCGTAACACCGCATTATAATTTGTTCTAGAACATTCTAACGTTGTAACTTAGTATGGCGGGACCACTGTCATGATTTGTTTACCGAATGCGGAAGAAAAGGAGTAATGTTTTAAATACGTTATGTAGTCATTCCGAATTGAATGGTAACAAACATTCAAACAAACTATCACATTTATAATATTAGTAGGGTAAGTGTATGTTACTAAAAACAATCGAATTATACGATTATTCAATGTATAGGAATTTTTATATGTAGTTTGTATATTTGTTGTAAATATTGTATGTATTTGAATTATCGAATAACAATCGACATCTCCGCCAATTGTTAGTAATTAGTAAACTCAAACTCATAAATCATTTATTCAGTTTAGGCCCTGTTAAAGCACTTATGAATGTCGAAGTAGTATCCTACTAATATTATAAATGCGAAAGTTTGTAAGTATGGATGGATGTTTGTTACTCTTTCACGCAAAAACTACTCAACGGATTTGGATGAAATTTGAAACACAGATAGTTTATAACCTGGATTAACACATAAGTTTTTATCCCGGGAAAACATAAGATCCCTCGGGAAAGCGGGTGAAACCGCGGGACGGAAGCTTCGAGTAGGTCTGAGAATCGGTAAACATTCTATTTTTCATAACCCTAAAGGTAGGTAGTTAGGTAGGGTAGGTAGAATAGGTATTATAGAAATCTTTTTCATCGAAATGTATAGAATTTTTTTTTGAATACTTTATAGGTGTCCAGTTAGGTTTATTTATAGTATGTATCAATGCATTTCTAATTTCAGTTTTAACTGGGAATCTAAAATAGTACCAAAACAAATTACCTACATTAAATAAATTAGTTATATAAAGATACTTAGTCGACATTTTAACCTGTTGGGCGTGGCTGTCAAATAAAATGGAAAATACGTAAGATTGGAAATCTAGGAAAATCGTGAAAAGCAACTCCCTTTTGCAGGCGAATCTTGTCCTTATTGACTTTCTCTCTCTCTGCCTAGTAACGGAAACTACTTGTTTTAAACAAAATCCATATGAAAAAAAATTATAGACTAAATCCGGACAGCGACGCCCAACAGGTTATGGGGGTCTTGCTGGCAGTTGCACACATTTGTAGGGTTCTTTAGTCAACAAGGAACCCTTATAGTTTCACCATGTCCGCCCGTCTATTCGCGGCTTAAGCTCAAAGTCTATTAGTATTAGAAAACTGTAATTTGGCATGGGTAATTGGGTACAAATTTTAATCACGGCGACTGAGTGATAAAATAATCTCTTTAAAGAAATATTTTTTGGTACCTCCCCTACACGTAAAGTGGTGATGATTTTTGTTCATCTTTAAAATGTTGGATAAGTGAAATCTTTCACGGCAGTATACCTATATAACGATGTTAAAATAAAAACTATCACAGCTACGTAGGCTTTACACTTTAACGAGTAATTGGCGATCAACTTAACTTTGAAATATACTTTGAGAAGTAAATAAAAAGGGAAATATGGTACAAATTCCTCTGAAAATTACTTAGATGAAGTTGTTAAAAAAGCATATTTATTGTAATATAATTGTAACGAGCAAATACAGAACCTTACACTACGCCCTGACTCGCACTTAGCCGGTTTTTTAACATACGTATCACATAACTACTCACCGATAGATGGCGCATTTTCTTGATTATTATTCAAATCTTAGTTTTTTGTAGCTAATTATTTATTTTATGTATGAAATAACTAATATTCAAGATACGAAGTAAACGAAAGCAATTTATTTCAACCAAAAATTTATAATAATATGTTTTATTCACGTCATTATGTAAAACAAGATATCGATGAAAAGTGATTAGAATGTATCTTTTCGACGACAGATGTCTCTAGCTACAATATGGCACAAAAATGAGTTTTAAAATGAAAATATAAACTTTAGGGTCTTACAAATGGAATGTTATGCCATCAATATGTTTCAGTTTTGATTCTGAATAATTCTTACATCCATCTACAGCGCACTTCATTGTTAAAACCACGGGTTAAAACAATTTCACTCTCCAAACACTAGATCCGAACGCAGCTACGATTCACTCGAAAAAGGTTTGCGGCCCCGCCCACCTCTGACGTTAGAGCCTGGTTGAGTATGCATGCCGATTACGTACCCGGATTGCTTGCGCTTAGTCCATGTATTTCTTAGTCCGTGGCCACGACATAATGAAACGTATCCTGCCGCTGTTCGCGGTTTCATTCGTAGCTACAGAAATGCCTGATTGTGATTTGTTTTATTTCGTTGCGTTATTGTTTGTTGTCATACAACTGTGAGAAAAGTGTAAGATTTCTTTACATTCCGAAATCAATTTTTTTTTTTTTTTTTTGAAAGGACTAAGTTGGTAGCCTCAGATGGCTGCGACAACCTTACCGGACAAATCGGCGAGCGCAGAGGGCTCTCAGCCGGGTAATATTTAGGTAACAACGCCTGAGGGCACCCCCGAATGGGGTACGAACCTCGGCTCAGGGCGTTACCGGGGGAGGGGGAGGACTTTGTACGAGTTACGACTAATTGGGGGCGGTCGGATTACTGTAGGCAGCTCGGGCCGCTTGAACGGGACGAGACTGAGTGGGACGTCGCGGCGGTCCTCGCCGTCGAGGACGGTAGCGTGATCGGTTGTGTGTAGTGTGTTGTGTACTTTTACGAGCTTCGTCAGCTTCGATCTGAGCTAATGTAATAGGGTCATCCGGCTCGCTGAGGGCTTGCCTTGGTCTATGGATACGGAGTATACGGGAGGGCGTGTAAGTTGCGGCTTTCACTATAAGAGGGTTGCGGTGATTAACGGCGGTATTGAAAAATCTGCGTGAGGTGCGTTTTATAAATTGTTTTATCGTGGGGAGACCTAAGTCAATGTGGAGATTTTCATTACGCATGTACCACGGGGCGCCCGTGGCCTTGCGCATGAAGCGATTTTGAATCACCTGAAGGCTATGGATCCGTCATGGAGCTGCATGTGCGAACACAGTACTAGCATAGGTCATGATGGGGCGGATACACGTGGTATAAAGTCTAACCTTGCTTTTAAGTGCAAGTTTAGATTTACGATTTAATAAAAAGTGGAGGCGCCCTAAAACAAAGGCGGCGCGCGCGCGGACCGCTTTAATGTGGGCATCAAAGGTCAAACGATCATCGAGAGTTACTCCGAGATATTTGGCTTGCCTTTCCCAGGGGATTGGTTCACCGAATAGAGTAACTGCCTTTGGAGGGGAGGGGGTACCTCGATGGTAGGGTCTGTAGAATAGGACCGCCTGGCTTTTGACAGGGTTGATCTCGATCCTCCATTTCCGAAACCAGGCGCCTAGGGCGTTAGCCGCGGTTTGGAGGTTCTTAACAATGACTGAGGGGGACTTACTAGAGCAGTAGACCGCGGTGTCGTCCGCAAAAAGTGCTAACTGCACCTTGTCGGTCTTTGGCATATCACTCGTGTAGAGCGAAAATAGCAAGGGGGACAGTACCGAGCCCTGTGGGACACCGGCACCGATAGGGAGAGGGGAGGAGAGTGCGCCAGGAATGCGATATCGAAAGTGGCGATTTGACAAATAATCTCGTAAGATGAGCACGAGCCTATGTGGGACACCTAAGGTAAATAGCTTAAAAATTAAGCCATTGTGCCACACTTTGTCAAATGCCTTCGCGACATCGAAGAATAGGACACCTGTCATGTTGCGCTCTTGGTACTGAGAGGAGATGTGTTCAACAATACGATGGACTTGTTGAACACAAGAATGTTTGGCTCGAAAGCCAAATTGTTCATCAGGGATGAGATTATTGGTGTCGGCATATGTTTTGAGGCGGATATAGATCAGTCTCTCATACATCTTGCCCAGGACATTTAATAGACTTATAGGGCGGTAACTGGAGGGCTCGGACCTGGGTTTGCCGGGTTTATGGATTCCAATGACATGGGCCTCTTTCCACTGATGTGGAAAAATATTACAAGAGAGGGCAGCGTTAAATATGGAAGTTAGCAGTATTATGAGGTGGGCGGGGAAGAGTTTTATCACTTTGTTAGTGATTTTGTCCGAGCCAGGGGCCTTCCGCGGGTGTAAATCCCTGATGATCGATTTGACCTCGTCAGGGGTCGTCGGAGGGAGGGGGTCATCCTCTTCGCTGAGAGGGGGGGGTGGTAACGGGAGGGCGGCTCTCCGTTCAACTTCAGAGTTAACTTCCTCCAGATGACTCGGGTCTATCGGGAGGGTACTGGGCGTGCACTGAAACTCTAAGCTTTCAGCGAGGCATTCTGTCTTATCATCGTCATCAAAAGCGGGAGGGAGATTGGGCCTATTTAATGGGGGCATGGGTGCTACCGTGTCCTTGGTAAGGGCACGAGAAAGCTGCCAAAAGGCTTGATGAGAGGGTCTAATGTCTGTAAGGGTCTGGTCCCAGCGGGCCTGTCGTACCTCATCGATGCGTGACTTAACGTCACGCTGGAGAGCACGCATACGGATGCGGTTTTCCTCTGAGGGGAAACTATCATAGGCGCGAGTGGCGGCATTTTTCTCTCTCAACAAGTCACGTACGTCATCGGGCAAGCGCCAACGTTGATCACTCTCTGCTGGCACTGTCCGTGAGCAATCGCTAATTAACGATTGCACGTGGCTAGTGAGTGAGTCGATTGCGCCGACAGCCTCATCAGCGGTGTTGAGGCTATCTGGGATCTGATCAAGGTGGACGGAAGTGGTTGACTTGAGGCTTTCACTCAGTCTATTCCAATTCGTCACGACCTTTGTGGGGGGGGCTTGACCTGCATCAGGGGAACCTATGCGCCCTGCTAATTCTATGATAACAGGTCGGTGGTCGGATGTAAGCTCGTGTAGCACTGTTACGTCATGCACACGTAGGTTTACATTCCGTAACAATGCCACATCAAGAATATCAGGTCTGTGTGTCAGTTGGTGGGGATAGTGCGTCGGGTCCAGGGGTGCGATAATGTCTATGTCTAGAGGGTCAAGGAGGGATTCTAATAGTCTACCTCTGGGGGAAGTTGAGTGACAGTTCCAGAGTATATTTTTCGCGTTCAGGTCACCTGCCAGAATGACAGAGTTACCTAGCGCGAAAATAGACTCTAGATCGCTTTTGAGTGGTGAATCATTGCGGGAGGGAGATATATATGCTGATACTATAATTATAGGTTGGTGTCCTGTCATGCCAAGCCTACAAACCGATGCTTCAATGCACTGGAGGGAGGGAGGCGGATCCATGGGGGAGCAGTACAAGGACCTTTTGTAATAGATAAGTGTGCCTCCTAGGGCAGAGTCAGTCCTGTCATTGCGGACTACTTGGTAGTTTGCAATTTTAGGGTCCCTAAGAGAAGGTTTGAGGAAGGTCTCTTGTATCAGGAGGACGTCAAGTTGATGGTTTCGCAGGAACTCTGCGATATCATCGCGTTGACCTTTAATGCCATTTGCATTATAGAATCCTACTTTGAGGGATCGGGGTTTAATTCTACACGTCACGGTTGTATTATCCATTATGGTTTTACGCGGAAGTTGGAAAGGACTGTCACGATGCTTTGGAAACGCATCGCGATGGAAGCGAGGGCACGACCGTTGCCCTCGTTCGCTCTGATCTGAGTCGCGAGGTCCCTAATTTCGTTGAGATCTATTGCCTCAGCGAAGCGCTCCACTAAAGCGAAGTCCGGGTCTTCGATCAGTGGTAGTTTAGGTGCGTTTGCGCGGCGGTTTTGGGAGGTTGCCGGGGGGGGACGTTTGGGTGGGGGAGGGGGAAGGAGAGGTTGCGTGGGTGCGGAGACGGGTTTAGGGGGTGGGGCAGTTGGGGGATTGACTGCTGGGGTTTGAGGCACTGAAGGTGCACTAGGTAATGCTGGAAAGTCCTTGTCGTAGTTGACAAGATTCCAGGGCGAGGATCTTTGTGGGGCTAGGACAGTCTGGGAGGGGTCAGAGAGGGGGGCAGTGCGCGTTGAGTTGCGCGATGTGCGCGAGTTGCGCGGGGGGCCCGAGTTACGTGATTTGCGGGCGGGGCGAGGGGCTTTCGGGCACCCGCGGTAATTAGCGGGATGGCCGAGTTGGTTACAGAGAACGCAACCTGGCTCCTCAGTACACAGGGCCTTGTCTTTCGGCCTATCGCACTCAGCGGTGGAATGGGGCTTAAGACACTTGACGCATCTGGGGGGGGGCATGACAATTGCGGGCGGTGTGGCCGTACAATTGGCAATTGTGACATTGGGAGGGGTACACTCCCTTGTGAGGTTTCTCAAAAGAGATACCGGACAGATGACAGACGTGGCTGATCTTAAAGATCTTCTTAGCCTCGTCGCATTGATCTAACTGGGCGAGAACCATATTATACGGGGTATGGCCACGCCCTTTGTACATTCGATGTACGGAATGTACGGGGATAGATTGGTCCTTGAGGGACCTCTCAATGTCCTCGGTGGTTATTTCGTGGGGAATCCCCTTAATTACCACACGGAGGGCACGCTCCTCGGGGAGGCGGAACGTGTGAAAGGCTACTTTCCTCTCCTTGAGCAGCTTAGTTAGGGCTCTGTGGTCCTGGGAGGTAGACACTGTGACACGGATTCCGTGCTCAGTGGGGTGAGCATTGGTGAAGTTGATGTGTGCTCCCGGTGCATTACACCAGGATGACACATCGGGCCATTTGCCCTTATCTTGGATAAAAAGGGGCGGGGGTACGTCCTTCTTCTTTGGAAGCTGAGCAGCAGAAGGGGTGGGTGCTACCTCCATGAGAGGAGCAGATACTGGGGTATCCATGAGCGGGGGGGGGGAGGAGGTGCCTTCCCAGGCGGCAACGCGCTGGGTGGAGATGGGGGTGGGGGCAGGATCAGTGTTTGGAAAGCAGTCGGGGGAGGGAGGGGTCACAGGGTAATCCTCCGGGGGAGAAGTCACCTTAGCCGCCTTGGCGGCCGCCATGCGGGCCTTGCGACCTCGCTTACGGCCGCCAGGGACGAGCTGGTAGCTATCGTCCTCTTCTGACAATTGGGTAGGGGGGTTGGTTGGGATGGGTTCAGCGACTGACTCTGAGATGGACTGGGTCGACATCTCCGAATCAGCGCGGGAGGAGGGACGGCTTTGGGACGGGGTGGGGATCTGGTGTCCCGGGAATTTAGCTTGGAGGTACCGAAGTACCTCCTCGTCTAAGAGGATGTCCTCGAGGGACAGAGTTGGAGGTTGGCTGGCCATGGTGGCCAGCCGGGCCTTGCGGCCGGGGAGCTAATCTAAGACGACACTATTGTGACTTCGTTCGCGTGGCGTTCCTGAGAGAAGAAGTCACAAGAAACTTCAGGCAATCGCCCTAGCTAAGACCTATCTATTCGCCCCGGGTGGGTAGGCCCGGGGGTGTGTAGTATCTCTCCCAACCGGGTATAGGTTGGGAGGTGTGTAGGCCCTAGGGTGTGCCCTAAGCTTGTGCTCCCACTGCCAGTCTTATTGTGCAGTGAGTTCCTACGTCCCTGCCTAGCGCTAACTGGGGTCGACTAGGGAAGCCCCCAAGGCCGACTGATCCAGTCCCGTCCGGGTGTACGTTTTCCAGAAGGGAAACCGTGAGCGCCCGGGGCACGCTCGAACTAACTTCGTTGGCACCGTTAGGTATCCGTTAGTTCACCACTAAAAGCGTGGATTTCACAAGTTTGATGACGGTGTCAGAAACAATGGAATTGTTATCGTGGTAAATACCCAGGTAATTACCACGAAAACAGTAACGCAGGTGTCTTTCGACGAAAAAATGCCTGATAAGGGACCGAGCCAAAGCCAGGTAACAAATCGAGCGATAAATTCGCGGAAACGATACGGGTAGCGCACGGAGCGCAAGGGTACGTCCGTGCAGTACGACGGATCGAGTCGGAAAATCTCCGAAATCAATTTGCCTCCGAATTCCGACCCCAAAAACACGTAAATTTAAAAAAATACTATAATGTAACTTTTGCAGCAAAAATTTAACATTTCAGGAAACGAAACGTAACACATGACTCAAGGGGACTGGCAACCTTAAAATCATTCTTATTTTTGAAGATATTAAAAAAAACGATTTATACCAGGCTATTTGTAAAAAGCCAACTTTAACAATAAAAAAATCCATCTAACAATACGTTTGTCTGTGAATTTTATTAAAAAAAAGGTAATTCTTTTTATTTACTTTGCTATGAACTGTTTTTTTATCCTTTGTACTCATTATACTAAAATACGTAATATGTTTTCCAACTACGAATAGATTATTTTATTAGACAGTTCAAAGTTTTAAAGCAATTTAATAAAGATATCAAAAATATTTTTTACTCGCCTGTACAACAGTATAGAGAATTTTAGATTCATCAATAACTTTTGAACCAGGACGCGACAAAATCTGGGATTCGGGGACAAAATTTGACAGATTAGGGACAAATTCTGGAAGTGTGATAATGAATAAAAAATAGCGACAGACTTGGAATTCAGATCCGTGATGGTGGCCCTGCCAGAAAGTGCCACACAAATAATTTATATTAGCTTTAATCAATCCTGTCTCCGAGAAGGAACAAAAGGCTCTAAGAGGCCAAATCATCACCAATCATTCAACCTGGAAGTGGCTATTGATGAAACTGAAAATAGAACGATTATCCTACTTCGACATCATCACAATAGTTGAATGAATTATCACAAACTATAAGTATATTATTTTAATAATAATATACTTATAGCTTCATTTAAATTGATTACTTATGTGCAAGTTCATTACAGTTTGGGTGAAAAATAGTTTAAATGTATGTAATGTACCATAATAAGGTAAATTGGGATAAGAACTCTAGATTGAAACTATTTTGGATAACCAATCTGCTATGAAAACTTGCGATGCATGGTGTGATCTCACACTTGACAGCATTTTTATAAACTCAAATAAGTATTATAGTAGTTTTTCGATGACTTTTATCCAATGGGCTAGTCTCAAGTTGTTACTCGATGAGGTAAAATGCACCAAAAAAAGGGACCTCTCAACTGCCCATTCCACAAAACCCTCCAGGTTGCGCCCACGCAACCCTGTTTTTTTTAAGAGTATTTTTTTACTATACACCTCCAGAAACTAGTCCCATGTAACAACCATATGAGGTAGGGTTTACTACAGTGCGCTCTCCAACCACATTCTTGAGCGCAAGAAGCTCTGTCGGGAATGAAAATACATAGAAAATATTATTTTTTGTATAATTATGTTACGAGGCCCCTAATAACGTCAACGGCCTTGGCCATCTAGACCCTCATCTGAAGCACTTTGTAATATCGTGACAAAACGTCGCGCATGGCACCACGTCATCATGTATGTGTAGCAGTGACATAGTTCTAGAACCGTGAGATAGTAATTCATTACTATCTAACTAGACTAATCTATTGAAATAGTTATAAATTACATATATAGATATGTAATCTAATACCTTTAAACGAGCAATTCTTCAGTAATAAAATTTATGAGTCACATTTTATTTACTAATTATTTGTGCCGGAAACTACGACTGTGTGTAAAGTTTCATAAGGGTAAACCTTCGGTTGGAGCGCGAAATTCAGTAACATTTTCATGAAATAGTCGTATGTCAGTAATATACCTCGGAGGAATATGTTGATCATTTCTTTTGTTATTAATCAGTAAATATACTACCATTCTTCTCGCAAATAACATGTTGATAACAT
The DNA here is from genome assembly GCA_963555595.1 of Tethea ocularis. NCBI lineage: Eukaryota > Metazoa > Arthropoda > Insecta > Lepidoptera > Drepanidae > Tethea > Tethea ocularis. The sequence goes on along the minus strand of OY741963.1, from coordinate 6,262,718 downwards.
ACGACATATAACTGAGTTGCAATTTGCAAAAAACGTGATAAAATTTGAATTTCGCGCTCCAACCAAAGCCTCCACCATAAGGATCGATTATGTAGAAGTAGTCGAAAAAGGTGTCGCAAGATTTGAATCAAAAAATTTACGAAGTGAAGCTGAATAAAACCGTTTAAAAATTACATAATGAAAAAAAACTGCTGATCTCGCCTGAAAACAAAAATAGGAAACATGAAATTTTTGAACAACATTACGATTTTCTTGAATTTTAACACTTTGTACATATTGCCTCCTCGTGCTTCCATTACTGCGTTTACGCGGCATGCTGTAAATCAAATTACACGATTTTGGGGAATATTGCTCTCAATTTGCAATTTTGGCCATTTGCAGATCTAAGTGATTTCAAGTTAGCTTCAACAAGTCGTCGCTCTTTGTACTAGCTTAAAAAATTCTTCCCTCCTTTATATGTAGGGGAGGTACCACAAAAAAATTTTTTTTTCCTGATTTTATTTTAGCACTTTGTCGACGTGGTAAATACGCATATCCACACAGTTTCATCTTTCTAGCACTAACCGTTTGGAAGGTAAGCCGCCGAGGACGGACGGACATGACGAAACTATAAGGGTTCCAGACGTCAACTACGGAACCCTAAAAAGGTAAAGAAATATTTGAAATTTTCCGAATCCCTAAACCACCGTAATGAATGGCGGTCCGAGCTGTACAATGTACCTACATTTAGGATAGACTCCAGATTTGATTTTATGACGTAACTTGACGTCGTAAGATTTTGGAATTTCCAGGCGGGTCAACAGCGCAATACATAGTTCAATTTAGGAACGAAAAGGCAGAATTTAAGAATGAAAAGTGCAAAATGAGGGTTTATTTCGAGAAGGCAGTATGCGTAGTTTTGAAATTCAGAATTAAACAGTAAATACATAAATTACTTTTTAATATTTAATGTGTATATAAAAAGTGGAAGCCGCCTATGCAAGAGCAGACGGAGGGGGAGCCTCCCTCCCTGTCCTCATTATATATATACAAATGTACTCTTTGCTGCCCTGGAGTGCTATTCTGTAAGGCGATATCACAAGCTCGTCGACGAATTCAACGCTGTCAGTGTACTCTGTCTCTATCGTTTACTACGCGATCACGTGAGAAGTCAGTTGAACGCGGCATCGTTGCGCGAGCTCGTCGACGAATGAAACGTTAGAGAATAGCATAGCTGCGCAGCTGCCATGAGTAAATAAACAGTAACTCTACTATCCAATCCAATGTGAAGTTAGTCGCTTACCGCCTATAAGCGGGTGTTAGTGATAATTAAGGTGGAGGCGTCGGTTGGAGCGCGAAATCAGAAATCATCAACATATTATATGAATATGTTGATGATTTCTTTTGTTATTAATCAGTAAATATACTACCATTCTTCTCGCAAATAACATGTTGATAACTTACGACCTATAACTGAGCTGCAATTAGCAAAAAACCTAATAAAATTTTAATTTCGCGGGCTTTTCGGCCGATTCACCTTAAGCAGTGTATAGCGAGGGCTTAATTTTTTTTAAATTGTCGTCTTCATTCTTGGACAGCTTTCGTTAGAACGAAAAACATCCGTTAAAAATTCTAAATGCGGCCCAACTCCGTAAATATATAAATATACATTTTATTTATTTAATAGGTAGTTGATACTGTCACAAATAAATGACCAAACACTAATCAATGCATACAATATCTAAAAACACGTGGAAACATCAAATATGATGTACATTCAATGCTTTTTATGATTTTTAATTAACAGTAGAACCAATAAGAGTAGATGATTTGATGCTGTGAAACTATGACGTCATAGTGTAATATTTCATACAAAATTCGATATAAACTATCGTTTTGACATTTATTAAAAAGTAGCAGTCAACTACCCTATTGGTCTAATGCGGGGGGGCATTTTCAATAACTTCATATCAACTGATAATAATATTTTGTTTGCTAACAGAGATGAGCATATGGAAGTAATTAGCTCCAGCTCCAGCCAATCGGAAGGCAGTCACGCGACACGATGGGAGGCACTGGCAGACATTGCTGCTGAGCTTCCACCTTTATTAGCTGTGGACCCTACTACTGGTCAAATTTATGCATTATCAAAATAGAATCTTGGAAAATTGAGTTGGTGATATGATTAACAAAATTAAACGTAAGTTTACAAATTAAAATAGTTGAAATATTACGCATTTTAATTTTATAAATTAGGTAGCAACGAGTGTTCCCGAAGCGGGAACTCAACGCTGCGAATCGTGCGACAGGGTCCGATATATTTTTAGAGTTCCGAAAAAAATAAAAAAAACGGATCACTCGTGCGTCTGTCCGTCAGTCTGTCTGTCTGTCCGAAAATATTGGACTGGATTGAGTTGAAAGTTGGTACACATATGTATGTCGGTGACTCAAACATGGACGTGTTACGTAAATAAATGAATTTCAAACATGGGGGCAAATTTTGGGGGTAAATTAGAAAAAAAAAAAAAGTTTTGCAGACAATATTGTGTAACATATCAAATGAAAGGGCTTGTTGTGAGGATATCAAGTTATAAAATTGGCGAAAATTGACCATTCCCCCCCCCCCCCCCTTATCTCCGAAACTACTGGGCCAAACATTTTGAAAAAAATTCAGATATTAGTTCTTTACCTATAGATTACAGGAAAACCTATAAGAAGTCTATCTAATACCTTTAATCCTGCAATTCATGGATATATATATATATACCTATATAATCTGAATCTCGGAAACGGCTCGAACGATTTTCATGAAATTTGGTAAGCAGGGGGTTTCGGGGGCGATAAATCGATGTAGCTAGGTTTCATTATTAGAAAACACGATTTCCAAAAAAAAAAAAAACTTTATATAGTTACCATCAACAAATTTGGGTCAGATTTAAAAATATTTATGGAACTTAGTTAAACATGTACGGAAACCTCTCCACGCGAGTTTAACTCGCATTTGTCTGATTTATTGCGATTTCGATTCACTCACGCACGAGCATTATGGAAGCGTAGCATAGGCGGAACCACATTATTAAAACGCGACGCGACCCGATGAAAGGCATTGTTATAATCAAATGTCTTGTTTTCTATATCCATACCATACCTATACGTATTATGTATAGTATATTATAAAAAAACAGGTTGAACTCGTCACTAATATTTATATTTTGTGCTGCGCCCATGCACCAATCTATACTAATATAAATATAGTTAGGTACTAGGTATATAGTAAAGCCTCATGTAAAGCGGAAGAGATTTTTGTTTATTTAAAAACGCTAATCTCTGGAACTACCAGTCTGATCCGAAAAATTATGTTTGTATTACGATAGCTAGATTCATGAGGAATAGTGGGATGTACTATTTTTTTTTTAAATAGGGATCCCTATGAAAACTGCAATACTGTAACCCAAGGTTTAAATATCTATATCGCGTGCGCTTCAACTATTGATAATAGAATAAAAAATTATACACCTATTATAGAATTGTAGTTCTTCAAAATTTCTACAGAAAAGTCTGCGGTGGCATATTGATGATCTCCTATAGTTGACTTGACTGACATACAGTAACCATGTTTATGTTTTCAATTAATATGAATAAAAAAAAATCTTATTTTTTAAATAGGTTACGTTATTTTCTAAGCGATGTTGAGCAATATAGTATTGATCCTTATCCAAGTAAATATTTTCGTTATCTTATGCATTTAATGTAGATTGAATGTGCCCTTTACATCATATTTTTTAAATAAATACTTTAGTTAGAAGATATCACAGGTTTATTTTGTTAGTTTAAACAGTAAGTAGGTAATCTTTGTATCTACCAGTCGGATTCTAAAAAGTTTACTTTACAATACGCAATGAGATACGTTACGAGAAAATGTGTTATAAAAGTTATTATAGGCTTGAGTATTTGATATGAATTTCAGTTTAATACCTCTACGCGTTCATGAGGAAAGGGGTAGTAAATTTGAAATTATTATAATAGTAGTTTATGATACTGTTGCATAATAGGGGTTATTAAAATACGAGTGTAAGTTTAAGTACCGAGCCGTAGGCTAGGTTCTTAATAGTATCACACGAGTTTTTAATACCTAATTATGTGCAGTATCATACAGTACTTTATCTAAACTCATATAAATAATCTAATTTAAAGCTAAAAAATCGATATTTTGTGACATTTTTGGTCATAATGATATATATGTAGCTTAAAGAAAGTATTAGGTAGAGAAGACATTCATATTTTTTACTGGGAGGAAATGAGATGTCATAATACTAATGGCCGTAAGTGCAAGAGAGACACTATCTGAAGTTTTTGTCTCGTTCGGATATGGGGTAAGGATTGTCAAATGTTTGTTTAGCTACGCATTGCATTTGTAGATCAACAAAAACAGTGAAAATTATTGCTAACCAAATTTAGGCCATGCAAGTCCTTTTTTCATCGTGATTAAAGTGTTTTTAGTTGCGTAAAACATTAATAAGGTGATACATGATGGTGCATTGTTATATTATTAGCTGTAAAAGCGACAATGTACGGAAAGAGGAAAACATAACCTTTCAGTGGTAAGTGAAGTATTTTGTTGATATGAGGAGTTTATTTAATGTGTTATAAAAATTTAATATTTTTTACAACGAAAATATTTTCACACCATGTATGCTTTTACCAGTGTTGCCAGATGGGTTTTACGTTCCGTTACGCGCAGTTCTTAAAAATAGTACCCAAATTCAAGTTTGAGTACGCAGTACAACATTTATTGTCAATCTGTGCTTTATGCAGCTGTAGCATACAAAGGCCTTTAAAAAACACGTTTCATACATATAGTATGTTCGTTTCGTTTTGATTGTATGATTCTTCAATTATTTGTATTCTGAGCATTATCATTTTGAAATGGAAATAAAAAATAGCAGTTACAATTTACACAGTACCTTTTCATAGAGAAAAAGTAACACTGCCATATTGGACATGATCATATCAGATAATGATAGTGAAATGTATGAAACCAAGTTACAGGTACAAGTGTAAAATGGCATTTTACGCGGAAAGTTTTATTCTTGTTTTAAACTGATGTTATGTCTATAATTCACCTGTTAACATCCAATCCAATTAAAGAATACATTAAAGTATAGTAATACTTACTCACAATTAATCCTTTCTTGATAAAACACAATCACAAATATTACTTGACTACAATGACTACTTGATGTGACTTGAAAATTAAACCGCCCGCTGACTAAAGAAAATTAAGAAAAAGCAAAGGTGCCAACAGCGCAAACCAAATCTAAACTGCGGCGCTGACCTTTAATAGTTATTATCATACAGTACAGTCAAACTCAATCAAACTTTAGTGCGTCAACTATTATGTTCGATTTTGCCTTGAGTATCATGGTGCCTTAATGTCATTTGAATTTGTAAACTAGCTTGGCTTTGTCAGTGTCACTTGCTTGTCTGTGCGACAGCCACAGATAATCTATTGAAATAGTAGTTCAACAGTTAAATACAGACATTAAAATTACATTATTTTAAGTAGGTAAAATTTTTTGGGTGCGTTCTTAAATAATATTAATCTAAAAATATATTTTCCGGCAAGTCGAGTAATGGCTAGGCTGTCAGGTGCTAAAATATATAAATAGTACGCAAATCGACGGATGAGTACGCAAGACCATAAAATAGTACGCAATGCGTACTATTGCGTACCCATCTGGCAACGCTGGCTTTTACGAACTTTTTAGCAAAGAATAAATAATTTATAGGCTTTTTAGCGTCCTGCAGGGCTATTGCGTATCTCAATTGACAGCTCATAGTGATGATCACTATGCAAAGTGTACAACCATGAACTGTCAAACGTCCATTTTCGTATTCGCTAACGTCAGTGATCAACTAAGATGACGTCATGAGCACCGAGACTCGTTGATAGCCACCGTAAAGTTTTTTGACAAGTGTTTGCGTATCGATAAAGTAAAAATTGCGATTGCGTACGCATAGTGGACATCAAATCATTACATATTTGATGATCACTTCAATTGCTGAAAGAAACTACTAAAGAGCAGTGTTTTATAGATCGTAAGTGATAGTCACTATAAACCGGCAGTTTTTAATTTACATGTTTAACTACTAAAAGTAAAGTGATTTATGACTATTTGAATTTTTTGTGTTACATGCTAAGTGAATCGACCTCGCGAGTGATTATTATTTATTATTAAAGTCTTTAGACTTACTTACAAGTGTTATAACGTTTTGATGCCTATGATGATATCATATGGTGATTGTGTAAGAAGAAAGTGTCCTAAAAATTAAGAGACGACGCTTGCGTGACACAAGTGAGCCAAATGCCAATGCAATTGCCAGAGGATGAGTTAATTGCGAATTTCGGTTTCCAATAGATGTTACAAGAACTCACTTGCCTGTCACAAAACGAAAAACTGCCATTCGTAATGAATTAAAAGTAAGTGTACCTATTTTCTTCAGTCAGTCATAAGTTATTTACATGTTTATTAACCCCAATCATTATTTAGAATTCAATTTATCACAAGAAATTTGTACTTCTACATCTAATTTCAATGTTTCTTGTCTTCATGAAGTCGCCAATGCACTCAAGAATGAAGTACATAAAGTTTCCTTCAAATCAAACACAAAGAGAAATAATTATGAGAGAATATGTATCATTAATTACTGAATAATAAGAATCATTAAAAGCGTCATTATTTATAACGTTGTGGTCATTATTTATAAACAGTCAGTGCCTTTACATAATTTTATTTAACTATGCTTACTGTTTCTTTTTTCAGTTTTATGGAAAAATTTGGATTTCCAAGAATTGTTGGGTGCTTTGATGGTACTCATGTAGCTATAATCCGCCCTATTGATCAAAGGGAGACATATTTTAATCCGAAAAATTGCATCATTTGGAGATGCATCACATGATTCTTTTGTATGGAACCAATGCCCGATAAAACCTCTGTTAGAAAGGTTACAAGATAGTGAGTGCTGTTGGCTTCTTGGTATGTATATTACCTAAATAATAGAAAATCTAAATAGAAAATACCTAACTATAATAAAAAAAAATATATATTAAATTAAATCCTCTCTCATAAGAGAATGGTATGCCATACCACTCAGGACTGACAGACCTCTGTCACTGCTACTATACTATTCATACATGTTCGGCATATCATAATAATTATGAATACTTATCATATATTTTACATATTTTTAATTGTCACCTATTTTTTTTTTTGTAGGAGATTCTGGTTATGCTCAACGACCTTGGATGATGGTGTTAACCCTGGATCTCAGTTCTATACTGATCTTCACTGTCGCGTCAGAAACACTGTGGAGCGTTGCATCGTTTGTTGGCACACAGAGTACTTCATTATGACCCAGTTACTGCTGGGAAGATAATGAATGCCTGTGTCGTTCTGATGCCAGTGATCAACAGCACCAAATAGTGACAGTGGCGGCTATAGTTGAGAGAATATAGAAATATATGTGGAAAATAAACCTTAATTTAATTTGAATTTTATATGTCAATGGGCTTTTAATTACAACCAATTTAACCTTTAGTAATTCAACTAATATACCTGAATAAATTAAAATTAAACTAAAATATATATACAATGTTAATCGCCGCCTGCATTTTATATTTTAATTAGATATTTTATTTTAGGATAGGAATATATTAGAATTTATAGTTTTTCATACATAATTTATTAATACTGGAACTTAAAGTAAATGTATACATAACCTGTAAACAATAATAAAAAAATACTAATTCACTTTGTAAACAAGCTAACTCCGCCGCCGAGAATGTTGAAATATGAACTCAAGTACTATATCCTCTTTGTATGAACCTATTTACCGCCAAAAAAGTAAGACTTCAGTCACAAGTGTCATTATAAACCGTTCAAATGAAATATTCATAAAAGCGTACCAAATAAACGCTCCCAAGGAGATATTTAAGTTAGCCGCATAATGTCGATAACATCATAGTGCTGTCAAGAGGTGTGTTGATAGACACCGTAATCAGCCGATAGGCACCGTAATTTGATAGTCACCGAGCGAGATACGTAATACCGATATTTTGTCATTCTCGGTTGACATCGAATTTCGGTTGACATCAAAGTTCGGTTGACATCAAAGATAGTCAATAGCCCTGCTGATTAGTTAAGGGTAAACGTTCGGTTGGAGCGCGAAATTCAAATTTTATCACGTTTTTTGCAAATTGCAGCTCAGTTATAGGTCGTATGTTATCAAGATGTTATTTGCGAGAAGAATGGAAGTATATTTAATGATTAATAACAAAAGAAATGATCAACATATTCCTCCAAGGTATATGACTGACATATACGACTATTTCATGAAAATGTTACTAATATACCTTGGAAGAATATATTGATGATTTCTTTTGTTATTAATCAGTAAATATACTACCATTCTTCTCGCAAATAACATGTTGATAACTTACGACCTTTAACTGAGCTGCAATTTGCAAAAAACGTGATTAAATTTGAATTTCGCGTTCCAACCGAAGGTTTACCCTAAACGCGTAAAGACGCAGATGGAGCAGAGGCATTATAAATATGCCGTGAATTCCAACGAAATTAGGGAAGTTTGATTTTGTTACAGCCTAATGTTATTATAGACCTGAGTATTTGATATGAATTTCAATTTAATACCTCTACGCGTTCATGAGGAAAGGGGTAGTAAATTTGAAATTATTAAAAATATTTTTATTATGTGATGTAACTAAAAATGTAAACTTTTCGCAATTTATCTGTGCTATATAAGACGTTGCTTCGTACCAAATTTCAAGATTCTGAGTTCACAAGTACCCTTAAGGTTTTGATTCCCTTGCGAGTGTCGAAATTTACAGCATAAACGGCTGTATCTTTTGATTGCTTTGGTTTAGAAGTTTGATTTTTACACAGCTCCAAGGGATAGTTGATCTGATTATTTGATATGAGTTTCAGCTTGATACCTCCACGCGTTTGTGAGAAAAAGGGTCTTCAGACCGACAGACCTCCACCTTAAGGTGAATCGGCCGAAAAGCCCGCGAAATTCAAATTTTATGAGGTTTTTTTCAAATTGCAGCTCAGTAATAGGTCTTATATTTGTCAAAATGTGATTTGCGCCTCATAAATATGCCAATTGATTACTGTATGTATACATTATGCTTTTTCAATTATTTAAATCCAAACATTGGTTCCTTTTCAATAAATTACGCTCAGGAACCAATGTACAGTTCTATAATATTTTGAAAAAAGAATACATAGATATATTTATAGCCATATCTCAGTGTCGCGAATCACATTTTGACAAATAAATCTGATATTACTGAGCTGCAATTTGAAAAAAACCTAATAAAATTTGAATTTCGCGGGCTTTTTGGCCGATCCCCCTTAACGATTACACCTGTATAGTAATGCATTCATCACAGAGTACTTTTTATATATGGGCATTCATTAATCTGTGGCTCAGATCATATAGAATATGTTGTATACACAACAGATAAGACAGCTACATGGGATTGGTGAGAGTTACTATGTTTACGAGTATTCAACACGTTTCAGAGTGTGGCGCTACTGACGCTATGTTTAGTGTTGTGCATGACAGAGATGTTTGTTTGTCGATATCGATACAGCTAGTGCTGTTACTATGAGGGTAGTAGACTACTTATATCTTTGGATTATTTATTTTAAAATAAAACAGATTCGTATGATTTATTTTTTTATTTCTGCTCAAAATACAAACTTTTCTATGTTAAAGGTGAGATGGTCAAGTTCAGGGCAAATTGGCAATATACGGTTGAGACACATATTTCTAATTTTGTCATTCTGAGGAAAATTGAATAATGTACTCTCCTTGGCAGCAGCATGACAAACACAACAATTTGTAGGTAAATACCATAATAATAATTTGGCAATCAGAGTCCAGAAAACGTAACCTTTCAGGTAGGCTTTTCACGTCAGAGTCGGGTAAAACAGTTCCAAGTCACAAAAGAGATATCCACAACAAGTCCGAAGCAAGCACAGTTCGTTAGAAATAAATTGCAACCAAAAGTCTAAAACCTCAACAAAGTAATCAAAACCACAAACTACTAAGAGAACTAACGTTATCAAAACGGAATAACAACGATAACAACGGTAATATTTGTCAAAACTGTCAGATACACCGGTAAGCTTGAACTGAATGTAGTTATAATAAAAGCGAAATGGCGGCCGCTCTGTCAACCAATAGCGAGGGCCGTTTCTCTTGAATACTTATGAAGTTTGAGCGAATCATAAGATCAAGAACGAATGTATGAGCTGTCTTAGCCCTGGCTCAGACTTATGTTTTTATTTTAAGTTTTTTGAGATGTACTACCTAATTTAAAATAATGAGTGCTTTAACTGATTCTCCTTTATGTAAAAAGCGCCGTACGTGTATAGAAATAGAAAGAAGTAAGTGTGGTCATTTGAAATTTAATATGACTAGGATTATTACAATAATATGACTAGCTCATAACCTATCTTACCAAAACGAATGTAGCTTAACAACCGTTGCTATAAAAAAGCCTGCAAGTAGCTTGAGTTTTCATTGAAGGAAAACATCGTGAGGAAACCACAGCAAAGCCCTCAAGTTGCAAAGTCTTTCGCCTAGCACATTCTGGTGTGTTCTGACATGACACTAGGTTTCCTCTTTTTCTCTGCTATCTTCAAAATACAATTTTCATGAAACCTCAAGCACCAACCAATCATTCTTACTATTTCCTTTTTATTTCTCAAAATAAATTGAATTGTTTTTGAATAAACCTTTATAATGTACTATTAAACAAACTTTATTTAATTGTCTGAAAACCTTCCCTTCATTTGGAATTGTCTCCTTTTGTGACCAGTCTGTCTCCTTTTCCGATGCCAATCTGGCCCTTCCCACCACTTGCATCTTCTATGACTATCAGCATTGCAGCCGTGAGATGGTAAATCTGCAGGGTTATGCTCTCCTGGGACATGGCACCAATTATTTATATTTGTTTTTACATCCGTACTGTATTTAATTGTTGATGGAACTTTACCATATAAAACATTCTTTCTTGGATCCCACATTAAACCAAGCTCTGAAGTAGTGACCACCTCTTCATCATTGTAACATCTTTGCAAATTCTAAGCAACTTTGACTTTACTTTATTTTGGCTATTTACTCCTGCTTCATCTCTAAATATAGATTGTATCCAACTTCCGAAAATCTTTAATGTTATTTATATGAGAAGAATGGAGCGTACTTACATTATTTACAGAGCAATGTGTACCAACCACTGAACCCTGTACTGTCCAACCTAGTCTCGTTTCTAAAGCCAACAAATGTTCATCTACTCGTACTAATTGACCGATGAGAATGCAACCTAGAAAATCACAACCAATTAATAAATCAATAGCAAAATTATTATCAATACAATCAGTTATAAAAATTCCCTTGCTTATTAACAATGATTGAACAGTAGATTTTTGAGTCTTTACTTTACCAGCGTGTTCAATCTTCACCTTCAAAGTCTGAAGTAAAACAGTTTTGGATGTTGACGAGTGGTTCAACAACTTCTTTGAGATCTGGGTCGTTTGAATCGGGTTCGGATGTAACCTTCTCTGGCAAACCTCCACACATAATAGGATAGTGCCTTCTGCCACAGACCACACATTTTGGATGCTTTCTACACCTATTCCACATATGACCAATTGTGAGGCAAATAAAACAAGCATTTTTACGCTTGATAAAATCTTTCCTCTCTTGTAGAGTTTTATTGATTGCAACATGACATTCTGAACTTGTGTGGGAATTTCGCTCACACCACAGACATTTCCATTCAATTTGTTGTTTTTCTTTATTTTTATTCATAGTTGTAAAACAAGCTGTAGTTGGATCTGCTGCCGAATGATTGTCTGATAATACTGAACGTGCCAGACGTATCTTCTCGTCCCCCTCTACTTCTAACTTTAAGAATTTTAATAAATTTGTGAGAACATTACCTTCTTTATTTATAAACGAATGCTATCTATTCCATGCCTTTAATACGTCCTCTGGTAAGGACGACTCTACTAATGGAAATAAGAATGCCGCATACTTCTCTTGAGTAACGCCCAACGATTCTAGAGCTAATATTTGTGTCATCACTTTATCATATAAGGCTCTAAGTGTTATTTTTTGCGTGCCTTTTGATTGCGCAAGGACAAGCTGCAGTAGTTCTCGAACATAATTGTTGTGTATGCAAAGTGTGGGTACTTGGTTAGACCTTTTTAATAAAAAAAGTAAACTTAAGTAGGGTACTTGAATATGTCACTGTCAAATCTTGCTACCTAGCATAATAAATGTTCTTACATTTAAATAGTGTTTTCTTGGACTTAACAGTGGCGACGAGTAGAAAAAAGTGATTAAAAATGGATACAAAAGCTGTAAAATTCAGTGAATATAATCCACAGACTGATAATTGGGACAATTACATAGATAGGTTGAAATATTGTTTTGAGGCAAATGGGGTCGTATCGGACGCCGCCAAACGGGCGAATTTCTTTACTATATGTGGTGCACAGGTGTTTGAGACACTTTTAGCATTAATTACACCAAAAAAATCTAATGAAGTGACGTTCAGTGATATTGAAACAATATTAACAAAGCATTTCAGTCCGAAACCAAATGAAATTTCTATGTCGTACAAGTTTTACAAGCGTGATCAAATACAAAGTGAAACCGCTTCTGAGTTTATCGCAAAGCTCAGAAAAATCAGTTCTTATTGTAACTTTACCAACTTGGAACGTATGTTACGTGATAGACTTGTTTGTGGTATGAGTGATACAAAATTACAGTATGAACTTTTGAAAAAGGACAATTTGCAGTACCAGGACGTTGTTGACGCTATGCTATCTTCTGAGAGTGCGGGGAAGGATGTCCGTATGATTAATAATACCAATTCCAGTGCTGGGAAAGTGGTATCGAATGAAAATATAAATACAAGTGTGAGAGCGTCCACGACTCCTACATATGAACCTATGGACATTAATGCAGTGCAATCAAAAACAAACAATAGATTTTGTTTTCGCTGCGGTGATAGACATGGGGGAGAGTGTCGTTTTGTGAATACTGTGTGTCGATTCTGTAAGAAAAAAGGGCACTTAGAGAAGATATGCATCGCTAAAAAGAGAAGTACAAACAAAAGAATTAATTTCACTGAAAATGATTCCGAAGGAGACATGAACGGTATTTATACTTGTGAGGGGACGACAAAACGTATACCACCTTACAACGTGAACGTGCTTTTGGACGGAGTAGAGGCGGTGATGCAGGTGGACAGCGGCGCCAGCTTCTCGTTGATCAACGAGCGTACATGGCGTGCTCTGCGCGCTCATCATCCGCGAGCTTCTTTGTATACTACAAAGCGTGGCTTACGCACATGGACTGAGACACCAGTCATAGTGCTCGGACAAAAGACAGTATGTGTAGAATATAACGATGTGAAACGCGATCTTAATATTATTGTAGCTAAGGGTATGGGACCAAATTTATTAGGACGAGATTGGTTCGCACCGCTTAATATTTCATTAAATAATATTAATTTTGTTGTATCAGATATTGATCAGGTATTGACAGACGAAGTAATTGTAAAACATGGTGAAGTATTTAAGGAAGGTTTAGGTACTTACCGCGGAGACCCAGTTGCCATTCATTTAAAGCCGGATGTTGCACCAAAATTTCTGAAGGCTCGCCCTGTTCCTTATGCAATAAAAGATAGGGTCGAGGCAGAGATCGATCGCTTGGTTTCGGAAGGAGTACTTCGTGCTGTAGCCTACTCTGAGTGGGCGACACCAGTCGTACCGATCGTAAAGAAATCTGGAGAGATTCGACTTTGCGGTGATTATCGCTGTACAGTTAACCAGGCTACAGAGTCAGATACTTATCCTATGCCCACTGCTAACGAAGTTTTCGCTACAGTTGCTGGAGGCAGATTTTTTACAACATTAGATTTAGAAAGAGCTTATACGCAGGTGATTGTTGACGACACGACAGCAAAAATGTTGACATTAAATACATGTAAAGGTCTATTTACAGTGCACAGATTAGCTTTCGGAGTAAAGGCATGTCCAGGGATATTCCAAAGATTAATGACAGCATTACTGGCTGGCATACAAGGTGTTGCTGTACTAATTGACGATATTATAATCAGTGGCAGGACGTTTGCAGAGATGAATAAGCGTTTAGATACAGTTCTGGAGCGTATAAAACTAGCTGGCTTACGGCTAAACAAAAATAAATGTAAATTTGGGAAACAATGTGTGGAATTCCTTGGTTTTGTCATTGATGGAGAGGGCATTCATCCGGCGTCTAGCAAAGTAGACTCAATACGGAACACACCAGAGCCAAAGAATGTCAAAGAGCTACAGGCTTTTTTAGGTCTATATAATTTCTACGAAAGGTTCATACCACATAAAGCCACAATACTGGAACCGCTCCATCGATTATTGATAACATCACAGACATGGCAATGGACTGAAGATGAACAAAATAGCTTTGACACAGCAAAAAGCTTACTTTCGTCTGAATTAACACTAATTCATTATGATCTAAAGAAAGAATTAATACTTACATGTGACAGTTCAGAATACGGCGTCGGTGCGGTATTGTCGCATGTGATGGAGGACGGACAAGAACGTCCAATCGCTATGGGCTCGAGAACTCTGCATTCTCATGAGCGCCGCTATTCTCAACTTGATAAAGAAGCGACATCGATTATGTTTGGGATCAAAAAATTTCACAATTATTTAATGGGCAGATCGTTTACGGTAGTTACTGATCATAAGCCGTTGTTAGGCATATTTGATCCATGTAAACCAATGCCAAATATGTTGTCACCACGTTTGACTAGAATTGCTATTGCGCTTACTTCACATGACTATAACATTAAGTACAAACCTGGTTCACAGATAGGAAATGCAGATAGTCTCAGTCGTTGGCCACAACCAGTACCAGAACAACCTGAACCACAATTGTACGAGGTTCTATTGATGGCAGAGACACCTGAAGATTTTCCATTTGATGCTGAACAGATTGCATCAGAGACAAAAAAAGATAGAACGCTATCACGTGTTAGTCATTACATTCTTACAGGGTGGCCTCCAAGAGTAACTGACAGTGATATACGTCCATTTTGGTTACATAGGGCAGAGTTGTCGTTGCAAGAAGGATGCCTCCTATTAGGTTGTCGTGTGGTTGTTCCCCCACAACAACGAGCTGCTACCTTGCGCGCTCTTCACGCTACTCATAATGGCATCGTACAGACTAAAGCATTAGCCAGGAGCTATGTATGGTGGCCACATCTTAATGAGGATATTGAGGTTTTGGTCAGTGATTGTAGCAGATGCCTGGAAAACCGGCACATGCCACCCAGAACCACTCATGAGTGGATTATTCCCACTAAACCGTGGTCACGTATTAATATTGATTTTGCAGGACCATTTCAAAACAAATACTTTTTAATAATTGTCGATGCCTACTCTAGATGGCCAGAAGTATTTGTTGTGAATAATATGACTTCTGAAACGGTTATTAGACATCTGAGAATGATATTTGCGACTCATGGGCTATGTGAAACATTGGTTTCAGATAATGGTACAGCATTTGTATCTAGTGAAACAGAGCAATTTTTGGCTGCAAATAAAATAAAACACATTAAAACTGCGCCATACCACCCTGCCACAAATGGTTTGGCAGAACGAATGGTACAAACCGTCAAGGACAAGTTGCGCAAGTTAGACAATACATCTTGGGATATTAAAATTCCTAATATGTTACTGGGACTTCGGGCTACACCCTGTACAAGTACAAATAAGAGTCCCGCGGAGCTATTAATGAATAGACGTCTACGTACTCTTTTAGATTCTATTCATCCAGATAACATTAAGTATAAAAACACCGAACAGCAAATTGAAAGGAATGCTCAAAACAAACGAAGAGAAACAAATATTGGTCAACAAGTAATGTACAGGAATTATGGTAGAGGACAGAGGTGGTTGGAAGGAAAAGTTGTTAATAAAGAAGGACCGTCTAAATATTCTGTTATCACTAAAGATGGGTCAATAGTAAATAGACCCATTGATCAATTAGTTACAAGAAAGCCATCAAACTCAGGAATAATAGAGGGAGGAAATGATGAAGGAATACCTACGGAGGAAAGAAATGTCTTAGAAAAGAATATAGTGAATCAGGATCAGGATGATCATAGAGTGGAGATGATGCCAAGTCAGGATACTGATGATATAATACAAATACCAAGTTCATCTGAGTGGGCAGATATGTTAGGAATTCCCAACACAGCTGAAGTAGACTACTCTGGCGGGAAGCTAAAAAATAAATTGTTTACTCGTAATAGTACGCCTTATGCAAGGCCTAGTACTAGTGATAATAACTATCTTTATTAATTGATCAGTTTACTGTATATCTTGTTGTAAATGTTAATTGTTTTGGTTAGAGTATACTTTAAGTTCATTTGAATCATTTATTTTATTGGTAAAACAAAGTTTATTTTTTATGTTACATACTATGGTTTTGTCAGTAGTTAAACGTAGGGGGAAGGTATGTTGTGTATGCAAAGTGTGGGTACTTGGTTAGACCTTTTTAATAAAAAAAGTAAACTTAAGTAGGGTACTTGAATATGTCACTGTCAAATCTTGCTACCTAGCATAATAAATGTTCTTACATTTAAATAGTGTTTTCTTGGACTTAACAATAATATTCTATTATAAGTTCGTCCTTGGCAAAACGCTCTTTTATTTGCTGCACGACTTAACATAGTTTTCACCGCATGGTGGAAAACTCAACATTATACATAGTAAAATAAAAAAAAACAAAACACGGTTATCTGATCCCAAACTAAGCAGAGCTTGTACTATGAAAACCAGGTAACTGATATACTACATATACTACTTTTTATTTTGTAAATACATAATTAAATAGATAATTACAAACAGACATGTTCATATTTCTTTGTTAGTTGACATGGTATTCTGACATATACTTATGTACGAGATTTTTAATTTGGATATTTAATAATCGACATGATTATCTATTCTTTTTTATATTAATAAATAAATTAGATAATGTTTTTCATATTAATATTAGTACCTGGTAGAACGAGCTTTGCTCGTTTTTTTTTAAATACAACGTTTTCTAAAAATGAAACTTAGCTAGATCGATTTATCTCCCCCGAAACCCTCTGCATACCTACTAGGTTTCATTAAAACCGTTGGAGCCGTCTCCGAGATTCAGATTAGTATAGATATACAAGAATTGCCCGTTTAAAGGTATTAGATACCTGGTGACTGAGCTTTGCTCGTTTTCTAAAAATGAAACCTAGCTGGATTGATTTATCTCCCCTGAAACACTCTGCATACTTAGTTTCATGAAAATTGTTGGAGCCGTTTCCGAGATTCAAATTATATACATTTTGTGTGTATATTTCAATGGGTTACTAGATGGTTTGAAACACAATTGGACCCGGTAGGTGGCGCTGCATGTGTGCTACATGTGTTTTTCGGGCAGAACGACGTCTGCTGGGTTCGCTAGTATTCATATTTAGCTTTTTGTAATATTTAAAAGATAAAAGTCCTATTGTTTCTAAATCTGTGATAAAAGTATAGATAAAAATGTTGTGGATTAAGTCAAATGAAAAGTTACAACTACTACTATAATATGTATAGTATTTTATTTATTGTCTAATAACTCAAATATTAGGTAAGAGTGGTTGAACATGTGGTATGTTCAACCACTCTTACCGACTACGACAACGACTTATTCTTATTGATTATGCTTTATTTTATTTTTTTTCGTTTTTTAGATAAAGAGGAAACATCTGAAGATTTAGAAAATGAAGGTGAGAAAGAAATAAAGAATTTAAAAAAAAAACTTCCCAAATTCCGGCTTAAAACAACAGGAGAGGCTGCTAGTCTATTTACTCCTTCTATAGAAAGAGTGCCTTTAGTTCTTACTGATATACAACATCTGTTGCTGCATTCTCTTCTAGGAAACCTCAATTTGTCTCAGCCACCGAGGTGGTATGTACTCGATAAGTGTAACCTTATCAGTCAAACCACTTGTCTCGTACTTGAAGGTGTCTCCATTAATCATTGGGAAAAATTTCCAGATGGATTTCCTAATTCTAAAAAAATATTTAATGAATTTATTGAAATCTTAACTCCATCTGTTTATAATGGATCTTGTGTGCAAGAACTTGCATTAGTGCCCTTATCTGAAGTAGAAAAAGAAAGTATAATTCAAAAGTATGGCAGTATGAATTTAGCTTTGGAAGCTAGAAAGGATTTAATGGTTATGATGAAAGCAGTTTTCCCTATTGGAGATGTGACTCCAGTAACAATAGAATTCACTTCAAATGATACATTTCCAAGGACACAGTTAATATTATCAGCTTGGCAACTAATTGAAGAAAATTATCCCATACCGTTAAAAGGCAAATTGAAAACTGTATATGCCGATTATGTCATGACCAAAGAAAAATATGCTCCTGTAACTGCTAACTCACCTCTTTTTGGATTGGATTGTGAAATGTGCATGACAAATGCTGGTTCAGAATTGACTAGAGTTTCTTTGGTAAATGAAAAACATGAAACCATATATGAATCCTTAGTGAAACCATACAATAATATCACTGATTATTTAACTCGTTATTCTGGTGTTACCAAATCACTATTAAACGACGTCACTAAAAGACTAAAAGATGTTCAAAATGATTTACAGAAACTTTTACCTAATGATGCAATTTTAGTGGGCCAGTCTCTTAATACAGATTTGCATGCTTTGAAAATGATGCATCCTTATATCATTGATACAAGTTTAATATACAATTTTACTGGAGACAGGACTCGAAAACCTAAACTAAAAGCATTGGCTAAAGAATTCTTGCATGAGGATATACAATCTGGTAAAGGTGGCCATTGTTCTGTGGAAGATTCACTGGCTTCGTTGAAACTAGTTCAGCTGAAACTGAGTCAAAATATGGAATATGGCGATGCTGTGCATACAAATAGGAAACAATATAAAGAAAATGTCAAAATGCATAAACAATACGCACTGTCAATTTTCAATCGCATGTTAGAACAAAAAAAATCGTCCTTAATTATTGGATGTGATGATATAACAGGTGATTATCATACATATTTAGCTCAAGCTAAGGATAATATTTCCTCACAACTAAAAAAGGGAAAACCAAAAAAAGTTAAATTGAGCACAGTTGAAAGAGTAGATGATGTTATTTCCGAACTCTCTAAAGCAGTTAAAGAATACAATTTGGCAATGGCACATTTGAAACTTGAAATCAATGATGAGAATGAATTTAAAAAGATAAAACTTATTGACAATTGGATTGAAACAATTTGGAATAGCATTGGACAATCTTCTTTATTGGTAATTGTGTTTGGTGGGTCACATAGTAGTAATGGTGTAGCTATGGTGAAAATAAAAAACAGTTTTATTTGATAAACTACCGTGTTATTTATTAAATAAACAGGAAGATATTTTTTGTATGCTCGAAATTGTAACAGAGTATTCGTCAATGAATGTTATGACGTGTATTTTTAACTGACTTCAAAAAGGTTCACAATTCTTCGGAATCTTTTTAGGGTTCCGAAACTCTAAGGAAAAAAAAACGGAACCCTTATAGGATCACTCGTGCGTCTGTCTGTCCGAAAATATATTATATAGACTGGATTGAGTTGAAACTTGGTACACATATGTAAGTCGGTGACCCAAATATGGATGTGTTACGTAAATAAATGAATTTCAAACATGGGGGCTACTTTTGGGGGGTGAATTAGAAAATTAAAAAAAAAATGTATAGACACAATGATTTTCATATACTTCTACGTACGGAAGGTACTCTCAAATAATGAGTTGTTAATCAGATACTAGCGGTCTTATATACATTCATAAAAAGTTACAACACATCTAAAGGCTTGAGGGGCAATTCCGCTAAATTACAACGGTTGTCATCCAGTTTCGATTCAGTTAAAGTTCGTTTCCAATGCAATTCTAATTTTACTAAAAAACTATATTCCACTAAATAAACGAAACCGAACCACGATTGGATTACGATTAGATTGTATTCTTCGTTGCCCATAACATAACCAATTCGAATTCAATCAAATGAGTCAAATTTTTAGTGGAGTACCACTTGATCTCTTGATCGAACGTCAACTTTAACTCAACCATGATTGGATCTCGATCGTTGTCAGATTATTAGTGGAATACGAAGACGTGCAAAAGTCGTCATTCAGCTGCGATTTAATTGTAATCGAGGATGACGATTAGCACTACACTCAGCCAGTACAACGACTGACCCATGTCCTATACAACCATTCGAGCACCAGCCACTACAACTAGTTTAGTTTATAATGACTGCTACCCGAATAATTGTATCGGATTAGCCATGGATAAACCGAGGATCTAGCGCGTGGTTTATAGGAGTGACACGCTCTGGGATGGGAGAGGACGGCCAGCGAACCGCAGCTAGCTGACAACAATCGACCGACTGTTCAGCCTATAGTCAATATTGGAAAATAGGAGAGACGGGTATAATAGAGTGGAATGAGCGTTGATACATGTTAGGTCCTGTGCTTTCGTTGCCTTCTTCTTTTGATTTCGTTGTTCCTGCATTGATGTTGTTGCTCCTCCGTTGATTTTGGTTAAATATGTTTTCAAGATAGATATTCAATTTTGTTTCTGGGATGAGTGTTCCATATCAATTTTAGATTAGGTATCTGCATATTCACTGTTGCCTTTTTGCAGTTTCGGTGTCGGGTTCATCCTTTGAGTTTATTTTTGTTCTTCTTTGATAATATATCAAAGAAGAACAAAAATAAATTGTATGGTTTTCTTTTTGTGTAGTTTCGGTATTGGCTTCATCCCCCGAATATGTTTTGTTCTTCTTTATTATAGTGAGCTTCAGTATTGATTTCGTTCATCGTGTAGATAAATTTATATTCTTCTTTGTTATAGTTAGCTTCAGTATCGCCTTCATTCATCTTGTATATTTATATTCTTCTTCGTTATAGTCCGCTTCAGTATCGGCTTCATCCATCGTGTATATTTATATTCTTCTTTATGAAAGTCTGCTCAATATTGGTATCATCCATCATGTAGGTTTATTTCTATTCTTCTTTATTACAGTGTGCTTCAGTATCGGCTTCATTCATTGTTTATATTTATATTCTGCTTTATGAAAGTCGCCTTCATCAGTATTGGTTTCGTACATCATGTAGGTATAGATATGTCTATTCTTATTAGTTATAGAAAGCTTCAGTATCGGCTTCATCTATCGTGTATATTTCTATTCCTCTTAATGAAAGATATCTTCAGTATTGGTTTCGTCAATCGTGTAGAAAAATTTATATTCTTCTTTGTTATAGAGAGCTTCAGTATCGGCGTCATCCATCGTGTATATTTCTATTCCTCTTAATGAAAGACATCTTCAGTATTGGTTTCGTACATCGTGTAGATATATTTCAATTCCTCTTTAATATATTTGGTTTGGTTTTGTTCGGCTTCGGTAGCGTCATATTTTTTTTTTCTATTTTTATCTTCAATCAGTTTTCAAACTTTAAGCAAGTGTGTTGAGCGTCTCATCTTGTGGGAGAAGCGGCCCAGTGACCTTTTCTCCTTTCACTTCAAATCCAATTCGACAATATGATTTCGTTTGAGTCTCTTTGGATGGTTGATAGTCAGTAACTCCGCCGCTAGGGGATTTGGGTGAGTAGCTAGTTTTTGTTTGTAGTTAGTCGAGTACTGCTTTATCTCGTCACTAACTGTGTTCATGGAGTTCGCTGTTTCTTAGAAACCAGGGGGCGTTGGACAAGTTTCTTAAGATGCCGTTTTGGAATCTGTGTATGATTGCGATATTGGAGTTGCATGCCGATGCCCAGAGTTGGATGCCGTACATCCAGATTGGCTTTAGAACAACCTTGTAGATGAGGAGTTTGTTGTCTGTGCTCAGCACTGAATTTCTTCCAAGCAACCAATGTAAACCTCGATATTTCTGGTTCAGTTGCTCTCGTTTCTTTTCTAGATGTTGCTTCCAGGTAAGCCTTCGATCCAGGTGTAATCCTAGGTATTTCACCGACTCATTGTGTGGCAGGATGGCCTCTCCTAGGCAAACGGATGGGCAGTTTCCCGGGCGGAGAGCAAATGTGATCTGGGTTGACTTTGAAGCACTAGCTTTAATTCGCCATTTTCTAAGCCATTCTCCAATATTGTCTAGTCCTTGTTGAAGGTTTTGGGAGGCTTGGTTAAGATCTCTACTACTTGCGAGAAGAGCAGTGTCATCTCCAAATGTAGCAGCACCGGGTGTCACTGGCAAGTCGCATGTGTAGATAGTGTACAGGACTGGGCCCAGTACCGATCCCTGGGGTACTCCCGCGTTTATGTCGTAAAACTTGGTTGTATATTCACCGTCCTTGACTTGGAATATTCTTTCGGATGTGTATGATTTAAGTAGCCCGAAGAAGGGATGCGGTAGAAGGGTTTTGATTTTGCAGAGCAGACCCTTGTGTCATACCTTATCAAACGCCTGCTGAATGTCCAAGAAAGCTGCCGAGCAGTATTCCCTGTGCTCTAATGTCTTTCTTATTTGGTCAACGACTCTGTCTGTCCTGATTCGATGGTGCTATGTTGCTGCCTGAATCCAAATTGCTGATCTGGGATAATGGATCTTTCGTGTAGGATTTTTACCATGCGTTTACATTATAGGTAGAAGACTAATCGGTCTATATGAACTAACATTATTGATTGGTTTTCCGTATTTGTGTATCATAATTATTTGAGATATCTTCCATATGCTCGGATAATGACCCACCCTCATGATGCCATTAAAGAGTGTCTTGAGGAAGACTAGCCCTTTTTTTGGCAGACAAAGGAGAACCTCTTTGGTAATTAGGTCAAATCCCGGGGCCTTTTTGTTATCAAGTTGAGATAGGTTTGGAGATAGGGTTGTAGATACTTCCCTGGTAGTAATATGTTTTATGGGAACATCTAGCTGGAAATCTTGGTTCAGTATATCATCTATGGTGGAGTCTTCACTATGTGTGCCTTCATTGGGTTCGAATACTTTCGCTAGGTGGTTCGCAAAAGCATCAATCCTTTGTTGTGGCGTTCTAGCCCATGCTCCAATTTCCAGTTTGATAGGTGGTCGGGTCCTTTGTGGTTGGTTTAGGTCAGAGGTAGCGGTCGATTTAGTCGCTGTTAGAGATTCTAACCGCTGCGCCAGGCTTTCGTTTTTGGTATTCCTCAGGAGCTCTTTCAGTTCTTCCATAGCGTTATTATAGATTTTTTTATCTTCGTGATGTCTACTACAGTGCCACACTCTACGCAGTCTTCTTTTTTCTTGAATTTTCATTCTGATTTCCCATGGAATAGGGTTATGGCGGGGATTTTTGGCTGGTTTATCAGGAGTGGTCGACCAACAAGCCACTTGGATTAGATTTGTGAACTGTGTTGCCGCTGATTCAATATCTTCTGGTGTTTTTAATGCTATTTGAAGGTTAAGTCGTCTGTTGAAAATGTCTCTAAACGAATCCCAGTCCGTATCCTTGTTATATAGTTTAGGAGTGGATTCATATTCTAATAGAATTGTGCTGATTGTTAGCAGTACAGGAGTGTGGTTTGAGGATCCGTCCAGGCATGAGGTGGTTGAGGTGAAATATTGGGACATTCCTTTGCAGATGAAGAAGTCTATTACGTCGGGTAGTTTATTTGTGTCAGTCGGCCAATGCGTTGGCTCAGCCGTGGATAATATTGCAAGATTGTTAACTTCAATTGAAAGTTTTAGTTTTCTTCCTCGTGTGGTTGCTAGTCTTGAGCCCCATTGAGGGTGTTTGGCATTCCAGTCGCCTCCTAATATGAATCGAGGGCCAAGAGTTTTGAAGTAGTTAGTCAGTTGTCTCACTTTGATTTTGTGTTTTGGTGGGCAGTACACAGCAGACACATTGAAGTTACCCGTTTTCCCTTCTACTGCAATAGTGGTCGCTTGTATATGTTCTGTTCTATACTGTGCTAGTTCGTGGTGTTTAATGGATGATCTGATTATGACAGCTGTTCCTCCGTGTGCTTTCCCATCGGTGTGCTTAGTATCATAGATTGCTCTTGTTGATGCTTGTTAGACTGTAGTTTATTCTTATAAGAATTGTTAGTCCACAGCATTTTATTGGTGGTTTTATTAGTAATTCTTGTGTTATTATTTTCGGTTTAAACGCCGATCTTGGTAACGGAATATTGCAATGTCTGCCTATACTGATTTTCCTGTGTGACGGACGATTTTTTGGAATGGTGATTTAGGTGCATTACAGACTTATAATGCATTCAAGCATCAATCGAGTGATTTCCGTTGCGTTAGGAACTTGTGTCTATCTGTAGATAAAAGCTTATAGACTAAACTGAAATAAAACTGAGCGATTGAACCTCTTTAGTAGATATTCCTAACATACTAGTGTTTACTTACATAACCTTTTATTTGAATTAACATATAGGAATAACTTGTCACAACAATATTGTTGAGGCGATTTAAACCTCTGAGGACAAAGACTGACTGGACTGACGCGACGGGCAGAAAAAAGGAACGATTTTCTTTCTTCCAGATAGATGACCTATTCCTAATATATACGACATGACTTGTATGTAATTATTCCAGACTTGACTTGTAGGTATGTAATTATTCCATCTATAAATAAAATACATTCATTCCTTAATTCCTATTCCTAATATATACGACATGACTTGTATGTAATTATTCCAGACTTGACTTGTAGGTATGTAATTATTCCATCTATAAATAAAATACATTCATTCCTTTCTCGAATAGAATCTTTTTTAATTTTAAAATAATCTTTTTATTTTAAAATTAAAATTTCGAGCATACAAAAACAATCTTCCTGTATATATAATCTTCATGTAATTTAAAAAGAAACTAAGGCTTTTTTTATAAAAAGTAAGAAAACTATTCCCTTTCTAATGGATTTCAGAATGTATGTTAATATTTGGATGGCCCAAATAAGAGAAGAATGCATTCTTAGTTTTAAAAAGGGGCATATTTATGATTTTTTTCTGACGTTACTAATGAAAAATCCCAATTTTTAGGGTTCCGAAACTCTAAAGAAAAAAAAACGGAACCCTTATAGGATCACTCGTGCGTCTGTCCGTCTGTCTGTCCGAAAATATTGGACTGGATTAAGTTGAAACTTGGTACACATATGTAGGTCAGTGACCTAAACATGGATGTGTTACGTAAATAAATGAATTTCAAACATGGGGGGTGAATTAGAAAATTAAAAAAAAATGTTTAGCAGACTATATTGTGTGACATATCAAATGAAAGGGCTTGTTGTGAGAATTTCAAATATTTTTTTTTATAATTTTAATATAAATAGTTTTGAAGTTATTTAAGAAAATAGGCGAAAAATGCCATTCCCCCCTTATTTCCGAAACTACTGGGCCAAATTTTTTTAAAAAATTACAAATAATAGTTCTTTACCTATAGATTACAGGAAAACCTATAAGCATTCTATCTAATATCTTTACTTTTAATACGTCAGTCGTGTACGGAGGTTATGTTTTCATGATTCATTTTTTGTGATGTTAGTTTAGTTTATTTATAGCAGTGTGACGTCACACAACCACTGAATCGCGTTTTACCGCGAAAATTTGAAAGTAGTTCATGTTCATCGACGTTTGTGCGGTACTGTTAGTAGTATAGTATATTTTTTTCTCTGTGGCGACAGTAGGTAGGTATGTCAAGTTTAAAATGTGCCAGATAAATATCTATGTTAAGTACATACTTTCGTATCTTTTGGACTATGTATGTATGTGGCCGGTTGTTTTATATTGTATTTTAGATTTAATAGAACTTTGTTAAAATCAACATGTCTTTATTTTTTTAGCAGAATACAGAATGAGTGTTGCCAATGTTCTATGTACTCAATCTACTAATACAACACCTTCCCTTTGAGATACTTTCCTATAGCCTAATTAACTCTTACAAATCAAGTATTACTCTAGGTTTTACAATTCTTCCTGAACGTGTTTCATAATAATTATTTTGGGTTGAAGATACATTTGGTTCTAGATGACTAAGTCTAGGACTATAGTCATAATTTTCATTTCCATTACCTTCCTCCAATACATCTAAATTATAATTACTTTGATTCTTATTACCATTTGTAAAAGACTTTCTCAAATGATGAGAACTCCGCCTTAAGGGCTTGCTACAATCATCACTTTTTATCATATAAGATCTGGGTTCTTTACATTTCTTTATTACTGAACCCTTTTGCCAGTAAGCATCATTATCAGTTTTATATACTATTTTATCTCCAACCTTAAACTCTACCTCCTTTCTCCTAGCTTTTACATCATGAAATTTCTTTGTAATTGACTTTCTCAAATTTAACAATAAATGTATGTCGTTTCAATTTAAGGCTCAAGTAAGGATGTACATGTAGGTATATTAGTTCTTAAACGTCTACTTTGCAAAATCTGAGATGATGACACCTGAAGACCTGACAATGGTGTATTGTTATAATGTAACAGAGAATCCCGGTAGTCAACATTATCATGCATAGATTTCCTTAATAAGTTCTTACTAATATTTACTGCTTTTTCTGCTAAGCCATTACTTCTGTGATAATGTGGACTACTGGTTGTTATTTTCATATCCTTAGACTTCTAATATTTCAGACACTCGTATGATACAAACGGATTATTGTCAGCAATGATTTCTACTGGATAGCCAAATCTTGTGAACACATCCTGCATAGCATTTATTACTGATTCTGAACTCTTACTTTTTATTGGTAGTATTTCTAGCCAATGAATGTGACAAATAATCAACAATTACAAGATAGGATTTGCCAGCATAATCAAAATATCGGTCCCTACTTTGCAAAATCTAAACTTTGGAATTTTGTGCGGAGTGGTTCATGAAAATTTCGAGGTCTAAATTTTTCACAAATACGACACTTTAGTATAAAATTTGTTATATCCATTGACATTTTGGGCCATTAAAATAATTGACGGGCTTTATTTAAACTTCTATTAATACCTGGGTGGCTTAGATGTACTAAATTTAATACATACATCTGTAAAGATTTTGGAAAAATGATTTTGTCCTGTAGAAACACTAATCCTGATTCCACATATATCTCATCTCTTAGTTTATAATAGGGTTTACACTCACTGTTAATCATTTTCTCATTTGGCCATCCATTATAATAATAACTTAAAATCTGTGATAAAATTTTATCCCTGCTTGTTTTTAATCTAATTCTGACTTTCTCTCTAAACTCATGGGTAAATGTTTTGACACTGCATGAACCATCTCTAACATATCCTTATAATTTTCTATATGTAATTTATTTTCATTATCTTTTTGAAATAGACAGCACCCAATACCATTTTTGGATGCATCACACTGCAATATAATGTCTTTTTTTGTATCAAATGGTGTCAGTGCTGGAGAGTTAGAAATTTTCTCCTTTAATTCACAAAAAAAATTATCATGAGCAGGTAGCCATTGAAACTCAACTTCTTTCTTTAATAAACCACACAGTGGTGATATCAACTCTGCCATAGAACAAATAAATGATTTGATTTGAACATAACATCTGACATAATTAAATGAACCTATTATTCTTTGCAATTCTTCCTTACTTTTAGGAGTTTTAAGCTTCATTAAAGACTCCTATCTTTGTCTACACTCATACCATTTGAATTAAAAATTTGACCAACATATTTGACTTCTTTTTGTTTATATTGTACCTTTTCTTTATTAAAAACAGCTTTAATCTTCCTAGCTCTATTAACTACCTTCTCTACAGTCTTATCATGTTCTAATTCTGTTTTCCCCATTATTAAAATATCATCAAACCATGTTATTACATTTGGAATATCGCCAAAGTATGTTTCAATTTGGTCCTGAAATACATCTGGAGCATTGGCTAGACCATAAGGTAACACTAAATACCTAAACACTCCAAATGGGGTGGCGAAACATTTCCACGAAGCATCTTCAGTTAATTTGCAGTGGTCAAATCCTTCAGATAAATCAAACACAGTAAACCAACTACAATCTTTCAATTCGGCTGAAATTTCATCCAAAGTTAACAGAGTTTTAGGCTTTCTAACAATGTAGTTATTAAGATCTGATGGATCTAGGCATAATCTTATTTTATTATTGGGCTTTTGCACAATCACTATTCTATTAATACAAGCCTCTTCCTGAATATCATCTACTTTAGCAAGTGCAGTGCAGTTTTAATTAACCTATCCAACTCTAATTTCAAAGGTTCCAGAAGACTTAATGGTACTTTAGAGGCTGGATGACAAATTGGCTTATGTGACACTGTAGGTATTGCACAGAGTTTTGGAAACATACCATGTCCTGAAAACACATCTAAATTATTATTTATAAACTTAATTTTCATGCTATCATTTTCAGTACTCTCATTTATACTTACTTTATGTACTCTTACTAGAATCCCTTGTACGATACGATCTCTCAAGAGCTGATCTTCCAGGCTTTCTTTTTTAATGTCTTCATAATTGCACTTAAAAAAAGAGTTGACGTAGTTCAGTGTAGTAATTATCGAACGTTTCATTTTCTTCTTGTTTCCTTTCATTAAACTTAAACCTGTCAAATACTACATTGCTTTTCGGATTGACATATTTCTGTATAGACGCCATTACGCTTTTTAAACACGTTTCCTCCTCCTTTGTAAACTTAAAGGTAAGGAGGACTTTAGTGGATTCCGATCCCATCATATTTCTTAGCAATGATAATTTCACTTTGTCCGTGGCACCATCTTGGCCTGTAGCTATTAAATAGTCCTCGAACATACTTTTCAAAAATGTCCATTCTGAAGCTGCATTAGATGATCGTATATCAAAATTTGGAGGCAACTTTACCTTACCCGCCGTAGAATCCATTTCTACATAAATCTTTACTCTTGAACAATTAGTATCAAGGAATTTATACTCTAGATTAGTATAGTACCGGCTGCGCCATGTTTTTTATTGTATTTTAGATTTAATAGAACTTTGTTAAATAAAATCAACATGTCTTTATTTTTTTAGCAGAATACAGAATGAGTGTTGCCAATGTTCTATGTACTCAATCTACTAATACAATACCGGTAGTTAGTGGAAGCACATTAAGCCTAGATGGAAACTAGCTCTCAAGTGCAGCTTTCGGAACACACCAGAAGGTGCTTGGCGACATAATGGCTACTTGAGGATGGTAGCCAGCCAGCTATGGTTTCCTCACGATGTTTTCCTTTATCGGAAGCTCAAGCTCATTATAGAACTCGAACCTGCGACCTTTGTCTCGGTATTCAACTACCACTGAGCTATCACCGGCACCGCCTGAAATACATACATACTAAAATGTCTACATCACTAGTTAAACTTATAGGCCCTGTTCAGATGTAAGCGTGAGTTTGCCGCGTTCTGTGGTACATTGCTTAATCGTTAACATTTGATCACTTGGATGACTAAACGTATGTGTATGTGAAATCGCGCGCGCACAAAATCAGCGCCAATTCGTCCCTTCTGGACAGGGAGTGCAACATTATGAAGAAACTTATATCAAAGAACCTATTTCTGTTTAAATCAATACATTTATTACAATTTTATTATTTATTACATACAGAAGAAACTTACTAAAGATAATAATAAAGTAGGATCACTACCAAGGTCTGACTTTGCTCTGGCTAGCATGGGTCAAAACCCAAGTATTCAGAGGTTTTGGTTTCATTGCCATCTGTTTATGTCGAGGGTACTGTGGGCAAATCACATACAACCTTTCATCTCTGATGACAAAGTAACATGACTTGCAACGCCTTTTTACTCTCCCTTTTACCTTAAAATTGCAGGAGTGATTCATCAATGGAAGACATGGCTTTAATAATTTATCCAAAGGTACTATGTTTTGAAATGTACTAAAAAATGATGAATTGCTGCTGAAATAATTCTGAACTGTCAAATATCTTGGCAGACATGCAATAGTTGAAGCTCTCCAAACCATGGACATAATTTTTTCCATTGTTCCTGAAATAGAAAGTAATACATATATTAAAAACAATCTCCAAGCCATAGTTTTTTAGAAACACAGATGAATGTCATTTGTACGTCTCAAAAAAGTTACACTAACACTGACCATAAGAATGTGTCAGGTCCTCCAAATCACCAGGTTAGAATTGCGCCACGTATCTGCTCATCCCCGCTGCGCACGCGACACTAGCGACTAGGAAACTACCAAAAACGACGACGTCGAATTCCCGCCCAAAACGGTTTTTTGATCGAATAATGGTTTCGGTGACGAATGTTATTTGTATGTGGTTAAGGGTTATGTAACTTTCATTACCTAGCATGCAAGACACACTCATTGAATACCATAGTATAGTCTACAGGCATTGAGATATTTAGGAGTACTAAACATCTAATACTCTTCAAAGGTAGCATACCTCAGGCATGAATCTACCTGGTGTTCAGTTTCTATTAAAGCTTTTACCCATACCTAATATTATCATAGTTCTTATTAATGGATTAAGTTTTATAATAATAATACCTAAATATAATCCTATAATCAAGTAATTTACCTAAACTATCTGTGTTGTTTTTGAACAGATTGGGGTTGATATAATTATGTTAATCATTTAAACAGTGTAAAATTGACATGATTTTCTTGCACATATTTATACTAACTAGTCCTTAGGACTACTGATCTGACTGTCAGTGTATGTCAGTTTTAGTCAGAGGCATACCCAGCTTTTTACACAGGGTGGGGCGACTCAGAAACTTAGGTCCTCGGCTACTCAGTCCGCACTACGCAAAGACATTTTCTCGAAACATTAGGTACCTACATGTAGTGTATAGTAAATAGGTGTCCCATAGGCATGTTTAGATGAAACACTTGCAGGAGATCCAGCTTTATGTACATAGGCATGACAAATCCAGGGTGGGGCAGCTGCCCCAATTGCCCCACACTGGGTACGCCTATTGTTTTAGTCATATTAATCGTGGAGAACTCGCACTGCACGACTCTGCTTCATCGACGTATTTACACATAAATATAAAAACGTAGGATCCAAAATACTGTCAGAAAGTCAATCATAATTTGCTAATCTTCACTTACCTAATAGCGTACACAGACTACTTAGAGATACTACGTATAGCGTGGAAGTTCGTTGTAATACCTAGTTTCTTCCTTGTAGAATTTATATTAAAAACGTAGTGGTTATAAGTTGTTTGATATTACTTTGATTTTACTCTAAATCACTCTAAATCTACAACTTGAACATTTTTTTTTCTTTTTGTTTTGGCATCACACTTAGTGTATTTTGCCAGTGTCAAGTTGAGTAGTGATGGATTAATTAACATTCACATTAATTGTTAGCATTCTAATGATTCACAATGATTCATTAGCAAAATCCCTAATGTATTTCACGATTTTTTTATTGGGACGGACTTGGTCACGCTGACTTCATACCAAGTATAAAGTGATTGCAGACAGGCTCTGGGGCGAGCCACTCTGCAAACTAGTACGGAATAACTTACTTGAAACGTCCAGTAATACTGGCAGTGGAAAAATGGGAGTCAAAATGATATTCTAGGACAAAATAGCGACAGACTTGGAATTCAGATCCGTGATGGTAGCCCTGCCAGAAAGTGCCACACACAGCTGAGGGCATACCAAAGAGGATATATCTAATTAGGTGCATTTAATAAAGTCAGCTTTTTAAAAAAAATGCATAAGCCCGCTTACAAGTAAGTCGATTTCCGGCGACGGGAGAGAGACACACCGATTGGGCGTTTTCACATTGGACGATAACGACACGATACTCAAGACAACGATATCGGAGCGATTTCGGTATGTGACACATATGTGGCGTCGTCGGTCGTCCAGCCACAGTATAAAGATGTAACAGTATGGAAACTAAGCCTAGTTGATAAAATAATTACCTACCGTTGAAGCAGTAGGGTTATCACTTTTAATGTTTTAAGGTATTGTTGTATTGTATAACCATAAAAACGACACCCATGACGAAAAAGTTGATTATTTCTTGCAGCCGCCATCTTGGAATTGTATTTTGTGTAATGTTTTACGAATTTATTATGATTGATCACACGGACGATTACAATTTTAAAACAATAAAATTATTCTCACCTTTCAAAATCAGCAGGAAGGTTAAAAAATGATAGCCCTGGTTTTTTTGAAGCGGAATTCAAACAGCCGTATACTACGCAATACCCAATATCATACACAATAACTCGCGGCACTCACTACAGACAGCACCGCGAGAGCCGGGGTGTCGTCGATGCGCATGTTTGTGTGAGTAAGCCGTTTCGAACGTTTGTAGGTAGTTTCCGTACTGGTCTATATTTCTACTGTGGTCCAGCGGCGCCTACCCATGCCACTCCCCCCGCGATCCTGCTTCACCCCGAACTGTGTCGTCACTCCATCGGCACGACCGACGATATCGTTGACTACAACGACACAGTGTGAAAGCATTTAGTAGTGATTGTATCAAATTACCAGTCCGACGACATCGTGTAGTTACCGTTATCGTCCAATGTGAAATCGCCCTTTCGCGGCCCGTCCGAAATAAGGTTATTTTTTCACATATGCTATGATTGAAAAAATAACCTCATTTCGATAGTATTAAGACTCAATTTATAAACAACTAGCTTTCGCCCAGCGGTTTCACCCGCATTAGAGTTCATGAACACCCCGTACTCAATTTAACCAACCAAATAATATGTAGGTCAATTTGTCCGTTAGTATTCTCATACCTTGAGAACCACAGTACAGATTATGAAGCGCTTTTCAAAGATAGGTATCCTCTTAGGTTCAGGTTCCTAGATGAAGATTTTAGGCTATTTAATATCCAGGGACAGGTATAGTTCTGTAACGATTGAATGCTACATAAATATATTAAGCATGTGGAGTTCAGTTTTCACGTCTAAATACTTGTCAAAAATTACAATCCATTATTAGTCATACATAAGTTTTTGTTACGTTAAAAAAAAACAGTCAAAGGTTCAGAGCCATACAGCCTTCTTGTTATTTTTTATTTTTGTAGGTATATTAAATTTTTATGTTTGATATTTTTTTTATAAGTTTCGAATGGCATGCAATGCAGGAGATAAAAGTTTTTCTTTCTTCTTTCTTTCTAAACGTTCAAACAGTGTGTAATAAAAATTGGCAGAGAGGTAGACCCGTGAGATAAGAAGGTAGGTATTTTTATCCCAGAACTTGTGAGAAACTAAGGAGAGGTTCTTAAATGATTGTCTCAATGATACAATACAGATTGATGCAAAATTGTCAAGAACTGCCAACATAAACCTATCTATAATTTATCTATACTAATAATAATCTATATATCTATCTATCTAAACTATAATGAAACTGAAGAGTTTTTGTTTGTTTGTATGAACGCGCTAATCTCAGGATCTACCAGTCGGATTTGGAAAAATCTTTTTGCAATTGAAACCTGAAAAAAAATATGTGAAGAATGTCCCAGGATATTTATTTATTTTTGTATAGCACGGGCGATGCGACGTGGCGCCCGATGTATGCACGACTTCACCGACATGAAGTCCTATACGTAATTTGTTTGACGATAATTGCTTTAGCGTTGAATATTTTTAAGTTGAATTGTTGTAGATATTATATACGGATTTCATAGAAACAAATACTACTTAAGAAGGTCCTAATTATTTCAAAATTGATTTTGAGTTTATTTTTACTAAATTTGTATTTTTTTATTTCTTGGGTGAAAACTTAATCTATCTATAGGTAGTAATAAAAAAGCAGAAGAGTTTGTTTGAACGCGCTAATCTCCGGAGTTATTGGTCCGATTCGAAAAATTGTTTCACTAATGGGAAGCTACATTATCCCCGAAGATTATAAGCTAATTATAAAACCGCGAACGAAACCGCGGGGAACAGCTAGTTATTTTATATAAACTAAATGCTAAGTATTATAATTTTAGATCACTTGTTTGAGATATTAAAGAAAATTTAAAGCTTTGTTACTTACTAATATGGTACTTATATGAATAGAGTAGCTTTATACAGTCTGATAAACGTTTTTAAAAAATCATATAAATATCTATGACTAAAATTTATAATAATTTTGATTTCTATGTTGTTACATTTGTGTTAATTAGTCTATATTCAAAATTTTGGATCTTTTGCTCAAGTAATTGCAAAAATATTAAAGGGCAAAAATGAAATATGTCACCCTCTATAACATTGCATTGCTAAATAGTATTACAAAATGCTTTAGGATTCTTATAGTTCTCGCTATGGGTAGCTTATAACCAGAAATTCGTGGTTCTTAAATCAATAGGAAAAGCGTTATACAGGTTGATGAAAAATTAAAAAGGTCATAAAATTGTCTATGATTAAAAAGTTTAAAATTATTAATGCGCATATTGTTACAATTATGTTACATGGTCTACACCCAACATTTTTGATCCCTAGCTCATGTAATTGCAAAAATATTAAGGGGCCAAAATACAAATTTCCGCCCTCTATAACATTTCATTGCTAAATAGTATTGCAAAATGCTTTAGGATTTTTATAGTGCTTGCTATGGGTAGCTTATTTCCAAAAAAATATGCTTCTTAGTTAAATAGTTCTTGCGTTATACAGGTTGACAAAAAAAAAAAAAATTAATAAAATTGTCTATGATCATTTTTTTTTAATTATTGACTTGCATGTTGTTACACTTATGTTACATGGTCTACATTTAATATTTTGGAACCCTAGCTTAAGTAATTGCAAAAATATTAAAAGTCAAAAATAAAATTTTCCACCCTCTATAACATTTCATTGCTAAATAGTATTGCAAAATGCTTTAGGATTCTTATAGTGCTTGCTAAGGGTAGCTTATTTCCAAAAAATCATGCTTCTCAGTTGTATACAGTTGATACACTACACAGTTATACAGGTTGATAGAAAATAATTTATGGTGTCATAAAATTGACAACTATGAAAAATTTGAGAAACACTGGTTTGAATATTGTTTCAATTGTATTGAATAGTTTATATTCCAAATGTAAGTTCCCTAGTTTGAGCCATTACAAAAATATTAAAGTGCAAAAATTGGATATTTCACCCTTTATAACTTTATGCCGCATGAAAAGTTTGAGAAACTTGATAGTACATTTCGAAACAAATACTGTAGAAAGCTTCTACAAATCTATAAGCTAAGCTCTAAGCTATATTACAAAAATCAAGCTTCTGCTATGAATATTAACTGAGAAAAACAGGATGCTAAAAGTAAATTTTCGACATTTTTACTTTGTCTATGGGCAAAATTTTTACAAACACCAAGTTGAAATTTGTAGTATTTGTATAGCATAACGCGTATACGAAATTTCATTTGCCTATCTTCAGCCGTTGCAGAGATATAAGAGTTTGAAAAATGCATAATTTCCATCGGTAATATCTTCCTCGAAGAAAAAAAGTTTGAGAAATGCCGAAAATACATTTTAGCAGTATTATTAAACTACCTACACTATAAATTTTGAGTTTCTAGCATTCAAACTCACAAAGTTATCAAGGTTTAACGGAAACAAAGAAAATCCCTTATTTTTTTAAATTTTCCTCCCATAGACAAAAGTTTGAGAAACGCTCGCACCAATATCTAATATTTTTTACTGAAAAAGCTACATTAAAAATTTCAGACTTCTAGACTCTAAGGTTCCAGAGATATTAAGATTCTTAAAATCGCACAAAGGGCCCGTTTCCACCGCTGCGGAAAGGAATTTCGAAAAATCGCTTCTTAAATGGGGTCTACGTAACAAAATCTATGCACATGCCAAATTTAACATTAATCGGTTCAGCGGTGTGGGCAGAGGGATGTTTAGAATTTCGGTATGTGGTCTTTCTGTGATTGCCACAACGCACGCGTCGTGAGCGTTTTCATTAGAGCCATAACACGAATTTCGCGATGTGGATCTTTTACTATGACCACAACGCGTTGTGTGTGAGCTATTTTTTCATATACAATTTTAACAACATAATATAAAACATATAAGTCGATTGATTTACTATGTCATCAGATTTTTAAGGCCGACCGCTTATAACGATTTTTATCTTACAACAACCGGGGCCCACATCATAGTGATTTCCCATCCCCATAGAAGTTTTCTTTTGTAAATACTTGTCTCCACATTTAAATTTTTAACGAAGTGCATAATAAGTATAATATAATATTATTCATATAATAATAATGTATAGTAATATTAATCGTAATAGGAATCCCTAGATCAATTTTCAGACCTCTAGCATCAAAATTTCCTTTTTTTTTTAATGGACATGAAGGTGCAGCCACAGGTGGCTACTACACCCTTACGCGGACTTATCGGCGAGCGCTGAGGGCTCTCAACCGGTTAAAATTTTAGTTAACCACGCCTGAGGGCACCCCCTGCGGGGTCACAATTTGCGGAAGTCTCATACAAACTTCCATCCCCTAATTTGAAGGGTGAGGGGTGATTTACTAAAAATCCTGAAACAGGTATTTTATTATTTATAATAAGAAGTCCCTATATCAATTTTCAGACCTCTAGCCTCAAAATTTGCGGAAGTCTCATACAAACTTCCATCCCCTAGTTTAAGGGGTTGGAGGGTAAAAATTCCAAGTTTTGGATTTTTTTGTTGTTTGTGTACTAATACTCGTAATGACGTATTGAGGGCTCTTCAAAGGTGCCAAATCGACTATTGGTACATCGAGGTGTTAAAGTGTTTGTATGAGAACGCTACCATGTCAGTCCGACTCCAGGACCGGAACTCGAAACCTATCCAACTGCAGCGAGGTGTGAGACAGGGAGACGTGATATCTCCGAAACTGTTCACCGCTGCATTGGAAGATGTCTTCAAGCTTCTGGACTGGAACGGATCTGGCATCAATGTCAATGGTGAGTACATCACTCACCTTCGATTTGCCGATGATATAGTCGTCATGGATGAAACCTGTGAATGGCAGAGTCTGTCAACAAGTGGGCCTAAAAATGAACATGGATAAGACGAAAATCATGTCGAACGTCCATGTTACACCCACTCAAGTAAACGTTGGAAACTCTGTACTCGAAGTTGTAGACGACTACATCTACCTAGGACAGACCATCCAACTAGGTAGGTCCAACTTCGAGAAAGAGGTCAATCGTCGAATCCAGCTCGGCTGGGCAGCGTTCGGGAAGCTACGTAATATCTTCTCGTCCCAAATACCGCAGTGTCTTAAGTCGAAAGTCTTCGACCAGTGTGTGTTGCCAGTGATGACTTATGGAGCAGAGACGTGGTCGCTTACGATGGGCCTCATAAGAAGGCTCAAGGTCACCCAAAGAGCAATGGAGAGGGCTATGCTCGGAGTTTCCCTGCGAGATCGAATCAGAAATGATGAGATCCGCAGGCGAACCAAAGTAATCGACATAGCCCGAAGAATTGCCAAACTTAAGTGGCAGTGGGCGAGGCACATCGCTCGAAGAACCGACGGCCGCTGGGGCAGAAGAGTTCTCGAGTGGCGACCACAAACCGGAAGACGCAGCGTGGGCAGACCCCCTACAAGGTGGACCGATGATCTTGTGAGGGTCGCGGGAAACCGCTGGATGCGGGTAGCGCAAGACCGGCCATTGTGGAGATCCTTTGTCCAGCCGTGGACGTCTTTCGGCTGACATGATGATGATGACTAATACTAGATTAAATACCAAATTTCAGCTTTCTAGGGCTTCAGGAAGTACCCTAGAATTTTGATGATCATCAGTGAGTGAGTGAATAAGTGAGTCAGTCAGTCAGTGACGAAATCGGGGTTTTTTAGATATCAATAAAACCGAAAGTATAAGAGCTATAAGACTGAAACATTATATATTATATGTTTAATAAGTACACTACTGATATCACGATAATTTTTTTTATCTGGTATTGTGGGGTTCCCAGCTCGTGAGCTTCGACTGTTCCTTTGCAGTGTCGATAACCCAACTACTACAACCCAGGTACTTTTCCCCTCAATAAAAACACTTTGTTTTAAATGTATACTATATTTGCATATAACTTTGTACCATAATCACTTATTTATTACACATGTGATCACTGGCCGACTTGATACAATTTCCTGTTTTTATGCGTGAATTCTACTCAACTGAATACCTATTCGAATTAATTACTAAAGACACTGATGTCCGTTCAAAATTTCGGCCTTACCGTATCGAGAGCCATGCATTATAATAATTATTTTGTTTTCTAACATAGTTCAATTGTCTTATAGATTTTCATTATTTACTTAATTCACTTGTGATCTAGTATCGCTACAAAAGTGATTTTAACCTTAAACATTGCCTGCAATGAGGTCTTTTCTGTTGGAACTATTTAGTTTACTATGAACCTTCTTTCATATATATTTTGATAGGCCAATTTGTTTTTTCTTTTTATATTCTTTGTCATTTTTAGTTTGTCATTCATGTTTTAATTATTATAAAAATTACATTACTCAGATTTATATTACACATTATTTTATTTGTAATTCAGAGAATACCTATTTAAAAGGCATCAAGTACCTTTAGGTTATGGGCCCAGGGCTCTGAATCTCAAAATTTCTTCTTTAATAGTGTGTTCCAGAAAATTGAAATTTTTATACTTCGAATAAAAATAAAAATGGAAGGAGATTCTTGTAAAAATCCTGTTCCTCATACAAGTGCAAGTAATACTAGTGTAGTACCCTATGTTTCAACTGCACATACAGTAAGTACTCCATCTTTTAAAAAATTAGAAGGGCGTTCGAACTACACAACATGGGCATTTTCAATGGAGATGATGCTGATTGATTGCGGGCTATGGGATTGCGTGAAGCATCCACCTTTAGATAATAGCTCACAAGAAATTTTGCGCTCCGATGACAGAGCCCGATCTAAAATTGGCTTGTGCTGTCACGAAAGAGTCTTCTCCAAAATAATAGGATCTAAATCCGCATTTGAAGCGTGAAATAACTTAAAAAGGGCATACGCAGATGGCGGACTTATTAGAAAGCTCATGTTAATGAAAAAATTAATGAACTGCCGATATATTGATAATATGGAAATCTATGTAAATGAGATTATGTCGACGCACCAACAGTTAGAACAGATTAATCACAAAGTTGATGATTCGTTTCTGGTCATTATACTTCTTTGTGGCCTACCAGATGAATTTAAGCCACTTGTCATGGCGTTAGAACACTCCGGTTCTGCTCTAACTTCAGACAATGTCATTGCTGCACTTGTGAAAGAAGACAGTCGTGATCTAGCCGCCTGCAGTAACACACCTGAAGATAGTGCTTTAGTGATGTCATATAATAAATTTAATAGAGACACTAAGAACATATTTTGTAATTACTGCCGCAAACCAGGGCATATAAAAGCAAATTGTAGAATTCTTAAAGCTAAATCTAAAGATGAAAAGGCCGATATTTGCGAGGTAACAGTTATGGTTGATGATCAGTCAGTAAGTAAATCTAATTTTGGTAATTCTGAAGTTTGTGAAACTTTTGTAAACTCGTATACTTGTAAACCAACTTTTGAAAAGTCGCTTCTTGTAAAGAGTGATGACTGGTTTATAGATTCCGGGGCTACAAGTCATATGACTAATAGACGTGATTGGCTACATGATACTGAACCTGTCAAGAAAAGTATTAGAGTAGCTAATGATCAAATTATTCTTTCAGATGCCATTGGTACTGTAAAACTAAACACTTCCAATATTACCGATGTTTTGCATGTTCCGAACCTCTCAACGAACCTGCTTTCAGTGAACTCATTGGTAAAGAAAGGAAATGTCGTACTTTTTTCGAAATCTGGAGGAAAAATTATTGATGGAGATACATGTAAGGTATTCGGAAAAGTTTTATGCACAGCCACAAATGTCAATGGTATGTACAAACTTGATTTACCTATTGCTCATGCGAATTTAACAGAAGTTAATGAAAACTCAGCCGATTTGTGGCACAAACGCCTTGGTCATCTGAACTTCAGATCTATGGAATTACTTAGACTACACTTAGCTCTTGGTGTCAGGTATCCAAAGCCTGCTGGATCTATTAAAGATAATTGCATTGCTTGCGTGGAAGGTAAACTTTCAAAACAACCTTTCAAAACGTCAGATTCAAAATCGACAAATTTACTGGAAATTATTCACAGTGACGTTTGCGGATTTATGAGTACCCAATCTTTGGGAGGTGCTTCATATTTCGTGACTTTCACCGATGACTTTTCTAGGAAAACATTTACCTACCTAATTAAACAAAAATCAGAAGTCGTAGAAAAATTCCTCGAATTCAAAAGCTTAGTCGAGAACCAAACTGACAAAAAGATTAAAATACTGCGATCTGACAACGGTGGTGAATATTTGAATTCGGAAATGAAAGAAATTTTGAAACAGTCCGGTATAGTTCACCAAACGACTGTACCTCACAATCCAGAGCAAAATGGTTTAGCTGAACGGGTCAACAGAACTTTAGTTGAGAAAGCAAGATCTATGCTGTCAGAATCTGGTCTACCTAAGATTTATTGGGGAGAAGCAATCAATACAGCGACTTACTTGAAAAATCGCTCACCGACTAAGGCTATTAGAGGGAAAACCCCTGAAGAAATCTGGACAGGAAGAAAAGTTAATCATTCACATCTTCGTATTTTTGGATGCAGAGTATATGCGCACATACCTAAAATTCTTCGAAAGAAATTTGATGCTAAGGCCAAACTGTGCATATTTGTAGGTTATTGCACCGAAACTAAGGGATACAGAGTAGTTGATCCCGAACATCCAAAAACTCTTATCAAGACAAGAGATGTCAAATTTTTTGAAAATGACTTTTTATTCAAATCAAAGTCAAATGATCAAAATAATACGATTAATAAAGTTGGAACTCCAGAATCAGAATCCGTCCCTATTATAGTTCAAGAAAATTCTGAAACTATACTAACTGAAGGAGAAGTCAACAATATATTTTCTGAACCTGTAATTCAGGACACTCAAAACATTGAAACTGAACCTTTAACACCGGTAACGGAACTCAGTGATATTGGAATTGACAACACTGAAGAGGAATTTTATGATAGTTTTACAGAATTTCCGGATAATACTGACAATCAAGTTTCTCAACCTGTTAGGAGATATCCATTGAGAAACAGAATCCCGAAAAAGTGGTCAGAAGATATAGTTCTCTACAAAGCTGAAGAAGATGATATCCCTTCAACCTTTAAAGAAGCCATTCATTCTGATGTTAAAATAAATGGCAAGAGGCTCTTCAAAGCGAATATGACTCACTTGTAACTAACAAAACTTGGGTCCTTGTGGATAGACCTCAAAACAGAAAAATAGTTCGTTGTAAATGGGTATTCAAGATTAAGAAAAATGAAAACGGAGAAAACGTACGCTATAAGGCACGATTAGTAGCCAAAGGCTTTACTCAAACATACGGCGTAGATTATGACGAAACATTCGCACCCGTTGCACGTCTTTCAACAGTTAGATTACTACTTGCTTTCGCAGCACAATGGAATATTACAATGGATCAAATGGATGTTGAAATAGCTTTTCTCAACGGTGATCTAAATGAAGAAATATATATGGAACAACCTGAGGGTTTCACTAAAGACTGCAACAAGGGGAAGGTATGCCAGTTAAAGGAAGCACTTTACGGTCTGAAACAAGCGCCTAGACAGTGGAACCTCAAGCTTAACGAAGCAATGATGCAACTTGGAATGAAAAGGTCTGAACATGATCATTGCCTATATTATAAAGTTAATCAAACTTGCATGTTAATTGTTGCAATCTTTGTGGATGATTTTTGCATACTCAGTAATAATGCTGATATGAAAGAAGACTTTAAAAAGAAT
Organism: Tethea ocularis; assembly: GCA_963555595.1. Taxonomy (NCBI): domain Eukaryota; kingdom Metazoa; phylum Arthropoda; class Insecta; order Lepidoptera; family Drepanidae; genus Tethea; species Tethea ocularis. The sequence goes on along the minus strand of OY741963.1, from coordinate 6,220,764 downwards.
ATTAAACAATTTTTTAAGGTCAAAGATTTAGGAAACTTAAAACATTTCTTAGGAATGAGAATTACAAAAGAGGAAAATGGAATAGCTATTGATCAAGGGGAATATATTAAAAAGGTACTAGATAATTTTGCTATGACTGATGCAAAACCTGCTAGTACACCTGCTGATCCTAATTTAAAATTAGTGAATCCTTCAAATGAAGATAAAGAAGCAGCTCAACATTTGCCTTATCAAAGACTGGTTGGATCTCTGATGTATTTGTCTGTAGGAACTAGGCCAGACATTACACATGCAGTAAGTGTGTTATGCCAGTTTAATTCCAACTATGGGACAATTCACTGGAATGCAGCAAAAAGAGTTCTACGATATTTAAAAGGGACAATGCATTTTAAACTCCAATTCCAGAAGAAAAATATACTCGCACTTACGGGATATACTGATGCCGATTATGGTGCATGTTTAAATGACCGGAAATCCTACACTGGGTATGTGTTTTATTTAAATGGTCCTATATCTTGGGAATCTCGTAAACAACGAACGGTCGCCTTGTCAACAACAGAAGCCGAATATATGGCACTTAGTGTGCTGCAAAAGAGTCCATATACCTCAAAAACATATTAAAGGAAGTGTTTGGTTTGGATAATGGTGTCTGTATTTATAGCGATAATCAGGGAGCTCAAATGCTAACAAAAAACAACATTCATCACTCACGAACAAAGCACATTGATGTTAGACATCATTTTATTAGGGATACTGTTGCTAATGGTATTATTGGTATAAAATATATTCCCACAAATGAAATGAAGGCAGATGTCTTAACTAAGTTTCTATCGAAACAAAGACATCAGTGTTTAACAAAAGGATTAGGTTTAAGTTAACATTTATGATGGCCTATTATTGTATTCAGAAGTAGGGGAAGTGTTGGAACTATTTAGTTTACTATGAACCTTCTTTCATATATATTTTGATAGGCCAATTTGTTTTTTCTTTTTATATTCTTTGTCATTTTTAGTTTGTCATTCATGTTTTAATTATTATAAAAATTACATTACTCAGATTTATATTACACATTATTTTATTTGTAATTCAGAGAATACCTATTTAAAAGGCATCAAGTACCTTTATTTTCAATGAATTCACGTTGTCGATACCAGCTTAATCTTTCTTAAAGTTATTACACAGTTTATACATAAATTCTCAGAAAAGATATACATTTTTAATTATGTTGCACTCCGGCTGGCGGGTTCGAAATTGCAACCTGTGGTAAACGTGCAGTGGTGGCTGATGATTCTTGTAATTAAATAATTGAACTTCCCGACACCGATAACTTTATTTTTCACTGACCAACAATAGTATTATTACATGATTAATCAGATAATTTATGATTGTTAATATTTCACAACCACTTGAACAGCAAGAAGCAGATCTCAACAATGCTCAACAATTTGAACAATTTCCATAGATTCCAAAGACAGATTCTATTCTAAGTATACAGATATATATTTTCTATAATGTTGCCAGCAGGAGTATTCAAAACTCCCCCTGACACAGACAAAACATGACCAGTAATCAAATCATTAAACTGTACCAAAAACATGTTAATTTGACTTAACAAATTAAAAAGCCTTTTTTGGATGATCAAACGTCAAAATTCAACGAAATTTCAGACCGTTTACTTAAAATAAACTCACACTCTTCTGATTTGACAATTTTGATACTAAATTTTGTTTTTTTTTACCGATCAATCTCCATCGTTTATCTTCAAATACCCTGACACTGGCAGAATTGTGTAAAAAACGCATCTAATGCCATCATAGTCACTTCACTTCACTTCTTGACTATGATGGCATTAGATGCGTTTTTTACACAATTCTGCCAGTGTCAGGGTATTTGAAGATAAACGATGGAGATTGATCGGTAAAAAAAAAAAACAAAATTTAGTATCAAAATTGTCAAGATATTGACCGGTGGCGAATTTACCTAGAAAAAAATAAGGACAACACTATTATACCAACACCCAAATTAAAGAAGTGAAGTGAATAAACTCACACATGGCCGACATCTAAATGTCAACCTTCAAAGTTTCGAAGATGTCATTTTTGCCGGTTACTTTTATGTGTGCTGGCGGTCAAAAAGTTGGTGCTCCGGAACTTCAGTATATTTTACCGGGAATACATTACCTACGTAAGTGAATCATTGATATTATGTTAATCTACTATTCTTTTAGTAAATGATTGTTGTTTTACTGTGGTAAAGCTCTATAAGAAACTCAAATTGATTTGGCAAAGTCACCATCCCCAACCAAAATGTTGAGATGTCAACTTTGCCATATTTTGTTTGGAGCTAGGGTTGCCTCAAATGCTGCAAAACTGCACATGACATTTTAATAAGGTGGATGTTAATTTTGATGTCGATTACAATGCATTAATATTATGAAAGGTATTATTCCAATCAGCTCATGGTTTCATTTACTTTGTAAGTATCATTTTTTAAATATTGTTTTAGGAGATGGAAGAACGATGGGAGGTTATTAGGAAGCAGAACCTACAAAAACTATTCTGCAGAGAAGTTGGAGGTTACAGTTGCCTTAGTAGAGAGAAAATAAATTTCATCGCTTGAAGCTGAAAAACGATTCTTTATACCGTGTAGAACCATTGAAAATAAAGTTAAAAACAAGCATAATAAGCAACCGGATGGACAACTAAAACTATCAGAGTCTGAAGAAAAACTGAATTGTTGTTGTACCGGCTAAAACCACACGGTGGTCGCCATCTGCGCTTTAGAGGAGGACAGGAGGTGACCCTCGTAACCAATATTGAAGACCTGGGCACGATCTGGGTACAATCAAGACCCTTGTAACCAATATAAAAATCCTGGGCACGGTCTGGGTTCAGTCATTAGTCATTACCCTCGTAACTAATATAGAAGTCCTGGGCGCAGTCAGGATTCAATCATGACCCTAGAAACTAATATAACAGTCTGGGAGACTGGGACAGAGTCAGTGCGGCGTGTAACACATACCTAAGCAGGATCAGTCAACACCCTGGGAAACTAATAACAATAATAAAGGGAAATAATAAAGTTTCCTTTCTGCGATTTGTGTTTCACTGTAATACTAACTAAGCTGTGTATAATAATGAACTTCCGAATAAAATACTAAGTTTGCGAAAACAATTGTTCTGCTAATAATAATTTTATTAAGCTCTATAGAAACCAGCTTAATTACTACTGTTGGAGGAATTAATAATTCAATTTTACTTAAAATATGTTAGGTTAGGTTTTTTTTTTAAAAAAGGTTAGTTAAGGTTAGATATTTCATAATATACTGGGTTACTTTTATTGACGCACTCAAAATGATTATTTTAGCAGAACAATTGTTTTCGGAAACATAGTATTTTTTGCGAAGTTGTTGGAAAATTTGTATATTAAGCAGTAAATTTCATATTTTGAGTGTGCTCATATTCAAATTATTTTCTGGAGCTTATATTACTACCCAAAAAAAATAGGGTCAAGGTAGAACACCTTGATGACTGTGTTCCATCATATTGAATAAGATGACTGTAGACTCATGTTACATCAAACATATTGTCGTATATGTCAGTAATAAACCTTGGAGGAATATGTTGATGATTTCTTTTGTTATTAATCAGTAAATATAATGAAATGAAATGGTCGTATATGTCAATAATATACCTTGGAGTAGGGTTGCCATCTCTAAAATCCGCTAACCAGGACAACAAGTGTGAAAACCTCGGATTTTGGAGCTTTATACCCGGACATGTCATTTAGTTATTCAAGATACTCAATGAAACAAATAATTGTTATAAATCTACTTTAGTATTTATTTTTGCGACCGGTACACTTTAAAACCCGGATTACAAATGAGATCCCGCCCGGACGGCGCGAATCTTTTTTGAATTTCGCGCTCCAACCGAACGTTTACCCTTAAGGGTAAATCTTGGGTAAAGTTGCGAGAAGAATGATAGTATATTTACTGATTAATAACAAAAGAAATCATCAACATATTCCTCCAAGGTTTATTACTGACATATATGACTATTTCATGAAAATGTTACTAATATACGTTGGAGGAATATGTTGATGATTTATTTTGTTATTAATCAGTAAATATACTATCATTCTTGTCGCAAATAAGATTCTGATAACTTACGACCTATAACTGAGCTGCAATTTACAAAAAACGTGATAAAATTTGAATTTCGCGCTCCAACCGACGCCTCCACCTTAAGATAACTTTCTTGAACATTGCCACAGATTTTACATTGCTCAACTTGACTGACACTGACAAAATACACAACACAAAGTGTTATGCATTATTTGTATTCTCTTTGGTGTATGATGCCAAAAAAAAGATAGTATACGTAGTATCTCTAAGTAGTCTGTGGTTCTGATCTGAAAGCTGTGAAAGCTGAAATCTTTGGCTGAAATGAAAACAAAATCTGATTTCAAAATTACCCTACCTAAAATTATTGAATGAATGAAAAAGTGTACGCACGCACGTAATATTTTCAAATCTAACATGAATAATGTAGTTCAAGAGGATATACATAATATAGGTTGGTATGTAATAATGACGTAAGTTTATCAAAAAAATTAGGCGTTAGAATTAAATCCTAAAATAGGGCTTATTAATTCTGGTGCTAAGTTTAATGATTATAAAAGCTCTCAAAATATTTTTAAGTTTGAATGAGAATGAAATAAAATAAAAGAACCCTTAGGTTATAATATGCTATGTGAAATGTATTACGTCGCGCCGTCATATTTGTTTTTGTGGTCTCAGCTGTTTATAGATTTATCCGCAATGTAACGAAACATAGGTACACACGGCCACAGATCAATTTACACATTTATGTTGCAAAATAGCGCCTATTACAACTGCATAAGGTGCCGCAGTGTGTAGCTGAGAGAAGCCTTTTTTAAAAAGACCTTACAATTGGTATGGTAATGCATTGTATTATATTGCCATTCAAATTTATCTGTTACCAGCTGTAATCTATAGTTTTCCATTACACTATTTGCAGAGATCCCATAGCTAGCCAAAATCAAGTACCTACATAGCAAAGTTGATCAAGGAATGTGGTGAATCTCTTATACCTCAGCCAACTCCACTAAGTACTTTAGAGAGGAACATCTAGCTAGCAGTGGCGAAGGGTCCATACAAGCCGATTCCCATTGGCAGAAATCACAGTCCCACATTTTCATCATTTCAAAGCCACTTTTATGGTGCTTAAAATACACTGTAATTATAAAATTATTGGTGTTTTTTTAACGGCTTACCCTCGCCATTATTTCACCCCTCGCCACTGCTAGCTAGGCTTATGTAACTTGTGAGAAATTCATTTTCATTTCCTGTTTCCATTCAGTGAATGAATTTTACTCATTCACCTCTGTGAAGTATTTTAGTTCCACAATTTTAGGTCCAGTAAAAGTACAAAATCAATAATTAAAGTGAAATCCATAACATATTATTCATATTTATCACTTTTCAGTCCTAAGCCTGAAGAAAGTATGAATAGAAATCAAAATTTTGTGAGGATACAACTAATTATTTTACAGTTCATGAACTCATAGATTATGAGAAAATAGCCAAAGCAGCTAAGCAGTACATTCTCAGTTCTGACTTCTGTACCACAACATAATGCCTTTATTTCTCTTTGTCGGTACCTCTGAATCATGAAGCAAAATTAACTGTGGAATCATTTTGTGGAACAAGTTCACTTAACAAAATGTTGATTTGGTGAATGATTTTGTCCAAGTCAAGGAACATCCAAAACAAGTGTAGTGGGCTCTATTATGTATAACTATCACAGTATACGGGAAGTGTCCTCTTACTTTATGTATGCTAACATAACATACCTCTAGTGAGCTGAGTGGGAGTGACCTATGGCAAATTAATTCATAGGTGCCATTATTGTTTATTTTTATAACAGTATATATACTTATATGTTTATGTATATCATTTTATTACAAATACACCACAGATTTAGGTATTCTGTAAAATAGTATTCAGTCTAATACTAAATTAAATCAAGTCATAATTTATTTATCCCAGGTTATTTATAATGTATTTATTATGTTTATTATATTAACTGTTATAAATAATCCTAGTATATCCTACTAATTATAGAAATGCGAAAGTTTATGAGTTATTCACACTCAAATAGCTGGACCAATTTTTGATGAAATTTGGTATGGAGGTAGCTGAAACCCAGGATTAGTTACTGATATATTATATTGTTGCTAGCAGTAATTTATATGATAATGTAAATTATTTAAACAATCAATAAATAGATTATATTTGAAACCTAATTCTTGCAGATGTTAGAAAGAAAAAATACAAATGATGTTTATTTTGCACCATTTAATAACCATAAATTGACATATTACAGAACAAGACTGTGCAGTCTGTTTGCAAAAATGTCACCATCCCACACAGTTACCATGTGGGCATATATTTTGTTTTCTTTGTGTAAAGGTTTGTTGTTTGTTATGAATGAAATCAAAAATAGCTTTGCATTGAGAATATAGCTTCATTTAAGCTTTTAATTTGCCAAGTATAGGGTTGCCATCTGTCTGGGTTACCCTGGATTTGTTCAGTTTAGAGGGCTTCCGCGGAGCGTCTCAGAGCGTCGCGTACCGGTTTCATTTGTAGTCCGGGTTTTAAAGTTAACCGGTCACTAAAATAAATAAAAAGTTGATTTATTTATAATATAACAATTAAAAAATATATTTTACTGGGTATCTTTAAAAAAAATTACATGTATAAAGCTCAAAAATCCGGGGTTTTCCACTGAGGTATATTAATACGTATAGAGAAGCTATCCTATGCAAAGGTCATGCTCCATTTTGTTAATATTCGCTGCAGCGCTGTAACAATAATTAGTCGTCTAACCACACAGTTTAAACACGTAGCGCTAGAACGCTTTTCGCAACCAAAAGTCGCAAGCGCCGTGATTTTCATGGCGCTTACGCGTTTCGTGTTTAAGCAACTAAGTGAAGTGCGGCCGGTTGCTGCACTTAAACGGAACATAGTAGTTATGTGTAGCGTCTTCTTTATTCGTAATAAGTAATATACCTCTGTGGGGTTTTCACACTTGTTGTCCTGGTTAGCAAATATTAGAGATGGCAACCCTAGCCAAGGACCTACATCCAAATTAACATATATTTGTTTTTTTAGGGGGTAGCCATTCAGAACAAAAAATGTGCTATGTGTCGAGCAGAGATTCCTTCAGATTATTTAGATCATCCAATTTTATTGGAAAAAGCGTCATCTACTATAGTAGATTTGGATCAATTCCAAGTAGAATATCAATGGTATTATGAAGGAAGAAATGGTAAATATATTTTAAAATTATTTTTTAGGGTCCCGTACCTCATAAAGAAAAAACGAAACCCTCATAAGATCACTCCTGTGTCTATCTGTCCGTCTGTCAAATGTCCTCGGTGCACGAGTCAGACTAGCATCAGCTGTCCGATTTATCTACAAAACCCTAGGTACCTACTACCACAGTATAATTATTTCCTACAGTTCGGTCATCATGTCAGCCGAAAGACGTCCACAGCTGGACAAAGGCCTCCCCCAAGGATCTCCACAATGGCCGGTCTTGCGCTACCCGCATCCAGCGGTTTCCCGCGACCCTCACAAGATCATCGGTCCACCTTGTAGGGGGTCTGCCCACGCTGCGTCTTCCGGTTCGTGGTCGCCACTCGAGAACTCTTCTGCCCCAGCGGCCGTCGGTTCTTCGAGCGATATGCCCCGCCCACTGCCACTTAAGTTTGGCAATTCTTCGGGCTATGTCGATTACTTTGGTTCGCCTGCGGATCTCATCATTTCTGATTCGATCTCGCAGGGAAACTCCGAGCATAGCTCTCTCCATTGCTCTTTGGGTGACCTTGAGCCTTCTTATGAGGCCCATCGTAAGCGACCACGTCTCTGCTCCATAAGTCATCACTGGCAACACACACTGGTCGAAGACTTTCGACTTGAGACACTGCGGTATTTGGGACGAGAAGATATTACGTAGCTTCCCGAACGCTGCCCAGCCGAGCTGGATTCGACGATTGACCTCTTTCTCGAAGTTGGACCTACCTAGTTGGATGGTCTGTCCTAGGTAGATGTAGTCGTCTACAACTTCGAGTACAGAGTTTCCAACGTTTACTTGAGTGGGTGTAACATGGAAGTTCGTCATGATTTTCGTCTTATCCATGTTCATTTTTAGGCCCACTTGTTGAGAGACTGCCGAGGTCATCGAGCATTGTACCAAGGTCTTCCAAGGTTTCAGCCATGACGACTATATCATCGGCAAATCGAAGGTGAGTGATGTACTCGCCATTGACATTGACGCCAGATCCGTTTCAGTCCATAAGCTTGAAGACATCGGTGAACAGTTTCGGAGATATCACGTCTCCCTGTCTCACACCTCGCTGCAGTTGGATAGGTTTCGAGTTCTGGTCCTGGAGTCTGACTGACATAGTGGCGTTCTCATACAAACACTTTAACACCTCGATGTACCGATAGTCGATTTGGCACCTTTGAAGAGACCTCAATACGGCCCAGGTTTCAATCGAATCGGAGGCTTTTTCATAGACCACGAACGCTAAGCATAATGGCTGGTTATACTCCTCGGTCTTCTGTATAACTTGCCGCAGCGTGTGTATGTGGTCTATGGTGCTAAAGCCTTTTCGGAAACCGGCTTGTTCGGGAGGCTGGAAGTCGTCAAACCTGCGTGCGAGACGGTTCGTAATGACTCTCGAGAACAACTTGTAAACATGGCTCAGCAGTGTGATGGGTCTGTAATTCTTCAATAGGGTTTTATCACCTTTTTTGAAGAAAAGCACCACCACACCACTGTGCCATGCTTGCGGCGTCTGGCCTTTGAGTATGACAGAATTAAATAGCTTCTGAAGGGCCCTAAGGATCGGTGTACCACCCGCCTTCAGAAGCTCAGCTGTAACTCCATCATCTCCAGGCGCCTTATTGTTCTTGAGTTGTTTGAGAGCCATTCTAATCTCGTACAGGCTGACGTCCGGGATATCTTCGGTGTAATGTCGGGTTAGCCTTGCTCTGGGATCTGAAGCAAGACTATCGACAGGTGACTGCGTTGTCGTGTACAACTGTCCGTAGAACTTCTCGATCTCTCCCAGCGACTCAGGTTTTGACGTGATGATTCTGCCATCCTCAGTCTTCAGCTTCGTCAGTTGGCTCTGCCCGACAGACTGATCTCGTGCGAACACTTTAGAGCCTTTGTTTCGCTCGATGGCCTCTTTAACACTGATAGTATTAAATTGGCGTGTATCGCGAGTCAAAGACTTTGAGATCTGTCTGTTGAGCCGCCGGTATCTGGCAGTATCATCCGAGGACGTCAGAACCATTTTCCATCTTTCTTCCATGAGCTGTAGGGTAGAATTGGAGATCTTTTTGTTCCCTTTGTACGGCGGGCCCCACAGTTCGGTAACAAAACAAATTTCGGCGGGGCTTTTGCGGGGATGTGGGCGACACGGACCGCTGCTTCCTGCAAACACGCTTTACGTATCACTGTCCAAGGAGGCATAGCTTCATAGACGCTTCAGAATACGCCAAACAGTAAACCAGCCCAGCGTACTGCCGCCTGCCGGGCTATTGCGTATCTTTTGTTGTTAATCGTAATGAAGACCATTAATGATTTCATCCAAAGACGCGCTACGACGAAAACCATTTTGCGGGCGTGTTGCCCCTGGATGATTTTCAATAATTATGTTCATTCATTACGATTACCATCAGAGATACGCGCCACCATTTTTAGGGTTCCGAAAAAAAAAAAAAACGGAACCCTTATAGGATCACTCGTGCGTCTGTCTGTCTGTCCGAAAATATTGGACTCGATTGAGTTGAAAGTTGGTACACATATGTAAGTCGATGACCCAAACATGGATGTGTTACGTAAATAAATGAATTTCAAACATGGGGGCTAATATTGGGGGTAAATTAGAAAATTAAAAAAAAAAGTTTTGCAGACAATATTGTGTAACATATCAAATGAAAGAAAGGGCTTTTTATCAGGATGTCAAATATTTTTTTTTAGAATTTTAATATAAATAGTTTTGAAGTTATTTAAGAAAATAGGCGAAAAATTGGCGAAAATTGACCATTCCCCCCCCCCTTATTTCCGAAACTACTGGGCCAAACATTTTGAAAAAAAATCAGATAATAGTTCTTTATCTAAAGATTACAGGAAAACCTATGAGAAGTCTATCTAATACCTTTAAACCTGCAATTCATGGATATATATATATATATAATCTGAATCTCGGAAACGGCTCCAACGATTTTCATGAAATTTGGTATGCAGGGGGTTTCGAGGGCGATAAATCGATGTAGCTAGGTTTCATTTTTAGAAAAGATGATTTCCAAAGAAAAAATAACTTTTTATAGTTACCATCACCAAATTTGGGTCAGGTTTAAAAATATTTATGGAACTTAGTTAAACATGTACGGAACCCTCTCCACGCGAGTTTAACTCGCATTGTTAGTAAAAATAGTTTTATTGCTTGTAAATTTATAATAAATACGACACTGGCAACCCAGCCTCGCTCTCTTCATCTCTATGTAAACAAAAAGACATACATCAAATAAAATAAAATTTAATTAAATACAAATATTTGTTATTTATTAACAAATTGGTGCCGAAACCTATTATTGCTTAACATATATCTTGAGCATTTTTTATCTTAACGATCAACTGCATATTTTCATACTATAAATTTACAAGCTATAAAACTATTTTTACTAACACGCATTTGTCCGATTTATTTACATAAATAAGCACTTGCTTTCGCTCAATGTACGCCTCGGCGCCGGCGTATGAATAACATGCGGTACGGCAGGCGTCAATGACGCGAGCGCGTCGCTGCCGCTCTGACGAGTTTCATTTTTATTAACCGACTTAAAAAAAGGAGAATATTCTATTTTCGACAATTTGTATTTAACCAACTACTTATTTTTTATGTATGTTTACGGATATCTCTCGATTTAAAAAAATATTTTTTGATTGAAAAGGCAAAATCTCATGATGGGATCACAGGAAAATCGCAGAAAAAAAAAACTTTTTTAAATAAATCAGAGAAGTGCGAGTTAAACTCGCGTTGAGAGGGTTCCGTACATGTTTAACAAATTTCTATAAATATTTTTAAATCTGACCCAAATTTGTTAATGGTACTACTATTAAAAGTTTTTTTTTGGTAAATCGTGTTTTCTAAAAATGAAACCTAGCTAGATCGATTTATCGCCCCCGAAACACCCTACCAAATTTCATTAAAATCGTTGGAGCCGATTCCAAGATTTAGATTATATGTATATATCCATGAATTGCTCGTTTAAAGGTATTAGATAGACTTCTTATAAGTTTTCCTGTAATCTATAGGTAAAGAACTATTATCAGTATTTTTTTCAAAATGTTTTGCCCAGTAGTTTCGGAAATAAGGGGGGAATGTTCAATTTTCGCTAATTTTCGCCTATTTTCTTAAATAACTACAAAACTATTTACATTAAAATTCTAAAAAAAAAAATATTTGAGATCCTCACAACAAGCCCTTTCATTTAATATGTTACACAATATAGTCTGCAAAACTTTTTTTAAAAATTTTCTAATTTACCCCTTAAAATTAGCCCTCATGTTTGAAATTCATTTATTTACGTAACACGTCTATGTTTGAGTCACCGACATACATATAATGTACCAACTTTCAACTCAATCCAGTCCAATATTTTCGGACAGACAGACAGACGGACAGACGCACGAGTGATCCTATAAGGGTTCCGTTTTTTTTTCTTTAGAATTCCACAAATTATTGTAAATTACTGCAAAAACAGCCCGTACTACCCTTCTTTTTAGGGTTCCGTAGTTTTCATTTTTCAGTACGCATTTTTTTAAATATAGTATACAGGCATTGTGCCGAAGTGAATTTTTATGAAATACTAACAGAATCAAATAAAAACTAATTACACAAATAATAGTAGTTTATGATACTGTTGCATAATAGGGGTTATTAAACACGAGTGTGAGTTTAAGTACCGAGCCGTAGGCGAGGTTCTTAATAGTATCACACGAGTTTTTAATACCTAATTATGTGCAGTATCATACAGTACTTTATCTAAACTCATCTAATAATGTAATTTAAAGGTAAAAAATTGATAATATTTTGTCATAGGTTTTCATGACTCACGGGTATCGATTATTCGTCATTTCCATTGCCGCCTCCACAATTTCAGATCCAAGTTTATTTCACCTTAGTATCACTGCTATTTTACTGTCATTTTTGGCCAAAATAAAATATGTATGCAAAAAAATCAATAAAATAAACACACATTAATCATCATGGCGCCCAAATCCATGTTGGGAAAAACTCCCTACCGCATACGCGACCACAGAGTAAATTTGCATCTAAACTTGAACTGATACTGATTGATTCCTAATTGTTTACAAAGAGAATATAATACTACGTTTAATTGTTTAGTCATGTCTGGCCACTTATAATGTTTTTTTCTTTATTATTTCGTTTGACAAGTTGACTGACAGTAATTGAAGTATTAAAACCCAAAAAACATTATAAGTGGCCAGACATGTCCAAATACTTGTACTTTAATGAAAAAAAGTTATTTTATAGCATTATCTTGGGAAGAAGACTGTGCTATAATATAATTTTTTAATTTCATTATATACGGGTGTGCATAAAGTGGGTCATTAAAGTACTGATTTTGATTTCATAATAAGAACATTACGATATGAGAGTCGATAAATACGTTTATCTACTCTCATATCGTAATGTTCTTATTATGAAATCAAAAAATATAATGTGTATAATGATTCATTAAAGTACAGTTGTGTTCGATAATGCTATAAAATATATTTTTTTCTATTAAAGTACACTTTGGACCTATCAATAGTATAATCAATGAGTATCAATTCAATTTGACGATGACAATGTGACAAATTTTTAATTTGAACTTTAGTGGTAAGAATTTTCGGGAGTTGGCAACACGGATTTGATTAGGTATATTATTATTGTGTCTGTTTATTTTATTGTTTTTGCCTACATATATCATTTTGACCAAAAATGACATAAAAATAGCATTTTTTTTTAAAGTTGGTAGAAAAATACTATCGATTTTTCTATTTTTTTAAATTAACTTATATAAATGAGTTTAGATAAAGTACTGTATGATACTGCACATTATTAGGTATTAAAAACTCGTGTGATACTGTTAAGAACCTCGCCTACGGCTACACTCGTATTTAATAACCCCTATTATGCAACAGTATCATAAACTACTATTATCTACTCTCATATCGTAATGTTCTATTTATGAAATTAAAAACAGTACTTTAATGACCCACTTTATGCACACCCGTGTAAAATGACATTAAAAAATAGTAGTTAATGATACTGTTGCATAATAGGGGTTATTAAAATCCCCTAAAATAGTTTTAATACTTAATTATGTGCAGTATCATACAATACTTTATCTAAACTCGTCTAATAATTTAATTTAAAGGTAAAAAAATCGATAATATTTTGTCATAAGTGTTCATGACTTACGGGTATCGATTATTCGTCATTTCCATTGCCGCCTCCACAATTTCAGATCCAAGTTTATTTCACCTTAGTATCACTGCTATTTTTCTGTCATTTTTGGCCAAAATAAAATATGTATGCAAAAAATCAATAAAATAAACAAACATTAATTATCATGGCGCCCAAATCCGTGTGGGGAAAAACTCCTAAGTTGAGATCTGTTACTGTTGTCTCTACTGTTCACCGCTGCATTGGAAGATGTCTTCAAGCTTCTGGACTGGAACGGATTTGGCATTAATGTCAATGGCGAGTACATCACCCATCTTCGATTTGCCGGTGATATCGTAGTCATGACTGAAACCTTGGAAGACCTCGGTACAATGCTCGATGACCTCGGTAGAGTCTCTCAACAAGTGGGTTTAAAAATGAACATGGATAAGACGAAAATCATGTCGAACGTCCATGTTGCACCCTCTCAAGTAAAGGTTGGAGGCTCTGCACTCGAAGTTGTAGATGACTACATTTACCTAGGACAGAACATCCAACTAGGTAGGTCCAACTTCGAGAAAGAGGTCAATCGTCGAATCCAACTCGGCTGGGCAGCGTTCGGGAAGCTACGTAATATCTTCTCGTCCCAAATACCGCAGTGTCTCAAGTCGAAAGTCTTCGACCAGTGTGTGTTGCCAGTGATAACTTACGGAGCAGAGACGTGGTCGCTTTCGATGGGCCTCATAAGAAGGCTCAGGGTCACCCAAAGAGCGATGGAGAGGGCTATGCTCGGAGTTTCCTTGCGAGATCGAATCAGAAATGATGAGATCCGCAGGCGAACCAAAATAACCGACATAGCCCGCAGAATTGCCCAACTCAAGTGGCAGTGGGCGGGGCATATCGTAGAACCGACGGCCTCTGGGGCAGAAAGGTTCGGGTGGTGACCACGAACCGGAAGAATAAGCGTGGACAGGCCCCCCACAATGTGGACCGACGATCTTGTGAGGGTCGCGGGACACCGCTGGATGCGGGTAGCGCAAGACCGGCCTTTGTCCAGCTGTGGACGTCTTTCGGCTGACATGATGATGATGATGAGATCTCTACCGCATACGCGACCACAGACAATGTAAATTTGCATCTAAAATTATAATTGTTTAGTCCTGATGTCTGGCCACTTATAATGTTTTTTTCTTTATTATTTCGTTTGACAAGTTAACTGACAGTAATTTATTTATTTATTTATTTAGGACAACCAGTGGTTATTACATTATAAATAACACTATAAACTAAATTAAAATAAAAACAAAAGTAAATGCACAACCTATTAAGGTGTCACAACATGCAAACAAAACAAACATGGTAACTAAGTATCTAAATATAATTTGAAAAAAAAGAAACAAAAAATAATAATTAAAACTGTAGTTCAAACAATTAAAATTAGTCGTAACATTGTAGGAAAAGGAACAAGGAAAAAAAAACTTGGAACTTACAAATATAGTAAACTTATGAAGTATATATCTTACAATGAAGAAAAATTAAATATAAAAATCAAACCATGACTTAATGTCATGAATTAAAGTCATAATTGAAGTATTAAAACCCAAAAAACATTATAAGTGGCCAGACATGTCCAAATACTTGTACTTAAATGAAAAAAAGTTATTTTATAGTATTATCTTGGGAAGAAAACTGTACTATAATATAATTTTCAGTTTTTTTCCCAAGATAATGCTATAAAATAACTTTTTTTCTATTAAAGTACACTCTGGCCACTTAAAAGGTTTTTTGGTTTTTTATAATAGTACTTCAATTACTGTCAGTCAACATGTCAAATGAATTAATAAAGAAAACAACATTATAAGTGGCCAGGCATCAGGACTAAACAATTAGGAATCAATTCAATTTTAGATGCAAAATTTTGTCTGTGGTCGCATATGCGGTAGAGATCTCAACTTAGGAGTTTTTCTCCACACGGATTTTGGCGCCATGATTAATGTTTGTTTATTTTCTTGTTGTATATTGTCACTGAAGTTACTCAGGTATACAAAATTTCAGCTCAATCAAACATCAGGAAGTGGTTCAAATTTTACTTGTAATATTTAACACACATACCTACTCCTCTAGGAACTCTAATCAACCTGACATTTACGTACAAATATCTGAATAGGTTTAAAAAGTATATGAAAAACATTGTAAGTGCCTATAAAAGAGTTCCCTCGATTTCTCCAGTATTCCATCATCAGATACTCACCTGATGACCATGGGAACACCTGTAAAGTATATCCTTTCAAACAAAAAATATAATTTTCCAAATCGGTCCAGGCGTCTTCGAGTAATCGGGGCACATACATAAAACTAAATATTACGAATTGAGAACCTCCTCCTTTTTGAAGTCGTTTAAAAACACACACTGTAGTAGGTACCCTGTGCTTAATAAAAAAAAAGGATAATACAATAAAATAAAGGTAGGTACTTGAAAAAGTAATAAGTAATCAAATATTGACTTACCTATTGTACCTACTCCTTGGGATAATTAAAGCATGATATGTTTTTATTCTTTCTAGTTACAGTACAATAAACAACCGTTAATATTAATAAAATATCACGTATTTATATTACACAAATATTCAAACTTGCAACTGACAAAGTAAACAACGTGCCATAGCAACGTGAACAAACAACTTGTCATAGCAACGTGCGCCACACTCAGCCAGCGTCAACCAGTTTTTTCCAATCTCGCCACGTACGTGACAAGCGGCCAGTGGTCACGCACACATGCCCCGCGTGCTTGTAGTAGTGCAACCGATTCGCGCGGTTGTATGAAGCTTTGTATCTGTATATACATAATCTGTGGTTATGCTGAACGGTATTAATGGTATCTGTTGCTATGCGGTATGTGGCGCTACAATACTGCTCATAATTAGGTATTAAAAACTAGTGTGATACTATTTAAGAACCTCGGTTAATTTTGAAAAAGTTTAACCGGGTAAGTGACATCGTAACTAAAACTGAAACAATGGATTCTAAAATGTTATTTTTATCCACTTAGCATTAAAAGTTGTTAAAAAATAAAACCGGACAAGGGCGAGTCTGACTCGCGCACCAAGGGTTCCGGAATTTCCTATGGTACTTTAAATACCATAGACTTCTTATAAGATTTCCTGTAATCTACAGGTAAAGAACTATCATCTCAGTCATCAGTGTTTTCGGAGATAAGGGGGGAATGGATCAATGTTCGCCTATTTTCTTAAATAGCTTCAAAACGATTTATCTTAAAATTATATAAAATACATATTTGAGATCCTCACAATGAGCCCTTTCATTTGATATGATACACACAATTTAGTTTGCAAAACTATTTTCTTTTTCTAACTAGCTGTTCCGCGCGGTTTCACTCGCGTTCCCGGGATAAAAAGTAGCCTTTAACCTTCAGGAATAATGCAGCTTCCTATTCCTTCCTAAAATTATTTCACTAGAATAATTTTTCAAATCGGTTCAGTAGTTTCGGAGCCTATTCAATGCAAACAAACAATCAAATCTTTCTTCTTTATGATATTAGTATAGATTTACCCCCAAAAGTACCCCCCATGTTTGAAATTCATTTATTTACGTAACACGTCCATGTTTGGGTCACCGACTTACATATGTGTACCAAGTTTCAACTCGATCCAGTCCAATATTTTCCGACAGACAGACGCACGAGTGATCCTATAAGGGTTCCGTTTTTTTTTCTTTTGAATTTCGGAACCCTAAAAATACGAAGTTTTTGTAACATACCTACGTAGATAATAAATAAATGAAAACATTAAGGCCTTTTATTTTTTATGGCAGGATGGTGGAAATATGATGAGAGAAGTAATATTGAATTAGAATCAGCATTCAGCGATGGAGAGACTAAATGCTCATTACTTCTTGCTGGTGCTCTATACGTCATAGATTTTCAGAGCATGACCCAAGTTAGGCGTAGTGACCAGACAAGACGCCGACGTGTGCGAAGGGATACACCCTTGTTCCCAGCTAAGGGTAAGGAATCTTTTATATTAGCTTTTTTTATTTATTTACATATATTTATTTAGTTATAGGTACCTACTGCCACAAAAGTTTTCTTTTTAGGATAGGTTGTCGATATCTAATATATAATAAGAGAAAAGCTATAACATAATTTCTTTTTTTTTTCAAATGGGATTTAGTTACTCCATTCCCATTTGAAAAAAAAAATATGTTAAAGCTTTTCTTAATTTTTATTCTTAGTTGAAACGCTAACTGAATGCTCAATTTATTATTTTTTATACTCCCATAAACTGTAGTGATACGTACTCTGATGACGTAGATATTATAAGGGGGATGGGCCGCATTTTGAATATGCATCAGATATTTTTCGCGTTTTCAATTATTTCTTGCATCAAATTTATATACCTATTGAAAGGAATTTTGTGACTAGCGCCTGAGCGTAACGTAAATATAGTAGGTATATCAATTGATTAATTCTATGTACCTATTCTTTATGCTTTTGAAACTATTTAAACCTTTACATTGGTTCCTTATCAATAAACTAGCTTTCCGCCCCGCGGTTACACCCGCGATCCCCTATTTTATTTTACTTCCTTAGGAGTTGAATGTTCCAAAATCCTGCCTACGTCTTAACAGCTAGCTAGCTGTATGTCAAATTTCAGCCCGAGCCGTCCAGTGGCTAGATCAGTCACGCTTTCCTTTTATATAGGTTTATACTAGCTTTCCGCCCCGCTGCGCAAGATTTTAAGCTGATTTCAGACGACGCTATTATATTATAGCAGATAGTATATAGCTAATAGCACGACAATATCGCGCTCCATACATTGTTATGGACACGTTCACACTGTTGATGCTATACTTGATAGCACAATAGTATATAGCATCGTCTGAAATGAGCTTTATAGAGCAACATCGCATTGTCATGCGGAGGATATGTACAGGTTAGTATATATCAACTACGTACCTATATTATGCATAAAAATATGTTCTGTTACGATTTTTTATTTGGCTATTTCCTAAATAGCCATGATTAATACAGCATAACTCCTAACGAATTAAGATTTGAACCAATTTTATAATAAAAAGATTTGAGGATTTTAACTTTTGTTCAGCTTAAAAATACCTACTTTATCTACTCTCATATCGTAATGTTCTAATTATGAAATCAAAAACGGTACTTTAATGACCCACTTTATGCACACCCGTGAATAATTAAATTAAAAAATTATATTATAGTACAGTTTTCTTCTCAAGATAATGCTATAAAATAACTTTTTTTCTATTAAAAAGTACAAGTATTTGGACATGTCTGGCCACTCATAATGTTTTTTGGGTTTTAATACTTCAATTACTGTCAGTCAACTTGTCAAACGAAATAATAAAGAAAAAACATTTTAAGTTGCCAGACACAGGACTAAACAATTAGGAATCAATCTGTATCAATTCAATTTAATTTGTCTGTGGTCGCGTCTGCAGTAGAGACATTAACTTAGGAGTTTTTCCCCACACGGATTTGGGCGGCATGATGATTAATGTTTGTTTATTTTATTGATTTTTTTTCATACATATTTTATTTTGGCCAAAAATAGCAATGATACTAACGTGAAATAAACTTGAATCTGAAATTGGAGGCGGCAATGGAAATGACGAATAATAGAAACCCGTAAGTCATGAAAACCTATGAAAAAATATTATCGATTTTTAGAGTTCCGAAACTCTAAAGAAAAAAAAACGGAACCCTTATAGTATTCGTGCGTCTGTCTGTATGTCTGTCCGAAAATATTGGACTGGATTGAGTTGAAAGTTGGTACACATATGTGGGATTTGAAATAAATTACGACCGGACTTAAAACAACTTCTTTTATTTTCTCCAACAAGATTACGTCTTTTTCACATTATATTCCTCCGTCTCCGCCATTACAAAAAAAACAAAAGCCATCTAAATCTATCTCTTTCACTCACAATCTCCTTTCATCCCTTTCACTCACTACGTTCGGAAACACATCCCACATTCGGCCATCCTGCTTAAGTCTGGCCCCAGACTTATAATTATGTTGCATATTTTACTAATTTAACTTAAATTAACTATTAGTTTCTTAATAATACAAAAATAACCACAACTTTACTAGTTTTAAATCCCTGAAACCTCTTTACCTATTATAGAAAAAACCAAATAATAATAAAAATAAAACAAACATAAGGTACGAACCTAAGGCCATGGTTTCATATGGTCAGCAGCCGTAGAAGTCTTCAAAGGCCCTTCAGCGGTAGCATCCGCTTTCTCAACTGTATAGCGATCCTTCCCTACAATACGGCACACTCTATATGGCCCTAAATACTTCGCCTTCAATTTTAAACAAGTGCCAAACTGTGTCCTCTTAATTGCAACTAAGTCACCAATTTTATACTTGGTGCTCTCTTTGCGCCTCCTATTATAATAACGTTGGTTCTCTTCTTGTATTTTTAATATTTGTAATTTCGCCTGTTCTCTTAATTCTTCTCTGTTTCTAATGTATTCTTGTCTATTTTCCTCTTCTAATAAAGACAATATTTCAAGATCTTCTTTATTTCTCATCTTTGTTTCCATGAGTAACTCATAAGGATTGGTTCCAATACTTCTTTGATATGTGCTATTTATGGCACGCTGCACCTTACTAACATGTTTATACCAATGTGTCTGTTCTTCAATACAACATTTAGTTAAAGCTGAAACCAGAGTTCGGTGTATCCTTTCCACTTGTCCATTTCCACGGGGAACTCCAGTGGTGATTGTAACATGTGTAATATTTTCCTCCTTGCAATAATCAGCAAATTTGTTGCTTGTGAAAGCTGTGCCTCTGTCAGTGATTAATCTTCCAGGGTTACCAAATGTTTGCTGATCAATACTTAGTTTTTCAATTGTCTCCCTTGATGTTGTACTTTTAACTGGAAAAAGCCAAACAAACTTTGTAAAGGCATCAATAACTGTCAAAATATAGTTGTACTGCTTCTTCGTTTCTGCTAAAGGTCCAATATGATCACAATGAAGTGTGAACAATGGCAAACTATCCTTTTCTATTGAATTCAGATATCCTTCCTGTTTACCTTCTTTTCGGAGGGCTAAAAGACAAGGTATACAGGACAAAATAAATTTAGTAATTTTATCAGGTAAATCTTTGATATAAAAATCTTTACTAATAAGTTCTAACATTTTCTTCTTACCAAAATGTCCATGAGAATGTAATCTACGTATCACCTCAGTTTCCATTCCTTCAGGTACTACAATCTGCCCCTTTTCTCCTTTGTATATTATACCATTATGGTTATAGTAATCCAAGTAAGGTTTATCATTCAACATTTCCATTATAGCCTTTAATCCTTCATCCACCTGTTGTGCTCGTCTTATTTGTTCATGTAAAGTTCTTGTGACTACTCCAACATATGGGTTACGGCTGAGAGCATCGACATGGTTCATCCTAGACCCCTTCCTATGTTCAATGGTATAGTTAAATTCCTGCAACAATAAAACCCATCTTGCCACACGTGTGGTCAAATCTTTCTTCTTAAGTGTCATCTCAAATGCTGAGCAATCGGTTACAATCTTGAATGGTATGCCAAGTAGGTATTTCCTAAATTTCTTTACTCCTTCTATAATTGCCAACGCTTCTAACTCATAACTAGTGTATTTCTTTTCAGCGTCTGTAGTTTTCTTACTCATATAGTATACAGGATGCATGCATTCATCATTAGGATCTTTTTGCATTAGCACTGCAGAATAAGCAATCTTTGATGCATCTGTATGTAGCTCTGTAAGCAAAACTGGATTAAAAATATGTAACACTGGATGTTGACACAACTTCTGTTTTAAAATATTAAAAGCATAAATGGCATTATCATTTAATTCAAAACATTCATCCTTCTTCAACAAATCTGTAAGCGGCCTAGCAATTTCAGCAAAGTTTTCAATGAATTTTCTAAAATATGAAGTAAGTCCAATATAGCTTCGCAGTTGTTTTATAGTTTTAGGCAATGGGAACTTCATCACAGCATCAGTTTTATCTTCAGAGGGACGCACTTGCCCATCAGTCACAATGTGGCCTAAATACTCCACAGTTGTGGTAAGTACATCACTCTTTTTCCAATTAATTTGTAAGCCATACTCACATGCAACTTGCAGGACTTCTTCTAATCTTTCCAATGCCTCAGTATAATCTTTAGAAATTAAAATTATATCGTCAATAAAAATTAAAATCCAACCTTTAGAAATCTGTTCTCTGAAAATGCTTGTTATGTAACGAGTAAAATAACTAGGACAAATCGACAATCCAAAAGGTGCTCTTAAAAACTCAAACTGTCCATTATGTGTGACAAATGCAGTATATTTTGTACAGTTTTCATTGATTTTTAAATGGAAGTATGCATCTTTTAAATCAAGCTTGCTAAATATCTTTGCTCCTGATAACTTATCAATGTGGTCATCAATAATAGGAAGTGGGAATTCATCTTTTACCATCTTAGCATTTACACGTCGATAATCTATACAAAGACGAGTAGAACCATCTTTTTTTTTTACAAGTACCACTGGACTTGCATACTCAGAGAAACTAATTTTAATGAATCCTTTGTTCAACCACTCACCTATTTGCTTGTCCACAATTTCTTCTTCTTTAAGGGACAATCTTCTCGGCCGTTGCGCTACCGGTATTTCATCTTTCAAAATAATCTGCATTTCAATTGGTGCTTCTCTAGATTGTAATGGCTTGTAATAATTCACTAACATCTGAGCCTTCTGGAAAATTTCAGGGTCAGGCACATACCCAACAGGATCCTGAACTTCAACTGTTACACACTGAAATAAATCAAACTCACCCTGTGACATTACGTTTACTACTCCTTTATTGAATACCACAGTCACATTTTGTAAAAATGTCTCACCCAAAATTATTTTAAAAGGCATTACGTTTTCCGGAACTACGTAAAATGAAACTACATAGGTGTTTTCATTAATAGATAAAGTGGTTTCAAACTTCCCCAACGACACAACTTTCGATAAACCTATGCCAGAAAAAACTACATTATCGTTGTTATTAAAATTATTAATTTTTAAACAAAAGAACAATTCAGACGAAACTAGGTTCACCTCACTACCCGAGTCTATTAACGTTTCTACACACTTACCATTGATGTTCAAAACAATAACAGAATTATTTAAACTAGTTTCGCAAGGTTTGTTTACATTACATATTTGTTGAACTGTCATATCTGTCATCTGATTTTCACCATAAACAATAGTAGGCGAGTGAGCAGTGCTGCCAACATTCGTAAAACACATACAGTCGTCACTCGCATACTTCACACACATCGAGCTTCGCTGCCAACCTTGCGCACTTGCTTTAGCATGCGTGTTCGTATCTAACTTCACTTTGGATGACTCAGGTGTTTGCGTATTCACTGGATGACTGCACGATGTTGATAAATGCCCGTAATTATTACGCTTAAAGCACTTTACACCCCGCTTACAGTCACTTGCTACATGATTTATGTCACCACAATTATAACAGCGCCGTCCTTGCACCGATTGCGTGATTTTCTTTTGTTCAGGCTTCTTGCTATCGCCACGCTGCTTCCTCCCCTTGGTTTTTATTGTTTCATAGATATCTAACTTTTCTTTCAGGGTAGGATAAGTGGTGATGCCGTATAATATCGTTTTGTTCGTCTCATAGTCTGTTATTCCATCTACTATATATTGAATAGCGACGTAATCTGGTAGTTTTCCTCTTTTGCCGAGCTCCTTCATAACCAACATGTACTCGTAACATGTTTCATCATGCTTTTTCTTCCTATTTGTCATTAATTCGTGAATTTCCTTCGAATTAACAGTGTCAGGAAACTCTTTAAGCAGTGCCGTCTTCAGTTCGTCGTAAGTTTTAAAAACCTTTTCAGATTTTAACCATAATTCCGCAGTTCCAGTGAGTGATCGACGTGCCACAATTAATTTCTGTGTAGCGGTCCATCCGAAAATCTCTGCGTTATCGTCGATATCCTGCGCCCATCTTGTCGCTGTATAGGATTTGTCATGGCCGCTAAATTTTTCAACCATACTTTCTTCTGCAAAGTTATGCGTCGGCTGCATGGGTTGAATAGGAGCAACATCTCCTCGGCCCATTTTGTATGCGTCTTCTTTATGTATTTCGTCTCCCCACACCGTTCGTCATAAAGGATAGGCACGCGGTGCACACAGCTTCAGAACAATCTTTGTCCACTCGATTTATTTCGCATCCCGGACGAGACCCCAAAATTGTGGGATTTGAAATAAATTACGACCGGACTTAAAACAACTTGTTTTATTTTCTCCAACAAGATTACGTCTTTTTCACATTATATTCCTCCGTCTCCGCCATTACAAAAAAAACAAAAGCCATCTAAATCTATCTCTTTCACTCACAATCTCCTTTCATCCCTTTCACTCACTACGTTCGGAAACACATCCCACACATATGCATGTCGGTGACCCAAACATGGACGTGTAATATTTGGGGGGTAAATTAGAAAATTAAAAAAAAGTTTTGCAAACTATATTGTGTAATATATCAAATGAAAGGGCTTGTTGTGAGGATCTCAAATATTTTTTTTTAGAATTTTAATATAAATAATAGTTTTGAAGTTATTTAAGAAAATAGCCGAAAATTGACCATTCCCCCCCCCCTTATCTCTAGATAATAGTTCTTTACCTACCTACCTAAAATACGATTGTGAGTTTAATAATAATGTAATTTAAAGGTAAATAATCGGGCAAGTGCGAGTTAAACTCGCATGGAGAGGGTTCCGTACATGTTTAACTAAGTTCCATAAATATTTTTTAATTTGACCCAAATTTGTTGATGGTGACTAAAAAAAGTATGTAGGTATAAGTAGTGCTGGATTGTAGAGGGAAATTACTGAATACATTATCTATTGTTGAATTCTCAAAAAAACCACTCTCGCAACTTAGCGAGTATCGCAATAGAGGCACTGTCGCACAGCTGAGAGGCAACGTACGTGTGCCTAACTTCGTTTTACAAGAAATTGTATGTGACAATGTCAAATGCCACCCAACACGCTATGTACGAATACGAGACACGCGTGGTTTGCACGAATGTGGCGACCACGCAGTTCAACGCTATGCACGCGGTACACGAAAACGTGCGTAGCTTCACTGCAAGAGGTGGGATCATATAGATTTATCGTCTGAAGAACTGTCTAGCAAAGCTCATGCCAATGCCATTCTATAAGTACAAAATATTTACGAGAAACACGAAACGTGTCTGTTCCACAAGGCGTATGATTCAAAAGTATGCTGCGTTATAGTTGTAATAGTCGTTAGTTTCGTTTATAGGTGTGCTGCAGTGGAAACGTAGACCCATTTTTCAAACCAACGAACCCACGCAGTTAAAATGCGCCGCGTGCTTGTCCACAGCGTTTGCCGCAGTGGGACAGCACCTTAATTTGTGCGACGCGCCGCTGCGCTCTGTATTATTATTAGTTTATCTCAGACCGATGAAAAATTAAAGACGGATAGATCTGCCATTAAAAGTGAAGTACGTAGTATGAAGACAAATCGGCAATATAAAGACAGCCGGTCGTTAGTGACGAAGAGCTTAAGACGTAATAATAATATAAAAAAAACACTTACGAAATTATGCCGTCGTGCATCATAAACAGATCTAAAAATAATTCGTGTTTAAAGAAAAAGGATTTTGAGATTACGGTTGACAAGAAAGTAGCCGTTTCTCTGTGTAATTTTATTACTATTCACAATAATATTCGATGTCATTTGAATTTTTTGACGCCATTGGATCAGGGTTGCAAGTCATCGTTTTTTTTAATATATATGAATATGTCACTCGTACTTGAGAGTCTCAGCAAGCTTACAATATTATTCTCTCGCACACATACGCAAATGCGCTCGTATCTATTTTGTCTTCACTTATTTTGTCACCGTTGTTTACGATCGTTACGTCTTATTTTTTTAATAAGTCTTGATTTGAAAGACTTATTTAAACTGCGTAAGTTTAAATAAGTCTTTCAAATCAAGCGTCGCGTAAAAAATATTTTTTTAGACCTTCACAGTAAGCCCTTTTCGATTGATATGTGATACGGTACAGTTTGCAAAACTTTATTTTATGTTCTAATTTGCTCCTTAAACGGCCCTTACCTACTTAACAAATCCATGTCAGGGTCACAGAAATACATGTGTACTAAATTTAGACTCAAACCGAAGCAAAATGGATGGTAACATTACAAGTGCAAATGAAGTTGATAAGCAAGAATTGAGAAATTTCCTATGTTACTTTAAATACCAGTGGTAAGTGACGCCGAACGCCGAGACGAAGGTCACGGGTTACAATCCTACAATGAGCTTGAGCTTTCGGTGAAGGAAAACATCGTGAGGAAACCATAGCACGGTGGTAGGATACTTTGTAGTACCTACCCGCCTGGCTGGCTACCACCCTCAAGTTGAAAATCTGTCGCCAAGCACCTTTCGGTGTGTTCCGGCAGCTGCACTTGAGAGCTAGTTCCCTTCTAGGCTTTGTGTGCTTACCACCATCGGCCACATCATCACTGACCACGGTGAGATTGTGGTCAAACACAGGCCTATACGGGTAAAAAAAAAATCAGTAGGTACCTGGATGGTTTTTTTTTTGGTAAATCTTGTTTTCTAATAATGAAACCTAACTAGATCGATTTATCGCCCCCGAAACCCCCTGCATACCAAATTTCATGAAAATCGTTGGAGCCGTTTCAGAGATTCAGATTATATATATACAACGTGTTACGGAAAGGTCATATTCATCCGAAAGGGGTGATGATTACATCAGGTATAGATTCTCTATGCAAAGTTTCCACGCAAAATAAATTACTCAAAGAATTCATACCAAACTTTTGGTTACGTAAGATTATCGAAATCAAACCATAACAAACGTGTCACCGCACTACGAGGGTCATTAACTTTTCACGTCATTTCCTAATATTGAAGTTAAATCTCTTTCGCGATCTGTGCGCCTGGTACACGCTGACGCCGCGCCGCCCTTCGTCGGCGCGGCGGCAGCCTTTGTCGGCGCGCCGACACACGAGTATTATTAAACAACTGACGAAGCTCCGAAGCTGTGGGGAAGACCCGAAAAATAAAACTTCTACTTTTCTACTATCCTAGTAGGGTAGCTGGCCCAATTATTGTACATTTTGAATTTATTTTCGATTTTTTGTTAAAATTAATTTACTAATCAAGTCAGCCTATCGCAGTCCACTGCTGGACATAGGCCTCTCTCAAGTTGCGCCACAAACAACACAAGGTTTCCCGCCTTTTGCATCCAGTAATCGTAGCGCCGCGCAGTATCGCTTTTCCCCCCAGCTACCTAATAATAATTTCAAGAAAACTGTCATAAATTTAATACATTGAAGCACACCGATTAAAGAAGAGTTAGGCCAGGGCATCAGTTAATTAATAAAACCTATGAGCTGTGTTGACAAACGAATCCGATAAGATAATTTGATGTGGACTGTGGGGGTGGTACCTACATAAGTACATAGTCTTAATTTGTAAGTATTGATTAATCAAAATAGCGACAGATAAGTTGAGTATTGATTCGATTTATTTATTTATTGAAGGCTACCAGCTAAGACTATCACTTCGACTATGACTATGTACCTGCAACTGGCTCATTTACCCTTAATATCATTGTGTGTGTAAACCCCGATGAAATTAGGGTTCAGTTATTATTGTTCGCAAATGCTGTCCGAACAACTCTCGTTACTCATGAGGTCCTGGTACTTTTAACAATTTATTTCCATAGTTTAATACATTTTTGCGTCCTATTTTTTTATTGTGTTTTATTAAACAAATAAAGACTCCGTACTACCTACTAAAAGCCAAAACCCATGTCTCAGTCAAATGGGCCCGCCGACAAAATGTAAACTTCTGATACGTTTTAAATGTTTTCAGTTGTAATTTAGTGTTGTTATCATCATAATTATCCACTCATTACTGTCCCACAGCTGGGCACGGACCTCTTCTCAGAATGAGAAGGTTAAGGTTAGGTTAGTCATCACACTGGCCTTCTGCGAGTTGTTTAGCCGTGTGCGTGTTAGAATGGCAAAAACTACCAACATAATTTAATTTTAAAATCCTACCTATTTAAATAAAAGCGGAACCCACTGCACACTAGCATTTTATTTCTACCAGGAGACACATAAGTTGCATAGAGTAAAGTTATTTAGAGTTCATTTTGAATAAATTATGTTACAAAATCTTTTTTCTGTAACATTTCTAATTGCATAATCTTTTAGTTAGTTACTTACTATGGTAATAAAAAAAATCAACATTAAAAGGATCGTTCATATCGTTATCCTTTATCCCGTTTTGTTGTTATTGTGAGGTAAAAAAATGTGGCAGAAAGTTACTATGTGCATAATTATTAGGCACCTACATTTACATGTTCACCGAAAGTCGTGAACTAGGTACCTACTCCGTAATTCTTGTTACTTTTCTTTAAGTATTATTATTATTACCTACAGCCTAAGTTTTAAAATAATTTTCCAAGCTGCAAACAAGCATTTGCATTTGAACTTGTTTACAAACAATCCTAGTTTTTTAATTATTTAATTTAAACTAAACACAGAACCCTTTAGCATTATTTATGTACCAGGACACACATA
Source organism: Tethea ocularis (assembly GCA_963555595.1). NCBI lineage: Eukaryota > Metazoa > Arthropoda > Insecta > Lepidoptera > Drepanidae > Tethea > Tethea ocularis. Next base: position 6,192,519 of record OY741963.1, on the reverse strand, counting down.
AGTTGCGTAGGAAAGTTATTTAGGGTTCATTTGAAAATAAATTATGTTACGAAATCCTTTTTCTGTTCTAGGTTCCATTAGGTTCTTTCGCAGTATTTACCTAAGCAATTAATTTCTGGTAGAGTACCTATGTATGTCAACCAACATAAAAAAGAAATGTTGGATACTCAAATTCTGTGTCTGTGGTTTAATTTCAATGATTACGTAGATTCACACATTACATACTCCGTTATGTTTGTTATTAGATTGTTTTACGTAGATAGGTAACTAAGTATTATTTACTAGTCCCTACTAATCCCTTCATTAAGTACCTACCTAAATTCAATATCATTTTCAAGCTAACAAATGATTTACTGATGATTGATTGATGATTTGTTAATTTTTAAAGGATTTGTATTTTAGCTTGTTCACAAACATAATCAGTTTTTGTCAGAAAAAGTGAGTAACAAAATAAAATATCCGGAACCCATTATACAAAAATACCAGGGGTAAGAGCATAAGAGGTTTGTTTTCACAGGTGAATGTATCGTGAGTTACCTACTTACACCGATCAGCTGACTTGGTTGCTAGTGATGTGTAAATTTCAAGTTGAAATGTTTGGGTTTTTGGTTTCATTCCTCATATCTTCCTAACCTGTAGATATAGGATTTAAAAACCTATGCAATATAGTTTATTATGATCCAAAGAAGCCGTGCACTTGATATGTATATACCCTTTCCGTAACAGCTTGTATATGTCCATGAATTTCTCGTTTAAAGATATTAGATAGACTTCTTATAGGTTTTCCTGTAATCTATAGGTAAAGGACTATTATGTGTATTTTTTTCAAAACTTTTGGCCCAGTAGTTTCGGAAATAAAGGAATGGTTATTTTTCGCCAATTTTTCGCCAATTTTCTTAAATAACTTCAAAACTATAAAAAATATTTGAAATTTATTAAAATTATAAAAAATATTTGAAATCCTCACAACATGCCCTTTCATTTGATATGTCACACAATATAGTCTGCTAAACTTTTTTTTTAAATTTTCAAATTTACCCCCAAAAGTAGCCCCCATGTTTGAAATTCATTTATTTACGTAACACATCCATGTTTGGGTCACCGACTTACATATGTGTACCAAGTTTCAACTCAATCCAGTCCAATATTTTCGGACAGACAGACAGACGGACAGACAACCGAGTGATCCTATAAGGGTTCCGTTTTTTTTTCTTTAGAGTTTCGGAACCCTAAAAATCGACAATATTTTGTCATAGGTTTTCATGTCACATTACGATATGAGAGTATAATACATGATAATATAGTATAATGTATGAGAGTATGATAAATTACATTATTAGATGAGTTTAGATAAAGTACCTACTGTATGATACTGCACATAATTAGGTATTAAAAACTCGCCTGATTCTATTACTCACACTCTTATTTTAATAACCCCTATTATGCAACAGTATCATAAACTACTATAAGTAACGATGTATTACATGTAACTATTTATTAGAGTGTGGGACCAAAATTTGCATCCTCGTTGAAATAAAAATAAATTTTAATTTGGGATTCTTAACCAAACCAAATAGTATGTATTCAGTGACCAAACGCGACCAACGCCAGATATTTGAGATCAAAGTGTACAGTTCGACAAAATGCCAATTTCATAGGTAAATAAAGACAAGACCTATTAGTTGAGCTTGACAAATGCTCACATTCGCCTGTCGCTGGCTGCTATTAGTATAGATATAGATATTTTGGCTTGATCCCGCTGAGGGTGATAAATTGATAATGGTGCCGATTCTGTTGTTTACGAACTTAACTAATATTAGACAAATCACCTCTCTTTCATGTTAACCTTATTGAAAAGAGATAGAACATTTTTAATGCTGTCAGTTTAGTCCATGCCGTCGTAATGTACGGGTAAATAGTCGTGACCAATAAAGATCGCGCTTAAATTCACGTTGAATTATGTGATCGGACTAAACTGACAGGACTAAAATCTCTTGCATCCCTTTCTTATATTTACTATTAGAAAGAGATATAGTGAGATTTAAATTTATTTAGTACGTAATCAACAGAATCGGCACCAATATCAAGCTTAATTTAAGATTTGTCACGGGACTGATGCATTTTTCTGCATTTCAGGAATAGCTGGAATAAAGATAGAAAAGAGAAACAAGGATCAAGTCGAAAGCGAAGATGAAGATAATGCCAATAATATCATGATACAAACAGATGCTGAAACTATTGAGATTGCGGATGATGAGATTATTGTACTGGAAGAAATACCCGAGGTTATTGTAATAGATGATGATGAACTTAGTGATGCAGTTGAGACACTTGGGTAGGTATACAACATTTATTATTATTACAAATATATTCATTTAGGTACTTACATTTTTTCGAATAACGACAACTAAAAATGACCGGTCTGACTCGAGCGACTTTTTAACCGGCTTCAGAAAGAAGGAGGAGGTTATCAATTCGGTTGTATGTTTTTTTAATGTTTGTTCACGTTTAACTTTTTTGTTTATGGACCGATTTTAATAATTAATTTTGCTTTGGGTTCAGTATAGCTCCATCCAAGTATAGATCCTATCCCACGTTAATTTATTGTCTTTTACATTATGTACAATTAGCGGTCTTATCTTTTCGCTAAGAAGTGATTTTTTCCAGATTGCTTCCAGACAACATTTTGTCTGGAATAATGTAAGGATGTACTTGAGAGCAGAGGCGGATATAGAAAATAACTCAAGGGGGGCGGGCGCTAAAATACATCTTAATAGCATATTAAGATGTATTTTAGCATATTCTGTCACTGCTCAAGAGTCAATTCCCTTCCAGGCTCTGTAAAGCCAAGCCTTTAAAAATACTGCCTTTGCATGATAGCATAGCTTTTGTACCTACACAGTGTATCTAAGCTGTGCCAATCTGTTATGTTCTTGTTTAAGTTGTTAATATTATAGATGGATTTAGAATATATTTATTTTTTCAGAAATTTAAGTCTTCATCAGCCGGACGCTCCTGGTGGATACACATAGAAAAGTGTATATCCAAATAAAAAAAAATCCAATAAACACCGAAGGATATCCAAGTCGATAATGTGCAAATTACTTCTGTATTATTTTGTTCACACGATCGACATAATATAGACATGAATCAAGTTGATCAATCACCTTACCGAACGTCACCACCATACCTTTCAAAGTCGATCGTTATGATATGGACATGGCAAAAACGAATTTGTCATGTTCAGTATCGATCGTATGCGATCGAGTCATATACCTACTGCCAATATACTTATGAAAACATTCGGCTTTGATTGATTAATCGATAACCTGCACGATCGATGGAACAATTAGCTGGAACTGGGGTCAAATTGCAAAAATACCATGGGTTAGTTAGATGGATTTGATTCCGACTCGATCCGTCGTACTGCACGGACGTACCCTTGCGCTCCGTGCGCTGCCCGTGTCGTTTCCGCGAATTTATCGCTCGATTTGTTACCTGGCTTTGGCTCGGTCCCTTATCAGGCATTTTTTCGTCGAAAGACACCTGCGTTACTGTTTTCGTGGTAATTTACCTGGGTATTTACCACGATAACAATTCCATTGTTTCTGACACCGTCATCAAACTTGTGAAATCCATGCTTTTGGTGGTGAACTAACGGATACCTGACGGTGCCAACGAAGTTGGTTCGAGCGTGCCCCGGGCGCTCGCGGTTTCCCTTCTGGAAAACGTACACCCGGACGGGACTGGATCGGTCGGCCTTGGGGGCTTCCCTAGTCGACCCCAGTTAGCGCTGGGCAGGGACGTGGGAACTCACTGCACAATAAGCCTGGCAGTGGGAGCACAAGCTTGGGGCACACCCTGGGGCCTACACGCCTCCCAACCTATACCCGGTTGGGAGATATACTGCACACCCCCGGGCCTACCCACCCGTGGCGAATGGATAGGTCTTAGCTAGGGCGATTGCCTGAGGTTTCTTGTGACTTCTTCTCTCAGGAACGCCACGCGAACGAAGTCACAATAGTGTCGTCTTAGATTGGCTCCCCGGCCGCAAGGCCCGGCTGGCCACCATGGCCAGCCGGCCTCCAGCTCTGTCCCTCGAGGACATCCTCTTGGACGAGGAGGTACTTCGGTGCCTCCAAGCTAAATTCCCGGGACACCAGATCCCCACCCCGTCCCAAAGCCGTCCCTCCTCCCGCGCTGATTCGGAGATGTCGACCCAGTCCATCTCCGAGTCAGTCGCTGAACCCATCCCAACCAACCCCCCTACCCAATCGTCCGAAGAGGACGATAGCTACCAGCTCGTCCCTGGCGGCCGTAAGCGAGGTCGCAAGGCCCGCATGGCGGCCGCCAAGGCGGCTAAGGTGACTTCTCCCCCGGAGGATTACCCTGTGACCCCTCCCTCCCCCGACTGCTTTCCAAACACTGATCCTGCCCCCACCCCCATCTCCACCCAGCACGTTGCCGCCTGGGAAGGCACCTCCTCCCCTCCCCCGCTCATGGATACCCCAATATCTGCTCCTCTCATGGAGGTAGCACCCACCCCTTCTGCTGCTCAACTTCCAAAGAAGAAGGACGTACCCCCGCCCCTTTTCATCCAAGATAAGGGCAAATGGCCCGATGTGTCATCCTGGTGTAATGCACCGGGAGCACGCATCAAATTCACCAATGCTCACCCCACTGAGCACGGAATCCGTGTTACAGTGTCTACCTCCCAGGACCACAGAGCCCTAACTAAGCTGCTCAAGGAGAGGAAAGTAGCCTTTCACACGTACTGCCTCCCCGAGGAGCGTGCCCTCCGTGTGGTAATTAAGGGGATTCCCCACGAAATAACCACCGAGGATATTGAGAGGTCCCTCAAGGACCAATCTATCCCCGTACATTCCGTACATCGAATGTACAAAGGGCGTGGCCATACCCCGTATAATATGGTTCTCGCCCAGTTAGATCAATGCGACGAGGCTAAGAAGATCTTTAAGATCAGCCACGTCTGTCATCTGTCCGGTATCTCTTTTGAGAAACCTCACAAGGGAGTGTACCCCTCCCAATGTCACAATTGCCAATTGTACGGCCACACCGCCCGCAATTGTCATGCCCCCCCCAGATGCGTCAAGTGTCTTAAGCCCCATTCCACCGCTGAGTGCGATAGGCCGAAAGACAAGGCCCTGTGTACTGAGGAGCCAAGTTGCGTTCTCTGTAACCAACTCGGCCATCCCGCTAATTACCGCGGGTGCCCGAAAGCCCCTCGCCCCGCCCGCAAATCACGTAACTCGGGCCCCCCGCGCAACTCGCGCACATCGCGCAACTCAACGCGCACTGCCCCCCTCACTGACCCCTCCCAGACTGTCCTAGCCCCACAAAGATCCTCGCCCTGGAATCTTGTCAACTACGACAAGGACTTTCCAGCATTACCTAGTGCACCTTCAGTGCCTCAAACCCCAGCAGTCAATCCCCCAACTGCCCCACCCCCTAAACCCGTCTCCGCACCCACGCAACCTCTCCTTCCCCCTCCCCCACCCAAACGTCCCCCCCCGGCAACCTCCCAAAACCGCCGCGCAAACGCACCTAAACTACCACTGATCGAAGACCCGGACTTCGCTTTAGTGGAGCGCTTCGCTGAGGCAATAGATCTCAACGAAATTAGGGACCTCGCGACCCAGATCAGAGCGAACGAGGGCAATGGTCGTGCCCTCGCTTCCATCGCGATGCGTTTCCAAAGCATCGTGACAGTCCTTTCCAACTTCCGCGTAAAACCGTAATGGATAATACAACCGTGACGTGTAGAATTAAACCCCGATCCCTCAAAGTAGGATTCTATAATGCAAATGGCATTAAAGGTCAACGCGATGATATCGCAGAGTTCCTGCGAAACCATCAACTTGACGTCCTCCTGATACAAGAGACCTTCCTCAAACCTTCCCTTAGGGACCCTAAAATTGCAAACTACCAAGTAGTCCGCAATGACAGGACTGACTCTGCCCTAGGAGGCACCCTTATCTATTACAAAAGGTCCTTGTACTGCTCCCCCATGGATCCGCCTTCCTCCCTCCAGTGCATTGAAGCATCGGTTTGTAGGCTTGGCATGACAGGACACCAACCTATAATTATAGTATCAGCATATATATCTCCCTCCCGCAATGATTCACCACTTAAAAGCGATCTAGAGTCTATTTTCGCGCTAGGTAACTCTGTAATTCTGGCAGGTGACCTGAACGCGAAAAATATACTCTGGAACTGTCACTCAACTTCCCCCAGAGGTAGACTATTAGAATCCCTCCTTGACCCTCTAGACATAGACATTATCGCACCCCTGGACCCGACGCACTATCCCCACCAACTGACACACAGACCTGATATTCTTGATGTGGCATTGTTACGGAATGTAAACCTACGTGTGCATGACGTAACAGTGCTACACGAGCTTACATCCGACCACCGACCTGTTATCATAGAATTAGCAGGGCGCATAGGTTCCCCTGATGCAGGTCAAGCCCCCCCCACAAAGGTCGTGACGAATTGGAATAGACTGAGTGAAAGCCTCAAGTCAACCACTTCCGTCCACCTTGATCAGATCCCAGATAGCCTCAACACCGCTGATGAGGCTGTCGGCGCAATCGACTCACTCACTAGCCACGTGCAATCGTTAATTAGCGATTGCTCACAGACAGTGCAGTTGGGTAGGGGGGTTGGTAGGGACGGGTTCAGCGACAGACTCGGAGATGGACTGGGTCGACATCTCTGACTCAGCGCGGGCGGAGGGGCAGCTTTGAGATGGGGTGGGGATCTGATGTCCCGGGAATTTGGCTTGGAGGTACCGAAGTACCTCCTCGTCTAACAGAATGTCCTCGAGTGACAGAGTTGGAGGTTGGCTGGCCATGATGGCCAGCCGGGACTTGCGGCCGGGGAACTACTCTAAGACGACACTATTGTGACTTCGTTCGCATGGCGTTCCTGAGAGAAGAAGTCACAAGAAACTTCAGGCAATCGCCCTAGCTAAGACCTATCTAATCGCCTCGGGTGGGTAGGCTCGGGGGTGTGTAGTATCACTCCCAACCGGGTATAGGTTGGGAGGTGTGTGGGCCCTAGGGTGTGCCCTAAGCTTATGTTCCCGCTACCAGTCTTATTGTGCAGTGGGTTCCTACGTCCCTGCCTAACGCTAACTGGGGTCGACTAGGGAAGCCCCCAAGGCCGACTGATCCAGTCCCGTCCGGGTCTACGTTTTCCAGAAGGGAAACCGTGAGCGCCCGGGGCACGCTCGAACTAACTTCGTTAGCACCGATAGGTATCCGTTAGTTCACCACTAAAAGCGTGGATTTCGCAAGCTTTATGGCTTTGTCAGAAACAATGGAATTGTAATCGAGGTAAATACTCAGGTAATTTACCACGAAAACAATAACGCAGGTGTCTTTCGACGAAATAATGCCAGATGATGAACCGAGCCAAAGCCAGGTAACAAATCGACTGATAAATTCGCGGAAACGATACGGGTAGCGCACGGAGCGCAAGGATACGTCCGTGCAGTACGACGGATCGAGTCGGAATCAAGGCTAATCTATTCACAAAAGTACCATATTTTATGAATTCAAGCTATCCCATAGCAAGCATTGTTTCACTCACAGTATTGCTCAACTTCATGCCAAAATAATGTAACAAAGTTGTTATTTTTCTTCAATATCTCAAACAAGTGATCTAAAATTTTATAGCATTTAGTTTATATAAAATAACTAGCTGTTCCCCGCGGTTTCGTTCGCGGGTTTATAAGTAGCTTATAACCTTTGGGGATAATGTAGCTTCCCATTAGTGAAACAATTTTTCGAATCGGACCAATAACTCCGGAGATTAGCGCTTTCAAACAAACTCTTCAGCTTTATTATTACTACCTATAGATAGATTAAGTTCTCACCCAAGAAATAAAAAAAAACAAATTTAAAAATAAACCCAAAACCAATTTTGAAATAATTAGGACCTTCCTAAGTAGTATTTGTTTCTATGAAATCTAATATAATATCTACAACAATAATTCAACTTAAAAATGTTCAACGCTAAAGCAATTATCATCAAACAAATTACGTATAGGACTTCACCTGTAATAATGTCGGTGAAGTCGTGCATAGTTCGGTTCTTTTCGGTATTGCTTTGATTACATCGGGCGCCGCGTCGCATTGCCCGTGCTATTCAAAAATAAATATCATGGGACATTATTCACATATTTTTCTTCAGGTTTTCAATTGCAAAAAGATTTTTCCAAATCCGACTGGTAGATCCAGAGATTAGCGTGTTCATACAAACAAAATCTCTTCAGTTTCATTATAGTTTAGATAGATAGATTATTATTAGTATAGATTCATTATAGATAGGGTTATGTTGGCAGTTCTTGACAATTTTGCATTAATCTGTATTGTATCATTGAGACAATAATTTAAGAAGCTGTCCTTAGTTTCTCACATGTCCTGGGATAAAAATACCTACCTTCTTAACTCACGGGTCTACCTGTCTGCCAATTTTCATTAAACACTGTTTGAACGTTTAGAATAGAAAGATAGAAGAAAGAAAAACCTTTATCTCCTGCATTGCATGCCATCCGAAACTTATAAAAAAAAATATCAAACATAAAAATCAATATACTACAAAAATAAAAAATAATAAGAAAGAAGGCTGTATGGCTCTGAACCTTTGACTGTTTTTTTTAACATAACAAAAACTTATGTTCTAATAATGGATTGTAATTTTTGACAAGTATTTAGACGTGAAAACTGAACTCCACATGCATAATATATTTATGTAGCATTCAATCGTCACAGAACTATACATGTCCCTGGATATTAAATACTAAATAGCCTAAAACTTTCATCTAGGAACCTGGAGGATACCGATCTTTGAAAAGCGCTTCATAATCTGTACTGTGGTTCTCAAGGTATGAGAATACTAACGGACAATTTGACCTACATATTATTTTGTTGGGTAAATTGAGAACGGGGTGTTCATGAACTCTAATGCGGGGGAAACCGCGGGGCGAAAGCTAGTTAAATATATAACACGACTCTAAATTGCAATGCACAAGAAAACAGACTTATTAAAACTCGATTAAGATATCACTCGTGAAATCAAGACAGTAGCGCTATATGGTGCTCGGCACACGCAACTTTCTGGCAATGTATATACCTATATTATGTAAACACTATAGAATACATACCTACTATACCTGCTCTGGAATATTAATAACTTTAGTATGTCGGTATGTCCTTAAATACCTTAGTTAGAAATCAAGGGATAATTTAAAATCCCTTGATTTCTAACTAGATTCGTATTTTACTAGATTTTTCAGAAAAATCCATAAAACGACTATGCACGTTCATTCGCTCGAAAGAAACGGAATAAGGCTCGGCGCAAACGGGCCACCAACCACAGCCACCGGTGGCTGTCGCGCGCTACCGCCACATTTGTAACAGTGTCAGAAGCGAGCGACAGCCACCGGTGTTTGGAAACCGCCACTAAAACGTCTAACGGTTAACTGCGCGGGAGGTGGAGCAGTGGGACAGTGGCGGGTGTCGGCGTCTTGTGTGGTCCGCAGCGACGACAAGTGGCGAGTTGCGGACACTGCTGAAGCGAGTAGCCGCCACCGGCTACACGTGTGCGGCGCTTCCATACTAAATTTATGAAATAGTGTGTTAAGTCGCTGTTGCTGGCCACCAGTGGCTGTAGTCGGTGGCCCGTTTGCGCCGAGCCTAAATTTGACATGTCATGTCTTCGTCACGTCGAGACACTTCGAGTCGTTCCGTTTTACATTATTTTTTTTGTTGTGTTTATTTTAATTTACATTCAAGGTTTGCTGCTCTACCTTTTTATTTGAAACAAAAACATATTATTGCAAGATATTTGATTTCAAAAAATATTTTGAGAAATTAAATATGTAGAAATCTTACACAGCGCCACCAGGTATTGGGTTCACGCAACATTTGCAATACAATCCACCACATTTATTTTGAGTTAAAACACCATGAAACGGCGCAAGAGCCCGTCGAGGTAGGACCTATGTCACTTTTTTCCGCGACACCATGTAGACACACAGAACGCGTGAACTCAATAATATAACAAGAAATTATACTGCTAAAGTTCGGCCGTTCAGAGAATGCGTTCCTGACACCTATCAGTTAGTCACTAGTGATGGGCACAACATAACACTGAGTTCGTTACCGTTCCTCCAAAATGAACCACCGCGTTATTTTTAAGATTATTTTCGTTTTAAATTGGCGGAATAATTTAAAATTTATATTTTAGTAATTTAAGTGGAAACCAAAAAAAGGTAATATTAATATAATAAAATTGTTTTATTTATTCTTTGTTACAAAGTTACAATCTGCATTTCTATGCAATAAAGTACATTGAATTGAATTGAATGTGCGTACATAATATTAATCAGACTCCGATTCGCTTGAGGAGGTGGTGTCTTCATCATCATCTTCGCCTACATGTATAATCATATTATTATCAATAACAGAATCAATCCTGATATCTCGGTCAAAATGTTCCACAATCAGGTTTTTAGTCTTCTCAACAACCTTTGCCCAGTCATCTCTTGTGACTTCCCCGCAGGCTTCTTTTAATAGGGTCATCATCTTTTTCGTGCTGAATGGCGGGGAAGTATTGTGGCGGGCGGCGTAACCTTTTATTTGAGCCCAGATTACCTCAATCGCGTTATATTGGCAATGATACGGTGGAATTCTTAGAACGCGATGACCGTATTCCAGAGCCAGTTCATCGATTTCGTATCGCACATTTGCCGCTTTATTTTCTTTAACTAATTTAATTAGCTCTGGTTTTATCATCTGCATATTTGCGTCAATGCCTTTTGCTTGTAACCAAGCCACCATTTCTTCTTTTTTATTAGCTTGGGTAGGTGGTTTCTGTATTTGAACCGAGTGATAGGAGGCATTATCCATGAATATTACAGAAGGCTCTGGTAGGCTGGGCAAAAGTACGTTCTGGAACCACTCTTTAAATGTAGTGGCATTCATTTCCTCGTGGTAGTCATTTGTGGTTTTTGATTGAAATGCCAGTAACGCGTTCTCCACAAAGCCGTATTTTGCAGAACCTTACCCTTGGTACTACCATTTTCAACCTAAATATAAAAATGCTACTTTCTTTCGCGCGTTCGGTTTGGTCGTGGTTTTATTTTTATATTTAATAAAAGTTATCTTTTAGTCCATTTTTTTCAAATTCTTAAAAAGAAAAACAAAACGTATTATTTTATAAAGTATAACTGTATAAGAACAGATTACGATACTGTTATTGCCTGTTATTGTTAGCACAGCACTACAAATATAAAGCGCTGACATAACCTTGTAATAGCGAAGTATAGATTTAGAAAAATATTGTTTACCAAGTTATTTGACACTCAGTTTGGCACAAAATTATAACATTCATTGATTATTGATATAATAATGTTGTTTTAATGCTCATCAATTGTTAAAACGGTAAACAACCAGCAAAAATATTTTTATCGTAACTGCAACGCCATTACAAAGTTACGTCGTCAGTTCAATCGCGACGTGTCAGGAACGCATTCTCTGGACGGCCGAACTTTACCGTACCGTATTTTTGATACTGTGATATTTTTTTTATTTTTACTTTTTATTTTTCGAATTTTTTTCATGAACGTAAGTTGTCCATTTAAAAATTTGCAAAATATTTTTCAAACATTCTTGCTTGATATCAACGTATCTGAAGATGGAGCCGTATGATTGTCACTGGAACTCCGGTGGCGTTTGGCGGAAATCGAGATAAACTGTTTTTTACCCTTAACCCCCCCCCCAACCACTTCCCAACCTCAGATCGCCCGTAAATTATTTTTCCTTTAATTTTTAGGGTTCCGTACCTCAAAAGGAAAAAACGGAACCCTTATAGGATCACTTTGTTGTCCGTCTGTCTGTCTGTCGGTCTGTCAAGACCCTTTTTCTCACAAACGCGTGGAAGTATCAAACTGAAACTTATATCAAATAATCAGTTCTACTGTCCCTTGGAGCTGTGAAAAAATCAAACTTCTAAACCAACGCAATCAAAAGATACAGCCGTTTATGCTGTAAATTTCGACACTCGCAAGGGAATTAAAATCCCCAGGGGACTTCCCGTGAACTCAGAATCTTGAAATTCGTTACGAAGCAACGCCTTACAGCACAGATAAAGGAAAAATTGCAAAAAGTTAATTTTTTTAGTTACATCATATAAAAATATTTTTAATAATTTCAAAATTACTACCCATTTCCTTATGAACGCGTAAAGGTTCTTTTGAGGAGGAAAGAAAAAATTGAAATTCATATCAAATACTCAGGTCTATAATAACTTTAAGCTGTAGTAAAATCAAACTTCTATGTCAACGCAATCAAAAGAAACAGCAATTTAAGCCGCATATATTGAACCTCGCAACTGCTCGCTAGGGAATCAAAACCGAAAGGATACTTCCAGTAGACCTAGAATCTTGAAATTTTTTCCAAAATCCAGTTTTTTGGAAATGAAACCTAGCTAGATCGATTTATCGCCCCCGCATACTAAATTTCATGAAAATCGTTGGAGCCGTTTCCGAGATTCAGATTATATACGAGCCCCGATGCAAAATAGTTCGTCTAGTATGGAAAGTAGTGCAAAGCGTAAAAAAGTAAATATTGGTAAAATAATTAAGAACGTTTAATAAAAAGTAAACCACAATTTGAGGTACATTTTAAAGTTTATTTTAACATAACTGAAATTATTTCATGACTTTAAATAAAAATTTAAAAAAATATTCTAAAAACATAACGCAAAAGTATTCGTCTACCCTTGTCACTCACGCAAAATAGTTCGTCTACCACTTAGTTGTGTCGCCTTTGCTCTCAATGACAGCTTTAATGCGAAGAGGCATGATTGCAACTAACGCTGCACATTCCTCAGGCGTAATTGACTCCCAGACAGCCAAGAGTTTAGCCTTTAAGTCGCCGCATTCATAGTACCTTGCAGCATTCATAGAACCATCCACAAACTGCATACCACCAACATCTTGTGCAGACATGCAGCCCCATACCATAAGAGACGCCGGAAACTTCACTTGGCGTTTGAGACAATCAGTATGAAATGCCTCATTTTTGTTCCGAATCACTTTTTTCCTTTCATCGCCGACTGTTACTTCAAATTTGGACTCTCACTCCAAATGATACAATTTAAATGATCACGAGCAAACTTCAACCTCTTTTTCTTTTGTACAGCAGTCAACAGTGGTTTCTCCTTAGCGGTGTAAAATCTGTAACCCATTCTTATTAGGAGAGTCCTTTGCAAGTATCAACTGAGATGTCTTTGTGAATCATGTCCTTCCATTGCACCGTGAGTTCTCCAGCTCAAGCACGACGATTATTTTTGATAATTTTCTTCAGGATTCTGTTTTCTACTGCACTTGTGATGCGTGGTCGACCAGTTTTCTTTAAACAAGTAGTCGTTCTATTATTTTTATAGTGCTGAATGATAGATTGGACTGTAGACCTGGGAAGTATCAAGTCTTTAGATATTTGGTAACTTGATTTGCCAGCATCGACCCCACAAACTATTCGCTTTCGAAGGTCTTCACACACGGGTTTGCCACGACCCATTGTTATTTGAAAACTAATGAAAAAAACTGAAATTTTCAGAATTTATACCGTCTCACTTAACAAATGACACAGAATTACTTTTACAAATTGAAATTATGCAACATAATTTTAAACAGAAGGAATAATCTTATTTAACTCACCGATAGACGAACTCTTGCATCGATTAACAATTAGACGAACTATTTTGCTTATAACTTCATCGAATTTAAAACAGGATATGTATAAATTTAAAAAGCTAAAATAGTTTATCGGTTCATAATAAAAAAATGGCATAAGTAACGCGACATGTGATAGTAGAACAGCTTAATATTTTATATAGATATACAAAAATAAAGAAAGTTAGAAAAAATCTCACAGAGAAAATTTCACACTAGACGAACTATTTTGCATCGGGGCTCGTATATACAGTGTGTCTGGTCATGAACTAGGAGGTAAAAAAACAAAAATAATTTTTAAAAGACATACAGCCATAAATTGAATGTTGTATCGTACGTAACTTAGCCCAAAATATATCGACTTAGTATTTAAAAAAAGACGGGTAATATGGGCTGTTTTTGCAGTAATTTACAATAATTTGTCGAATAGCATATTTTTTTGTAAATTTTTTAGGAGTTTAATATTTTTTTAAAGTTACGAAAAAGTGCAACGTTATTTCGTATTTTTAAAAGATCGACAATATTATTACCCTTTGAATAATCTTATTTTTCTGCACTTCACTGCTTATCACAGTGGGATTAAAACTTTGAGAGTCCTGTTTTTTTTTATAAACACGAAGTTAATATCTCAATAAGAAATACAAAATGGCTGCGACAGGGCAGTAGAGAGGGGGGGAGGTTACCTAAAATATCGCTAGTTCATGACCGAACACACTGTATATACAAGAATTACTCGTTTAAAGGTATTTGATACTTGCTGTTCCACGCGGTTTCACTTGCGCTCCCGGGATAAAAAGTAGCTTCCTATTAGTGAAAGAATTTTTCAAATCGGTTCAGTAGTGTCGGAGCCTATTCAATGCAAACAAACAATCAAATGTTTCCTCTTTATAATATTAGTATAGATTAATATAGATATATAATAATATATAGATAGATAGATAGATAACGATAGCGAAAACAAAAAAAACATAAATTGCTATTTTCATAAACGCTCGGCCGCAGAGAACACGCGTCATGAGTCGCTGACTACTGCCGCTTGATCTCGTCAATCTCGGCCGAGATCTCGTCATTTTATGCTTCGAGATTGATTGAGGCGAGATCTCGGAATTTCGGGATCTCGCGAGATCGAGATTGCATTCCCTAGATGCTAAAATGATTATCTGATGAAACCATCGTCCATTTTATTTTATACTATATGGTGTTGGTGCTCCAAAAGGCGGTGAAATGAAATGAAATATTATTTATTCAAATAGACCTTCACAGGCACTTATGAATAGTCAGACTCTAATGCACGGTTCGGAAGGTAGCTTTTGCTGAGAAGAGCCGGCAATAAACTCAGCAATTACTCTTTTCAAAATAAACTTCATAATTTAGGTACATAAAATATATCCTGCAAAAGCGAGCGCTACACCCAAGCCTTTTTGTCATTTAAATATTCGTTAATATTATAATAAGCCTTTTTTACTAAAACGGTCTTAATATGTTCCTTAAATTTATGTGAAGGCAAATTTAAAAGTGAAAGAGGTATCATATTATAAAAGCGTGTACACAGACCTAAAAACGAACCATGCACTTTTTGGAGTCTATAAGCAGAATTTACAAGTTTATGCTTATTTCTAGTATTGATACAATGCACGTCGCTTTTTTTTACAAAAAGACCAATATTTTTATGAACAAATAATATGTTTGCATAAACATACTGTGACGCTACAGTGAGGATACCGATTTGTTTAAATTTATCCCTTAGGGAAGCCCGAGAATTCAAATTGTACATAGATCGCACTGCTCTTTTCTGTAAAATAAAAATAGTTTCTATGTCAGCTGCCTTACCCCACAGTAAAATACCATAGGACATAATACTATGAAAATAGCTAAAATAAACTAATCGACTGTATCTACATCTGTTAGCTGCCTAATTTTTCTAACTGCATAAGCAGCTGAACTGAGCTTCCCCGCAAGACATGATATATGGGTGCCCCATTGAAGTTTTGAGTCTAAAGTAATCCCTAAGAATATTGTTGACTCAACAAGACCTAGAGACTCATTATTTATCATTAAGTTACAGTCAACTTTTTTTACATTGGGTAGTGCAAATTTAATCAATTTAGTTTTCTTAGCATTTAAAACTAGATTATTTACAGTAAACCAGTTTAACACTTGGGCTAATGCACCATTTACATCGTCAAAATTAGATTTCTGTCTATCAACACTAAAAATCAGTGAGGTATCATCAGCAAACAGTACAATTCCACAGGTATTTTTAACATAAAAAGGAAGGTCATTTATATAAATTAAAAATAGGAAAGGACCTAAAATAGATCCTTGCGGCACACCCATATGCACAGGAGAACCAGATGATTTAACTCTATTAACATCAACACTTTGAGTTCTATTCCCAAGATAGGATGTCATCAGATCAAGTGCTGCACCCTTAACTCCATAATAATCCAGTTTACGTATGAGCGTCCGGTGATCAACGCAATCAAAAGCTTTAGATAAATCACAGAAGACTCCAATAACATTCTGTGACTTTTCCCAAGCGCTAAAAATATTTCTCAAAAGTGCTACCCCGGCATCAATGGTTGAACGACCTTTTGTAAACCCATACTGCTCATTATGTAAAAGTTTATTCAAATTAAAGTGAGCAAGTAATTGCGTTAAGATGATCTTTTCAAATACTTTGCTCAGAGCTGGCAAAATGGAAACTGGCCTATAATTAGTAGGATCACTAGGGTCATCAATAAAGGAATGACTTTGCTATGTTTCATTAAATCTGGAAATTGTCCACTATCTACACATTTATTAAAAATTAAAGCTAAATGGGGAGCAATCTTGTCTATGATACCTTGAAAAACAGTTACGGATATATCCCATAAATCACCTGTGCGTTTAACTTTCAAGCTTTTAAATGTTTTGACTATGTCGTAAGGTTGAATAGTTCACAGCACTCTGAGACATTGGTTTTCAATATTAATTCAGCATCTATCGGTGAGGAATTTAAGGAGCTGGTTGTATGCACCGGTATGTTAGAATAGTAGTTTATGATACTGTTGCATAATAGGGGTTATTAACTACGAGTGTGAGTTTAAGTACCGAGCCGTAGGCGAGGTTCTTAATAGTATCACACGAGTTTTTAATACCTAATTATGTGCAGTATCATACAGTACTTTATCTAAACTCATATAAATAAGGTCATTTAAAAAAAAAATATTTCTACCAACTTTGCAAAAAAAAAAAAAAAATTGCTATTTTTGTGACATTTTTGGTCAAAATGATATGTTTAGGCAAAAACAATAAAATATAATCATATACTTAATCAAATCCGTGTTGCCAACTCCCAAAAATTCTTACCTCTAAAGTTCAAGTTACAAAATTTGTGACATTGTCATCGTCAAATTGAATTGATACTGATTGATTATACTATTGATAGGTCCAAAGTGTACTTTAATAGAAAAAAAGTTATTTTATAGCATTATCTTGGGAACAACAACTGTACTATAATGAATCATTATACACGGGTGTGCCTAAAGTGGCTCATTAAAGTACTGATTTTGATTTCATAATAAGAACATTACGATATGAGAGTAGATAAAAGAATAAATTAAACGCTTGTGCAATATTATTATCATCAGAAATAATACTATCATTAATATTTAACTCAATACGTTTACTATTGTTACGAGATTTTCCCCTTTCAGCGTTGATAATATTCCAAGTAGTTTTAATTTTATTATTTGACTGACTAATTTTATTTCTCAAGTATATGGACTTAGCAGAAGCACAAGCTTTCTTAAAAGTTTTAGAATATTTTTTAACATATTCAAGAAAATCGATATTTTGGTTATACTTTTTCATGCCATACAGCTCATACAACTTAGCTCTACTTTTATAAATACCCACAGTTGCCCAGTCATTAAACTTAATATTATTATTTTCATTAAAAGTTCTAAGTTTGAAAACTTTATCAAATTCTTTTTTTATAAACTTAAAGAGATTGCTGTAAAGATTATCTGGTTCGTCCTGTGTCATGTTTAGAGAGACAATATTACGATTTACATTATCATTGAAGCGAGCCATACGATTTGATGTTATAGGCCTACAAGTTATTTTCTGCGGAATAACATTTGTTTCATTTAAAAGACTGACTTTCTGACCACAATGATCCGAAGTCAGCTCAGTTATAATAGATTTTTCAAGTACCTCACATCTGCAGAACACATTATCTAGACAAGTGGCAGAAGTTTCTGTGATTCTAGTTGGCTCACAGAATAAATTATTGAGATAAATAATTGGGGTTCGTTCGAATCACTTTTCGTCACGCTCGCAGCAAAATCGCTTTTTTTTGTTTTTACACGTCAAAAGTGCTTTTTTCGTGCGAGAGGTGAAAATGTTTTTTACACTTTCAAAAATATAAGGGGTGATACGCTACCGCGAGATGCCTAGAACGGTACATTCTTCATTGACCGATGGTAAATAAAACATCATATAAATTGTTACTAGCTTTGCGGGAAACGAATTAGTCGGATAGTTCAGTTAGCTCTCCTACTATAACCAAAATTAAGTGTGTATGCTAATTAATATAAAATGATTACATGTAAGATCAGGTACCTACTGGTTACAGTGGTTACCTAAATAACATATAGTACGCGGAAAGCCAAATGCGCGGAGGCCCAAATGTGTGAGTAAAATATGTCAATGTGTGTCTATGATAAATTCCCACGCTTAGAGACTAACTAGCCTCTTAAGATAATAGGCAAAAAATTATACTCTCCTAATCTCCGTAACTACTGGACATTTTTTTTTGAAAAAAACAGAAAATAGTTCTTTACCTATAGATTACAGGAAAACGTCTATGGTATTTTAGAGTAACATAGAAAATTACGGAATCCTTGGTGCGCGAGTAAGACTCGCACTTGTCCGTTTTTTTTGTTAAATTCTCTTCCTTTTCCAATAGGTTTCATTCTACTATATTTTTTTTCACTTTTTACCATTGTCAAAGGCATCTGCAGTAATCTGCACTGGTCTATTTGTTTTACTAAAGATGTAACGTGTAAAATGTTGTTGGACAGTTGTAAAACCCGTGGCTGTCAAATAGTCGTCCTCTTCCGTCTACTGACGTCTTGATCTACAGATCTACTACGCAGTGCGTCGTGACTACGCCTCAGTAGAAATACGTAAAACAAAAATAACTACAAAAGCACTGTGGTATCGAACATTTAATTCCCATTTTATAGAATATTTGAATTACACAAAGTAATCTGGAATGAAATTAAAAAAAAACATTTTTCATTTTCGCTTATCTAATTAGATTAAGTAAAAAACACCTTGGATTTACTTGTCTCTAACTTTGACAAGATCATCTAGATCTAACGCTACACATATTTCTTTAGAATCTGTGCGAGGGTTCCGGTCTAGTATTTCAGTAATGGGGTAGTAATTGTCTCTGTTGTCAACATTCCATCCGGAATACTGAAAAATAAATCAAAATATCAGATTGAAATATGTAATTATATTACTTAAAACAACATTTATTTGTTATATTAGTATCATCATCATGCCAGCCGAAAGACGATTATTATTATTATTTTAGTACTCACGGTTACTTTTCAATGAGTGAGTTGAGTAGCCAAATTTCAATAATTATTAAAACTTTGAAATCACGAAAAAAATTTATACATTTTGACCGATCAAGATACGATATTTTATAAGTTTGAATTTTGTTTGAGTACAATAATCCCTGAAAATTTTAGTAGGTACTTAAATATTGAAAAGTAACCCTGTATTTGTATTTCATAGTTTGGGTTGGGAAATGAGAAGCCAGCCAGATTGGTAAAAAAGATACTATTTCTGACTGAACTGTTTCACCTATTCATAGATTCAATAGACCTATTGTAATTTGATAGTTCTTGGATATTAATTACTAGCTGTTCCCCGCGGCTTCACTCGCATTCCCGGGATAAAAGTAGCCTATAACCTTCGGGGAATTATCCCCGAAGGTTATAAAGGAAGGTATATTAGTGAAAGAATTTTTCGAATCGGACCAATAACTCCGAGAACGCGGTAAGCGTTCAAACAAAATCTTCAGCTTTATTATTAATTAGACTGCGATCTAGCTTCATGCGTGTTTCTTGGCCGATTTAAATTTTAATTTCACATTATGAAATCTTTTTTACGGTATTTTCATATTTGGTTAAGAAATGCGATAGGTAATAAAAAATAAATGAAAATAATTTTAAAAAATTATATTAATTGAAAAAGTTTAAGTTTTTTAATCTGTAGTTCGAATCGATCGAAGAGACGCCATGTTGCGTCATATTGTTATAAACTGCTGCGTTGCCATGCCATACGAAATTCGTAATTTATGTGTCATGTTCGTACCTTCGTATAATAATAACAGTAATTGTGGATAGCGCATTAGAGTTCTTTGTACTTTTTCAAGGTTTCGTTCGTAGGATTTGCCACGTATTATCCGGCAAAACTGATAGACAGCTGTTTGTTTATAAAATTGTGACGTCATAAAACCACTAAACACAATAACCACGACCCTCGTCCACGATTACAGAGAGAGAATTCATTTTTAATTTGTGATTATTAATAGATAATAGACAGACAGAGAGATTATTAGTATAATTAACTATTATGTTATTGAGGGTTGGAATTTTTTTATTGGTTAAGGGGGCGGTAGCCCATAAAAGGTTAGGTAATAGACAGAAAGAGTAGCTAAAAAGGGCAACATTTTTTTGGGCCTAAAATACATGAAAATTTAACAGAGTTTGTTATGGCGCCATCTATCGTCGTTGTAGGTCAAGTAACCGGCCTGAAGTTGTTCACTGTATGAAGAAAGGGACGGGGGGGTTAATTTTATCCAATTAAGGTGGAGGCGTCGGTTGGAGCGCGAAATTCAAATTTTATTACGGTTTTTGCTAATTGCAGCTCAGTTATAGGTCGTAAGTTATCAACATGCTATTTGCGAGAAGAATGGTAGTATATTTACTGATTAATAACAAAAGAAATCATCAACATATTCCTCCAAGGTATATTAGTAACATTTTCATGAAATAGTCGTATATGTCAGTAATATACCTTGGAAACTTGAAATTAAAACCCACATCGATAAATTAATAAAAGTATACTCTACGTAATCATAATAATTTATTCTATAATGTGAACAGTCATTTGTTTCTGTTAATTGGATTTTTATTTTAGACCCAGCTCCCATTGTAAAAAAACCTTCCTTTTGAGCTGTTGATAGACGAAGAAATGTAGTAGTAATTATGAATCCTATATTATTGTAAATGTTATAGCAAAAAAATATAGGCTGAATATACACGAAAAACTATAACGCTTAATAAGTAAGAGTCTGATACACGTCCACGTCGTCGACCAAAATATCACAAATTTAAACCTTTTTCAAACACAAAGATGAATAATAGATAGGTATTTTTAATATAATTAACATAATATTGAGACCGATTATTTCGAATTAAAAGTACAACGGAACCTTATGGTATAGGTACTCATGGGTCAGGTCCTACATCTTAGCTAGTTTTTTAAAATATTTAACACTTATTGTTATTTCTACATCAAATTAAAAAAAAAATAGCGGATACATAGGACTCCAACCTTCCCGACACCTATGCTATTTGTATAAACTTAACTGTAAAATCCGTGTCACACACAACGAAGAATCGATAATAATTTATCGTAAGATCATTGTGACTTGAGAGCTATGATTATACCAGGAATGAAAAGGAATATGAAGGCAGACAGGGAGTTGCTTCTCTTTTGCTAGTGATGTGTCTTTGATCTCAAGATATCTTATTTTCGTGCCATAATGGCATAATGGTGGTCTAAATTTGCAAACAAATAAATAAAATTCTCACCACACAAGTACATTTGTGCAAAATTTTCCCACTTGATTCCATTGGTATAAATTTCTGCAACAATGCTTTTCCATCAATTTTCCATAAATTCAATTCATCCAATTTTGAAATGACTGTATCTCCATCCCATTTTACATCAGATTTTAATAAAACGAAGTTTCCAGACTGAAAAATAAAGTGAATCGGACATATATACAATACAAATAACAAGTAAAATCTAGCTAGAACTTTCAAAGCTAAGCGCCAGATTTTTAACATATTTATAACGGTGTGATAACGATTTTTATAATAAAACTAGCTTTCCGCCCCGCGGTTTCACCCACAATCTTCTATTTTACCACTTAGGGGTATGAATTTTCAAAAATCCTTTCTTAGCGGTCGCCTACTACCTATTTGAAAGCCCTAAACCAGAGAGAATTTTCTTCTCAATCATAAGAAATCTTACATGGAAATGCTTTGGTACGTCTTTAGATTGACTTGAATCTGATTTATTCCCATCGGATCCATTTTTCTCATCATCTGATCCATCTTCTTCGTCCAACTCTCCCTCATCTTCTTCCCCCTCGCCTTCCTCGTCTTCTTCAACTTCCCCCTCACTCTCATCAGATGATGAGTTCTTGCGCTTTTTCTTTGAGTTATTCAATGACGCCTTAGAAGCCCGTTTGCGGCCTGGAGCAGCACGGGCAGGTTGTTCCACCTGTGGTATTAAATAATGGTCATCATCATCTCCCTGCCCTGTTCCCAATCATTTGGGGTCGGCGCAATATGTACTCTTCTTAGAAGCCCTTCTATCCGTTATACCATCTTTCACACAATCCATCCATCTCTTTTTCGGTCTTCTCCTTCGCATATATCCATCAACTTTCATATTCATTAATAAAATTAAAATAATTAGTATTAAATAATGGTATCAATTAATATAAAAAGGGGAATAATAAAGCTTCCAAAAAACAAATTAACTTCTTGCGATTTGTGTTAGACTGTAATACTAACTAAACTGTGTTTAAGGTGAAACGTTCGGTTGGAGCGTGAAATTCAAATGTTTTCACGTTTTTTGCTAATTGCAGCTCAGTTATAGGTCGTAAGTTATCAACATGTTATTTGTGACAAGAATGGTAGTATATTTACTGATTAATAACAAAAGAAATCATCGCGCCTATGCGCCTGCGCTTGTTTTGCATACATAAAAAAATTGCAAATGTTATATGCTGCGCAGTAGCGAAATAACCGCTAACTCGCTAAAAGACTTCCAGGACTGGATTCGCCAATTGACGTAATTTATCGCAATTTCAGCTTGCCTAAATATCCTTCTCAAAGTTCGTTATCAGCTCTTGGACTATTATGACTGACAACTACCTACATAACTGTGATATTTCAAAATTATTTAAAGTCATAAATATTTTAAACTCAAACTAATGCATACAGACAAACAACAATTCTAAAAATATTTATTCGTCTTCAGTGTCGCTCAATTAGTTCCTTCCTTTTTTTCTCAAAAATTTTGCTATTATAGATACGAATTTTATTATATGTATACAGGATGATTTTGAAATGGTATTATAGCCCGAATTTTAAGGATAGTGCGCATCATTATCAGTAATCTTACAAAATTGCAGGTGCCTGAGTATTACCATTACGATGACAAGATTTACAAGTTTAGCGAAAAGCTCTGGTAAAAGCCTTTACTCGCACTCAGAATAGTACTAACAGGGCAAAATAGCGATATTAATACTCGCTCGAGTAATCTAATTGATACTCGGTTAGACTCACATTGCAGTGTATTTTAACGATAAACTAATTTATTGATATTTTTCGAAATTTGTATAGAAATAGCGGCTTGCCGCCTTGGCTGGAAATAGCTGGACGAGAGTAGCCGAGGATCGTGCTCAGTGGCGTGCAATTGGAGAGACCTATGTCCAGCAGTGGACTAATATAGGCTGATGATGATGATGACATTTGTATCAAAACTGAACATGATATTTTTATATGAAATGTGTTATACAATTTTATATAAAAATATTAAGTTATTTATTTTAAATATTATTTCGTGTCTTTAAAAAGGCAATAATAAAATTCTTAAACTTCAATTTCACAAATAACACACAAAATAGCCTAGCCTAGCGATCATCAAGAAGCATCGCCCATTTTATTTTAGACTAGATGGTGCTGGTGCTCCAAAAGGCGGTGTTCGTTCGAATCACTTTTCCTCACGCTCGCAGCAAAATCGCTTTTTTTGTTTTTACACGTCAAAAGTGCTTTTTTGACCCTACAGCGAGATGCCTAGAACGGTACATTCTTCATTGACCGATAATAAATAAAACATCATATAAATTGTTACTATCTTTGTGGGAAACGAGTTAGTCGGATAGTTCAGTTGGCTCTCCTACTATAACCAAAATTAAGTGTGTATGCTAATTAATATAAAATGATTACACGTAAGATCTGGTATCTAATGGTCACTGTGGTTACCTAAATAACATGTAGTACGCGGACAGTGGCAATCCACCCATGTCTCTGTTAAAATTATGACGCAATTGTGTGAGTAACATATGTAAATGTATTATAAATTCCCACGCTTAGAGACTAGCCTCTTTACTAAAACATTGCAAAAAGACACTTTATGATAGTATGATATGATGGGTATTCAATAAAAAGTGAGAATGAGCCCACAAGACCGCCGCCGTTGCGATGAATGCAATCCGCGGTAGCTGGTTTCGAATTACTTGAGTGTCCTACATATAGTGATTTCTATCAATTCCCAAAATTGAAAAAGTATTGGAGAGAACAATTAATTGCAGATAATGAAGCAGTTTATGATTTTTCAGTTGCTCAGGATGATGAGCTCTTTAGGAAAGGAATTTTGATTTTAGAAATAAAGATACCGAAAGATATTCATAACTTTCCCAAAAATAGCGACACTCATAGTTTAAACACTAGAAATAAGGATAAACTTGCTATACCTGTAACTCGTTTGAGCAAAGTTAGGGATTCTTTTAAGGGGCAATGTATATGCTTCTTTAACAAAGTACCCAAAGAAATTCAAGAATTGTCCGTGTTAAAATTTAAAAAGCTAATTAAAGATAAGTTGTACAAAAAAGGGTACTATAAAGTTTCTGATTTTATAGAGGACAAGAACGCATTTAAATGAGTTGTTCGCTTCACATGCTATTTATTGTTATTATTATTGTCATATTGTTAATTTTATTTTCTATAGTTTATTTTTATATACAAATTTTTTAATTTTACAAATTTGACGATTAAAAATACTTGCAATGAGTTCATTTAATAAAGACACTTTTGAATTTGAATTTGTACCTCAAAGGGGTAAGAGATATAGGGGTGCGAAAATTTGGTCAAAAATTAGTAAAAAAAAATTCGTTTGAACCCGGTTTAAACCGAATGTAAAGGTTTGTACCCAGTCCCTAGAGGATTGTACCGCTTTTCAAATTGTTTGTACCTCAAAGAAGTAGGAGATATAGGGGTTCAAAAATTTGGTCAAAAACCAAGTAAAAAAAAAATTCGTTAGTACCAGGTTTAAACCGAATGTAAAGGTTTGTACCCAGTCCCTAGAGGATTGTACCGCTTTTCAAATCGTTTGTACCTCAAAGGAGTAGGAGATATAGGGGTTAAAAAATTTGGTCAAAACACTCAGTACACAAAAACATATTTTAATGGCTTGCAATCGTTTGTACCCGGTCTCTAGAGGATTGTACCGCTATTCAAATCGTTTGTACCTCAAAGGGGTAGGATATATGTATAGGGGTTTCTAAAATTTGGTCAAAAACCAAGTAAAAAAAAATCGTTTGTACCCGGTTTAAACCGAATGTAAAGGTTTGTACCCAGTCTCTAGAGGATTGTACCGCTTTTCAAATCGTTTGTACCTCAAAGGGGTAGGAGATATAGGGGTTCAAAAATTTGGTCAAAAACCAAGTAAAAAAAAATCGTTTGTACCCGGTTTAAACCGAATGTAAAGGTTTGTACCCGGTCTCTAGAGGATTGTACCGCTTTTCAAATCGTTTGTACCTCAAAGGGGTAGGAGATATAGGGGTTCAAAAATTTGGTCAAAAACCAAGTAAACAAAAATTCGTTAGTACCCGGTTTAAACCGAATGTAAAGGTTTGTACCCAGTCCCTAGAAGATTGTACCGCTTTTCAAATCGTTTGTACCATGATTTTTATGGCTCTAGAGACCGGGTACAAACGATTGCAAGCCATAAAAATCGTTTTTTGTGTACTTGAGTGTTTTGACCAAATTTTTGAACCCCTATATCTCCTACCCCTTTGGGGTACAAACGATTTGAAAAGCGGTACAATCCTTTAGAGACCGGGTACAAACGATTGCAAGCCATAAAAACCAATTTTTGTGTACTTTATGTTATGACCAAATTTTTGAACCCCTATATCTCCTACCCCTTTGAGGTACAAACGATTTAAAAAGCGGTACAGTCCGGTACAAACCGGGTACATACGAATGGAAGTCAAAAAAATCAATTATTGAATACTTAGCCAGGTTCACATAGGTGCGCCGATCAAAAGGTTTGACACATTCTCAATAGATGGCGCTATATCTTATTTTTAAATTCTAAAATAAAAATATAAAAAATAAATATTTTGCACAAAAAAATTATAATTTAATCTAATCGGAGTTCTATAGTTACAAATTTTATTATTAAAATTCAAATATATTTTACACATTTACGTTCTTGATAACAATGACAAATAAAATTTGAAGTCAGTAACGTTTTATCTAATTTGTCATTCGACATCGAAATCTCTACAGCTCCGGACCATCCGTTGCATCTCGAACGAAAGGGATTCGACATTTCTCTTGCGTGACATCCCGAGAATACAAAAAATTGATTTTATTAGAGATTCGCCATCTTGTTTTGACATATCTCGAATTAGAGATCATCTCTACAGCGTGAGAATTGGCCTCCAGTAGTGATTTCGATGTCGAATGAGAAATTGGGTAGAATGTGACTTCAAATTTTATTTGTCATTGTTGTCAAGAACGTAAATATATAACATATATTTCTATTTTATTATTAAAATGTTTAACTATAGAACTCAGATTAGATTAAATTATCATTATTTTGTGGTATAAATGGTAAATAATTTCCGAAGAATATACTAAGTGCCCAATATTTTCCATAATAATTATTATCATAGTCTATCTACATGCAAAGTTTCATAAAAAAAGATATTGGAATTTAATTTCAAATTTAAAAATGAGATGTAGCGCCATCTATTGAAAATGTGTCAAACTATTTGATCAGTGCCATAATTTCATTTCACGCGAGTAAACTTTTTTAATTTGCATACTTGTCAAAATATTTTTTTATAATATAATTATATTTTTTTATTATACTTTTTAAAATAATATGCTTTCAGACTATTGAGTCTAAAATTAACTACAATTAGTTTAGGTACACTATTGATTATTGAATTAAGTATTTGAAGTAATATATGATATTTTTACACTTTTAATATACTTAAACTTTATAAATCTGTAATAATTTTTTTTTTCGATTATACTTTACCATCATCAGTAAAACAGAATGTGTTATTATATGTCTACAACAAAGTCGAAGGAAATAATCCCTATTGTAACTGAAAATACAATTTTTTGATTATAAGACATTTTGGTGAGATTTTTCATAGACATTAATGATTAGAGATAATCTCTGATTAAAGAAATCTCTACCTGCGCAAGAATAGGGGTGATAACTAAAAAAATAAAATTAGTCCGTTAGTTAGATTACCAAAAAATATTGGACACATGTTTTTTCTTTAGTTCTGAAAACAAAAAATAACGAAAATACAGTGCGTATAAATATAATAAATATCCTGGGATATTCTTCACACACGGTTATCTGATCCCAAACTAAGCAGAGCTTGTACTATGGAAACCAGATAACTGATATACTACATATACTACTTTTTTTTTTTGTAAATACATACTTATATAGATAATTACACCCAGACTCAGGACAAACAGACATGTTCATGCACACAAATGTTTGTCCTGGACGGGAATCGAACCCACGACCTGCGGCGCGATAGGTAGTGTCTTAACCAACTGCGCCAACTGGCCTGTTGACAAAATATCGCGTGACGTCACGTTTTAGTACATTTTTTTACAGAGAAGTGAAGTCACAAACCCCCACTCCTGAACTTTGATCCGACCTATCTTTGTAAGTTTTTATTGATTTGATAAAATAAAAAATATGTATCCAATATTTTTTGATAACCTAACTGATGGACTAAATAGAATTAATTATTTTTTACCCAGTCATCATCCCTATTGACCTCCAGATTTATAGTAAGCATATTGATTCTAAGTCATTTCTATACCATGCTGCTAGCCAGAGCAGCTTCAAAATACTTCAGGCCGTGGCCCAATAAGGTTGCATATTATACTGGTGTCTAAGATTATTCATATTTAAAAGATTACCAGGATTTTTTAAGGAGTATTCAAGCTAGTGTGAGTTTTCTACCAGGATTAATCTAGGAACAGTAAGGTATGTGGTATGCCCTACAGATGAAATTACATATCTGTACTAAAAATAAAAGTTAAACAATTGAATATTGGCCATTTACGACTTTCCATGATGTTTGTTATGTACCTAGAGCAGAGGATGGAGTCGACTGACGCCGTGCCCATTCTTTAACAATAATTAACGATGCCACACATTTTAAATATTTTAACAAGTCATATATTTGTTTTGCAGGCCTAAAGACTGCTAGAAACAGAGAATGGGCGACGTGCAAACATTATTTAATATAAGAGTGCTATGCATAACCTAACAATATACGTTAGGCGTTGTATTATTACGCTTCAAAATTAACGAACATAAGCATCACGCGCTAAATCAATGCGTCCCTCCTGTTTATTGGCCTTAAATCTATGTTAAAAACAACAATAATAGAGCATTACCAACACTATTCAAAAAAACATTTACGTTTTGGTTTGTGATGTTACATACCGAATCAGCATCCGGCGTCCAATCTTCACCTGAATCTTGAAATTCTTCTGGTTCGGCTGCTGCCTCCGAACCATCAGAGTCTTCATCATTTTTCTTGAGAGACTTTCGTTTTCTCATAATTAAATTAATTAATAATTAAAAAGTTACGTGCTTTGATAAATAATTGAAAATTACTAAAACTAGCAATTTGAGGCAGGAACGAACACACACACGCACTTACCACAGATAACTATACATAATATTACTTATATATCCACAGATCACTATAAACTAGTGTATATATCACAGACAGACCACACTGCACCAGTGTTGCCAGGGCCCTTGAGGCGTAAGTTACGTTTCGTTTTCTGAAATGTTACATTTTTGCTGCAAAAGTTACATTATTGTATTTTTTTTTAATCCACGTGTTTTTGTGGTCGATTTTGATGTCGGCAAAATGGCGTTATATAAAGGAATATATAAATATGATGTCTAATGGGTTTTTTTCTCTCTATCTTAGGATAAAACAGACTCTTAATTTCATTTTACGTTCGTAAGAGGGCTCTGTTTAATAAAGGGCAAGAACTAGCTACGAACGGAACCAACCAACGGCAGCAACTCGGCAAGTAGGAAGCGAGCACTCGCTCAAGCAAAATCAAGTTTTAATATATTCAGGATACGTTTTATATTGTCGTGGCGCTTTACATTCACAGCCATCTCTGAGTGTGATATGGAGTGAATAAAGTGAGTTTTAGGTGCGTTCAATTAGAATTTGTTCGTAAACTACAACAATTCGTTCGTGAAACAGACATCTTACGAAGAACAATGGGGATCCAGGATCACTTTGGAGTACCATCATAATCATATTTCAGACCTCAAGCTAAGTATATGATTTTTCTGAGCTCTTAGTTTTAAATATCGCACTCAGAGTCCCAAGATACAAGCAAGCATGTCTTCATGCTTAGTTTGGGCCTTGTGTTAAATCGCAATTTACTGTTTAATCTTTAAGTTTTCTGTAAATTGTTAATCTTTTCTTTTTTGGCAATAAAAATATTTATTTATATAACAACGCACAAACAAGACTAATCGTAAGTAATTTAGCAAAAAAAAAAATGGTTTTTTTTCACTGGTATCACCTTTGTTTACCTTTCCTGACTAAAATTAAAAACCAGAGAATAGTATTGATTCCACAAACTGTTGTGTACGAACTAAATAAAAATCTCACTATATCTCTTTCTAATAGTAAATATAAGAAAGGGATGCAAGATATTTTAGTCCTGTCAGATTAGTCCAACCGATCACATAATTTCAACGTGAATTTAAGCGCGATCTTTATTGGTCACGACTATTTACCCGTATGTACATTACGACGGCATGGACTAAACTGTCATTATAAATGTTCTATCTTTTTTTAATAAGGTTAAAATGAAAGAGAGGTTACTTGTCTAATATTAGTTAAGTTCGTAAACAACAGAATCGGCACCACTGAATGATTCAATACAAAAATATCGGTCCAATTATCCTACCCTGCAGCGTTTTTTCGTTCGCTGTCTGTCTGGCAACACCGTCCGTTGTATAGTATGCAGCATTGCAGTGATGTCATATCTACTAACTTTTTGGTAGATCTACCAACTTTCACTTCAGTCTACTTATCTACCACTACCACCCTAGACCTAAATACTACCAATTTTTTTTTGTTTGACATGTCACCACTTTGAATTATTTTTAAATCGACGAGCGGCGTTGCGATGTGTTGCATGAGCCATGCGACGATGATGAGTCAAGCATACATAACATAGAGTCCAGGCCACAGATTAATGCATATAGTACTTTATAGGTCCAGAGGGCTTACTCCGAAAAACGATACACGATAGTTCGATCATCGTTGTCAAATTATTAACCAATAGCATTGCACAAAATTTACGTTACATCAGTTTGCTGCAATTCTATTGGTTAATAATTTGACAACGATGATCGAACTATCGTGTAACGTTTTTCGGAGTAGGCCCTCAGGCTATAAACCACAAAAAAAAACGTCAGCAATAGTTCGCCGTTCGCGCCATTTCGCGCCCATAGACATTATTATTATACTATTCTGTGGCCCGTTTCCAGTTGGTTTGTTGCGGAATCAATGGTGAATCTTTGCTACTGTTTTGTGTTGTTTTGTTTTGTTGTTAAGGTTCGGTTGGAGCGTTAAATTCAAATTTTATCACGTTTTTTGCTAATTGCAGCTCAGTTATAGGTTGTAAGTTATCAATATGTTATTTGCGACAAGAGTGGTAGTATATTTACCGATTAATAACAAAATAAATCAAAATCAATTTGAATTTAACGCCCCAACCGAAGCCTCCACCTTAAAACTAAATAACTACGTACTAACGGTGCTGATTGCTGTTTGTTCTGTGTTGCGTGCATTTATTCTAGGTTAGGAACTCCGCTACGAAACGGTAGAAAAAGGCACTATGACCAAAAATATTCGAAATTATGGGAGAAAGACAAGGAATTTGCAGGTTAAAATGAGGTGGTAGATCTACCTATTTTGCATTTTACATTCTACCAACATTTGGCACATAATCTACCAATTTTCTAAAATTCGGGTTGGCAACACTGATCGTATGTATCGTATCATCAGCTGATTGCGTCACTGCAATTGACTGACTCTGACTCAAACAAATAACGCAAAAACAAAAAACAAGTCGCAGTTGATACATGCATCGAATTCGATAACTTCGTGCTAATTTTGAAAAATTTAGTGTGAATTAAATCTCAATATGAAATTCCAATATAAAGAAGAACATTCATTCGAAAAGAGGAAGACTGAGGGTGAGAAAATTCGTAGGAAGTATCCGGATCGCGTTCCAGTAATTGTGGAGAAAGCCCCAAAGGCAAGACTTGGAGACCTTGATAAGAAGAAGTATTTGGTACCATCTGATTTAACGGTGGGGCAGTTCTATTTCCTCATCAGGAAACGCATCCACCTTCGCCCTGAAGATGCGCTGTTTTTTTTTGTTAACAACGTCATTCCTCCTACATCTGCAACCATGGGCTCTCTTTATCAGGAGCATCACGACGAAGATTTCTTTCTTTACATAGCATTTTCTGATGAAAATGTTTATGGTTATTAACTCCTTACAGATATTTAAATATTTTACTATTTCATAGCACTACTTTGTCTAAATAAATTACCATATGGAGAATCTTAGTTTTAAGGGTTAGCTTAATATTGATGTATTATGGTATTATTGAGTTTTATTGGCACCTTCACAATGTGTTTATTAATGACACATAAAATATGTCTATAAATATTGTTATATTGTGCCCATCTGTTTGGTTTAGGCTTATAATTATCTCTGTAACAAAACAATAAACAAAAACAGCTGTGTTTTTTTTCTCCTGTGAAAATTCATCCTTGGGCTCTAGTTTTAATGTACCATCAACAAAGTTGAAGCATGACCAGTTTTGAGAACTTTTCGCTTGCAGCCAGTAATCATAGTTTGCCCTGTCCATTGTTGACTCTAAAACGGTCTCTTGTAAAATCTTTTGTTTAGACTATTTACTGACAATGACAATCTACTATTTTATGACAGGCGCATTGTCTGGTTATATTGTGTGAGACACAGGTAGCGGCTGGTCACTGCACGCAAAATACACCCTTAAGGTGATCATGCTTCAACTTTGTCGATAGTACCTACACAATACAATAGATCATTAATTGTGATCTAATTTCTCTATCTAGTAATTTACAATGTGATGCTGCTAGTTATCACCTTAGTGCAACCAAATTAAAAGACTGGTTTTGCTTGGTGATTGAAATGAGTAGGAAATAAATATGTAGGTAAGGTGTGGCACTTCCTGGCAGGGTGTTTGGCACTTTCTGGCAGGGCCACCATCACGGATCTGAATTCCAAGTCTGTCCCTAATTTGTCCATGTGGCACTTTTTGGCAGGGCCACCATCACGGATCTGAATTCCAAGTCTGTCGCTATTTTGTCCTCGAATATCAGATTTTGTCACGTCCTGGTTAAAATTATAAAGGGTTTTAGAGCATATAGCGAAAGATCTGCTTGCTTCCAGAATTTGTCATTCATTTGTCCAATTTTGTCCTCGAATATCAAATTTTGTTGTGGTTCAAAAGTTATAACACATTTGTTTATTGTATGGAGTAGTCCAAGAGCTATGTAGCTTTTCTATACAAAAGTTAGACTAGTTAAATATTTTTCTATTATTTCATTGAAAAAGCAAGTTTTAATGATTTAATGTTCTATAAATATAAATACAAGAAATAATCCTACACTACATTCGTGTTTTTCTGTATTATATCTATCGATTGGAATTATGTAAAAAGCTTTATAAATATTCACGTTCACTCCTAGACTATTCTATACTCAGGTGTACAATTGCGTACAAAAGTGTTGTCGCGACGTCTCGCGAAATATAATATTGTATATAGCAACACTGAGATTATGTCAAATCCAACTACAACCGGAACTACACCTCTATGGTAAGTCAATACACACACATTTAAATAAGTTTGGCAAAGTTAATGAAAAATAATGGCGGCGAGCTGAAGAGGTCGACAGCACAAACAATCTCAAGCCGGGTTAATCTTGGGACACCGACGCCACCAAAGCTAAGTGGTTGAAATATCTTAGTGAAGTCTTACCTTGATTAATAATAAGCGTATAGTTTAATCCAAACAGAGTTACCACGGCGAGTAGGTCTTATGTGTTGCGTACTATGATGTGAAGGGATATCAGTATCGTGATGTACTGATCATAATATACGTAGATGATGAGATTACGTTCTAATCCGTGTATGATAATGTATGTGTCACTGTTCATCCAGTAGGATGCTGCCTATTGCGTACTTACGTATTTAATGCTCTCGTCAGAGTTGAAGTCCTGGTTCCGGGCGCGACGTTACATGACGTTATAAATGGCCTAATATATTATTATCGGAGCGGTCGATTATAACCGCTAACTAAATCGTATACGTGGCATCCAAAGTATCGGATGTCTTATTGCATGCTTATGGTATCGCAGTGGAGGTGATGTGTAGCCACTTGCAAAGTCCTGGACGCAGGCAGGGGCGCAACCATCTGCTATCTGGACGCAGGACGGGTCGAGTGGGTACCCTTAGTGTTAGTTAGAAGCCCTGGACGCAGGCGGTAGCTGGTGGCCGAGCTACTCGTTTCCCCCATGGACGCAGGTTGGGTTATGTATGGACCCATAGGTACTCAGCAAGTCCCGGACGCGGGCGATGGTTGTGGGCCCCCACTTTTGCCCGCCAGGATATCCAGTCAGGAGTCAGTAGTCAGGCCGCTATCTATAGGCACCAGTGGTGGTGAATGTAGGGACAAAGTGTAATCCGATATCCTCTCTAACTAATTCAAGTACCATTTTACCAATACATGGGTAAAGTGCTTAACCTGTAGTCATCAGTTATAGCTACCGAAGTATTGGCATTTATAGCGAGCACCGGTGAAGGTGACTCATAGAGACACCAGTTAATATGGTTGAGGTCCTGGCGTTCATAGCATACATGATTCTACCAACTTGTACAATGCTCACAGAGACAGACACAGTACGGTGACACTTGAGTATTCATATAAAGCTAGTTGACACTCTGGTACAATAATAACTAAAACTCACATAGTAGATATATACTTCAATGATAATCACAGGTGTAGGTACTTCATATTATTGATTGAGGTGTAGACTCATGTTACATTAATTTACACAGATGGTGGTATACAACTGAGAGAATCCCTGAGTCACATTAAGCTGAGCAGAAGGATTCCAATTGGGTAATCCTGCTGCCACTACATGAGAGTCGGAGTCAGCTAGCGCCACACCGAGTGAATAGTTAGGGGTAAGAGCTTTGCACAATCAATTGTTTTTTTTTCTCTAATGCTTCAAGTGGTTCCATGTATTGTTCATATGTGAAACCAATATCGCCGTCCCCTTTCTATCCATTATACATTCACAAAATGTGGACACATAAATAACACGGGGCCGCGACAAGTGTATCAGGTTAACATTTTTATTTGGGAAGAATAATAAAACTCACAGTACTCGATCGTTGTAAACAAGATATATTTCTTTAATCTCTCTCTCTCTTTAATTGAGAATTTTAAACGTTCAAATCATTCTTATTTCTGACGATATTAAAAAACGATTTGTACCAGGCTATTTGTAGGGTAAAAAGACAACTAAAACAATATAAAAAAAATCTAGCCATACATTTGTCTGTGAATTTGATTAAAAAAAAAGGTAATTCGTTTTATTTACTTTTCTAGGAACCTGTTTTTTTATCCTTTGTACTCATTATACTAAAATACATGTTTTCCAACTACGAATAGATTATTTACCTAGTCAGGTCATAAATTCTGTCACATGTTTAATATAAAATAATTGAAACAAGTTTATTCATTATATGGTTACACCATTTATATACCAAAATGAACTTAACAAAACATAGATTCTTATGACACTAAAGTTTATTCAAAATGACCTCCGTGATTTTGAATACAGGCCTTCAATCTGCGCGGCCAGTCGTCTATCGCAGCACGAACGAGGTCCATGTCAATATCGGCGGCTGCCTTAATCAAGAATGTCTTGAGTGACTCCAAATTGGAATGAGACTTTGAGCACGCCTTTTCCTCCAAGTGTTGCCATATCTTGTAATCTAACGGATTCAAATCTGGACTGGAGGAGGGCCAGTCTTCGTGCCGGATGAAGTCGATTTCACGCGCCGCCAGCCAGTCTTGTGTGCTCTTCGCTCTATGAGCTGGCGCCGAATCTTGTTGGAATACCCAGTGCCTGTTATTGAACATGGTATGAGAAACAGGTTCCACAAGGTTCGTCAGGACTGTATTTTGATTCACAACTGCATTCGTTTTTACACCTTTCTCACAAAAATGTACCTCTGTTAAGCCCCAATAAGAAACTCCCAACCATACCATGAGCGAGGATGGAAAATGACCTCGTTGGACACGCGGAATACGGTTGCTCGCTTCTTCACTACGTACACCTTATCATTTTGTTTGTTGTAGCTCTCTTCTACGGTAAAAATTTTTTCATCCAAAAAAAGAATTTCCCGATATTTTTTTCCCGCGTACCGCTTCAACAAAGCGCCGCATCTCTTCAGTCTCAGGTCCATTAGACGAGCATTCAAACGATGTCTTGTTTTTCTTCGATATGCCCGAAGCCCTAAGCCTTCATTTAACACCCTTTTCACCGTGGTTCTGCTTAACCCCATCTGAAGGGCCAACAGTTTCTGCTTACGTTTGGGATTTCTTTGAATTCGCGCCTTCACAGCTTTTATCACTGCTGGAGTCCTAACAGACCGAGGGCGACCACTTCTTGACCTGTCATCTACACTAGAGTCTTCATTGTATCGTTTGATGGTACGATAAACGAATCTTTTGGTTATATTAAAATTTTTCAGTATGTCAATAATTTGAACTGGCGCGTAACCGCAACGATGCAACGCAATAACCGCAATAACTGCAACACGGTCTTCTTTAAGTGTCCACTCCATATTTAAAAATGAGTAAAATTCTAAATAGTATACATTTTTATTTTCATGAACAATTCGAAATTCGAATTCAATAAACTTTTTTGTGGCCAGCATTCTAAAAGAAAAGTTTTTACCGTGTGACAATACTTATGAGCTGACTAGGTATAAGCCAGTTCAAAGTTTTAAAGCAATTTAATAAAGATATCAAAAATATTTTCAACTCGCCTGTACAATAGTATGGAGAATTTTAGATCCATCAATAACTTTTGAACCAGGACGCGACAAAATCTGGGATTTGGGGACAAAATTTGACAAAATCTGGAAGCAAACAAGCTCTAGTTCTTGAGATTGAGGACAAAATAGGACAAATTAGCGACAGACTTGGAATTCAGATCCTAGACTAACTCATACATAGGCAACGCCAATTAAGATCTCTGAGTTGTATGGGCGCTCATACAATTTAGAGGTCTAGCTTAATAGGGAATATGCCTGAAATTTTAATTTGATTCAAATATTTTTTATATTTTTAATTACTTAAAATTAATAAATATAAGTGCAAATTTTGGCAGCACACTTAGGTACATGTTGGTAGTATCTATATCATATACATATTGATTAAAAATTATAAACTGATTTGACCAATAATATAAGATAATAATAAGATATTTGACCATCGTGGAGATCCATAGGGGAGGCCTTTGTCCAGCAGTGGACGTCTTTC
Source organism: Tethea ocularis (assembly GCA_963555595.1). Classification (NCBI taxonomy): domain Eukaryota; kingdom Metazoa; phylum Arthropoda; class Insecta; order Lepidoptera; family Drepanidae; genus Tethea; species Tethea ocularis. Next base: position 6,155,663 of record OY741963.1, on the reverse strand, counting down.
TGCTGACATGATGATGATGATAACATATTTTTACAACTTTTGTAAAGAAATAGTTAATTATTCAAATATTTCATTTTAGATTTAAAGTAGATCCTTGTCAAAAGGTTGACTCTTGATAAAAACTATTTAAATATTAGCATGGAAAGTTAGCATAACTGAAATATAAAATTATAACTGTAACTTGTTTAGCACAAGATTTTATGTGTGCATATTATAAGTATTGATCAATGTATAAATAACAACATAGTAATAATTATCTTGTTTCAGGAGGGTGCAAGCATGCTATCGGCTTTTTGGCATGGCTGCACAGGAGCAGTGAAGACCCACCAACAACCAGTGTTGACTGTTATTGGAAAAAATCAAAACTATCTTCAGTTGGCACAAGCCTTAAATTTATAAAAGCTAAAGAAATATAAAGACTTGCTATATCTTAGATTATTAAACATTTATTTATCTAAGATTCTTTGCCAAAACTATATTTGATTTGTGTAAGGAGCATATGATTACCTATTACCTATGTAGTAATAAAGCCAATTATTAAATTTAAATTATCTTTTATTTGTACCTGTAGGTAGTAAGTATGAAAACATTTGAGATCACCTTTACCACTAATATAATTTACTACCTGTAAATTATGCAACTAATTAATAATTTTCTATTCTCGGTCAATCATCAAAAGAAACAACTAAGCAATACTTGTAATCTGGTTTTTGAGGGTTTTCCATGGTTTAAATACTCTGAAAGTAAGATAAAAGCAATCATACTCGCTTAATGTACACAACTTATTTGGCAAACATGGGCTTTGACGTCATCATAAAAGGGCGTCAAAATGGCGGCGTTTGAATATCTCAAAATGATACTCTATTTTAAATATTTTTTAATGCTTAAATACAGCATTTTTAAAGAGTATTTATATTTTTTCCTATGTTATAATGATGTAAATAATGAAAAAAAACACATGCATATTCCCTATTGGCACCAATCACAAAACTAAAATGACGTAAGTCTGATATGACTGGGATCTTGGACTAATTCGTGTTTTTCTGTATTATATCTCTCGATTGGAATTATGTAAAAAGTCTTATTAATATTCACGTTCACTCCTAGACTATTCGATACTCAGGTGTACAATTGCGTACAAAAGTGTATCAGGGAATTATTTTTATTTGGGAAGAATAATAAAACTCACAAATTCGATCGTTGTAAACAAAATATATTTCTTAAACGACTTCTTTTTGAAGGAGGTTCTCAATTCGTCGGAATATTTTTTTTGTTTTTATGTATGTGCCCCGATTACTCGAAGACGCCTGGACCGATTTGGAAAAATCTTTTTTCGTTTGAAAGGGTATATTTTACAGGTGGTCCAATGGTCATCTGGTCAGGATCTGATGATGGAATCCTGGAGAAATCGAGGGAAATCTTCAAAAAATTTATAGGCACTTACTTAATGTCTTTCATATACTTTTTAAAGCTATTCAGATATTAGCGTCTGGTAGTCATCATTTACGTTGCTGAGCAACAAGGTACAACTCCACCTTGTGACGTCTGAGGTGCCGTACTACAGGTATGTACCAGAATCAGTTCTCGAAGATGGCCATATCACACTATACTGGGATCGATCTATCATCACTGACAGGACTATTGTCGCCAACAAGCCTGACATTGTGTTGATAGATCGCCATGAGCGCCGTGCAATGATTGTCGATGTTGCTGTTCCCCATGACGAGAACCTAGAGAAGGCAGAGAAAGATAATGAAAATAAATATCTTGATCTGGCACACGAGGTTGTCGACATGTGGAACATTGACACGGCAACCATTGTACCGATAGTCGTTTCCACCCATGGCCAAGAGCTTCGCGTTAGGCAGTTGGGTCAAGGGCCAGATCCAGAAGGCAGTGCTCCTGGAGACGGCACGTATTGTGAGGAGGTTCCTCTCAATGGAGCCTTAACCATTGGCAGCTAGGACCCTGTTCCCGATGCCGGTGGGGTACTGTTTTTATATTTTTAAATGTTTTTTTTTTTATAATTACATTTAAAAATGTAATTAATAGGTTATACAATTAATAAATGGATAAATAATTAGTAGTTTAGTTACATTGATAACTAATAAAAGCCTAGAATAAAGTAAAAAACTAATGAGTGAGCTCGTGAGTGAGTTAAGTGTGTAAATGGATGAGGAAGACTGAGAACCGGCAGGATTAGTCTTGGTAGACAGCAGGATGGAGAGAGAATACAGTTGTTTGTTGGCTACTCGCACGAGTTGGGTAGGTATACCGTGTGATAGCGTTTTAACGTACATTGCGCGCTCAAAAATTACGATATCTGTAACCGATGACTTCTGACATAATTGATTTCTATAGTGTTATTATTATAGACATTCAGTGTAACCTTTTATTTATTTATTTATTTTATTTATAAACGAGCAGCATGGTAGCTGATGTGTCTATATCACACAGTGTTGAAAGTCATTTCACACTTTATAGTTCACTTTTTAAGCTTTTTAGTTCTTGCCCAATTGTCTAATTTGTTTTTAAAAGAGTTAATTGAAGTAGCAGATACTACTTCTTCTGGTAGTTGGTTCCAATTACACACCACTCTGTTACTGAGAAAGTGGTATGCAGTGTATGTCTTAGATGGTGCACGACTTATTTTGTACGGATGCCCACGGGAGGATTTAACGCACACATTCATTACAAATATGTCGTGTAAGTGGGGAAAGTTATAATTTCGAGTGAGGATTTTGTACGTTTCAATGAGATCGCCACGAAGTCTTTCCTCAAGAGTAGTGAGGCGCAAGATGCGAAGCCTATCTTCATAGGACTTATGGTGGAGGGCTGTAGGTATTTTGGTAGCTTTCCTTTGGACGCTCTCAAGCAAATTGATATCCTTGTGAAAGTAGGGCTCCAAACTTGGAATCCATATTCAAGCAAGGGTCTTATATAAGTTTTGTAGATTTTGATGAAGATTTCTATTGTCATCGCTTGGAAGGATCTACGGATGATATATACAAATGAGTTGGCTTTCCTTACTATTGAGGTTATGTGCTCTTCCTACTTTAAATTAGAAGTAATTAATACTCCAAGGTCTTTCTGAGTATCAGTAGATACTATTGGGTTCCCATCTAGACTGAAACTAAATCTAGACTTTTCCCAAAGTTTACGGTCGGCTGGCCCTTACACCCGGTATGTCTTCAATAGTCAAGAAAACATTATATTGTGCTTAAATCAAGTTTCTTAGCTGTTTTAATAGTTTTCAGTCATCTAAATTGGCATTTATTCCTTGATTACAGCACAAAATGCAAAAATGTGTTTAGTTTCTATTGACCCGCACATGGGTTCAATAGACAGTAGGTATGGGGTTAATAGAAAAAAAATGCCAGAGTTAGCAATAGGAAGTACTACTGCAATGTTTTGGCACCAGAGTGCAGCACTAGCATATACAGTAAACAGAGTTTTTGACAAGTTATTCAAAGCTTGATGAAAATAATTAAATTCTAACATTGAGTTTAAAATTGGGAAGAGTGCATTATTCCCCTATCGTGATTGGTTTAATATTCTTAAATTCATGATTTGGAGTAAATATATATTTGTGTGTATTGTCGCTTTCATTGTAGAGACGCCCTTTTACATTGCAAAACCAACGAATACATTAAGATCACGGATTTGAAGGGTTTTTAGGTGGTGGCCACCTAATATCTCAAGAACTAGAGCACCTAGCGAAGATCTGTTTGCTTTCAGAATTGGTCCAACTTTTGAACCAACGAGCCAAAATGTAATAAGTACTTGGTGACAGTTCCAAGTTTTAGATATTTTTTGTTGTTTGTGTACTAATACTAGCTTACATACCAAATTTCAGCTTTCTAAGACTTCAGGTAGAATTTTGACGATCATCATCAGTGAGTAAGTGAGTCAGTCAGTCAGTCAGTAACGAAATTGGGGTATTTTAGATATCAATATTAAGTATAAGAGCTATACGACTGAAACTTTATATTTTATATATAATAAGTTTACTATTGACATCATATCCCGAGAATTTTGTTTATGTGGTATAATCCAAACCCAAGTTATGAGGGTTCAAAAAAACGACGAAGCGTCTCGAGAAAAGGTAGGTAGTGCCCGTGCGCTTTGCTTGGCTCGTCTTGGCGGGGGCACGACCGTTTCCCCAGATACGCGCGTGGCTTGCTTGAATGTGCCGGCCGACCACGGAAGTCAACGCTGTAAATGTCGCAGGCGGTACACGAAAACGAGCGTTACACTGCGACAAGGATCTTTTGGCTGTTTAATGACATCGACAGGAGCGCTTTAACTTTTAATGTAATACCTAGGTACTATACCGAAAGTAATAAGAACCCACTTCTTCACAACAATGATAAACGGACAGAGCGAACTCGCAAAAAGTGACTCTTCACAAGATGGCGGCGTTAGTTCCTATTTTGACCACGTGCCAAAACATCACCTAGTAAAGCCAATGCCATTCTATAGGTACAATATTCACGAGAATACAAAACGCGTCTGTTCCACGAGGCGTAGGTATCATTCAAAACCAAATGTACCAAATGTGCTGCGCTACAGTTGTACAGTCGTGGGTTAATTAATATTCGTATAACATTGACCCACGTTGTTAAACAAACGAACCCACGTAGCTAAATTGCGCCGCCTGCCCGTGACAGCGTTTGTTATATACTTACACCCATATTCTAAGACGTTACCTCGAAAATTCCTCCACTCAAACTCAACTGAGATTACCTTGAGAATTTATTCGAGGAATCCTCGAAATCTGGTATTCTGTGTATTTATTATTTATACCTAGTCGCGGAGGGACAAACCAAACCTATCCTACCTAACCCCATTGCAGTTAGTAATATGAGTCAGTAGGTTTTGTACATTTTTATATTGAATAAAATTAAGTGTCAAATTAATATAGATTACACATCATCGTCAATAATTAGGTATGTACAATAAAAATAGCAGAAAACGTGTACACACACATAAAACTAAAGGTGCTGTCACCTCACGAAGTGTATTAAAAAGGGATTTTATAAACCACAGTTATAAACCATCATATTTCCAATGAAAAAATAGATGTAGGTATTACATTCTCTAAACCATTCTGCAGCTTTTGCCGGAACTCAAATATATTGTATATATTTAGATAGATAAAAAAAACAGTAAACACACCACTTGATTCACCTTTAAAGCCAGCTTCTCTTAATTTTCTATTTAATTTGAAATTCTAAACCATATCGATTGACGGATTCATTTTTAATGAAAAGTAAATTAATTTATTTTCGGGGATAATGTATCTTCCTATGGGAATTAATAAAGCTTCCGAAAACAAATTATCTTCCTACTATTTGTGTTTGACTGTAATACTAACTAAGCTGTGTTAATACTGAACTTCCGAAAAAAATAAGTACTAAGTTTTCGAAAACAATTGTTCTGCTAAAATAATAGTTATCTTAAGCTCTACCTATAGAAACCAGCTTAATTACTACAGTTGGTTATAGAATAACTATTTAACTCTCAATTTTAATTAAAATAACTAGGTATTTACCTACCGGGTGGAGAGCGTTAGGTAAGGATAGGTTTTTTTTTTTTTAATGTTTAGGTAAGGTTAGATATACTGGGTTACTTTTATTGAAGCACTCAAAACGATTATTTTAGCAGAACATTTGTTTTCGGAAACTTAGTATTTTTTTCGGAAGTTCAGTATTTTATTCGGTCGTTTCTTTATTTGTATTCGCATAAGTTGTCGGAAAATTTGTATATTAAGCAGTAAATTTCATATTTTGAGTATGCTCTTAATCAAATTATTTATTGTGCTTTTATTTCTACCCTCTTCCTATAAGTGATAGAATATAATCACATCTGACCGTAGATTAGCGCGTTCAAGCAAACAAACAAACTCTTCAGCTTTACTATTAGTATAGATAGATAATATAATATAGAGCTACTTAGATTAGATTCTAACGTATGTATATATAGCTTACAGAAACAAAAATCCAAATTTATTATAGTTTGGGCTATTGAATGATGCCACCCAATTTATCTACTACGGTTCCTCCCTGGTTCAAAGTTATAAGGGTGCTTATGTATCTCAAGAACTAGAGCATTTTGTGAAGATCTATTTGCTGACAGATGGCATGAGCATTTTTCTGTCTTTTTGTGCAAAATTAGCTCTTGGACGAATAACACATTTATTTTCATTTTCTGAACCAAGGACCGACAAAATCTGGTTGAATCCGATAAATTTTGGTGACTAGACAAATTATTGTCAAATTCTGGGTACGAACATTTTTTATTACTACCTATTTAAAGTTTTTATTTGACCACGATCTTAACGTGGCCAGTGATGGTGTAGCCGAAGGTGGTAAGCACAAAAAGCCTAGCATGATGGTGCACTAGTTCTTGAGATATAGCTGGCACTGCAGGAACGTCACTGTTAATTAAACCTTATAACTTTTGAACCAGAGACCGTCCAAATCTCAAGACATGTTTTTTATAGTGCCGGCCGCGCGCTATAATTAACTACGTATTTGATGTAGGACGTATGTACTCGCCTTTGAATAGGTACGTTTACTCAGCTGTCGGTGCAAATGCAGAACATGGTGACAACTCCCTCATAGTGTTTCACTTGGTGGTTAATTGACATTACGATATATAATTGCGTCTATACACAATCATCAAACAACGTATTCGCGATATATGTATATTGATATATTAGGTTGGGGAAAAAGTATTTTCGCATTATAGTATGTATGAACTGATAATAAAATCTCTTTGGCTATACTATTTCTATCTGGCTGGTTTAGGTATCATTTGAAAGTTTAAACTTTAAAGAACATAATTCCAAATTCAAATTAGGAAAATGTGTGATTTTCATTTGTTTTTCGTACTATCAAGATGAGTGAATCTAATGAAGAAATTCAATACTTTTTAAAATTTTACTACAAAAAAGGTATAAATGCAACGCAAGCCGCGAAAAAAATTTGCGATATTTATGGACCTAGTGCAGTGTCTGTGAGAGTAGCACAAATTTGGTTTAAGCGTTTTCAATCCGGAAATTTTGATGTCAAAGATGCACGTCGCTCTGGTCGCCCTATTACGGAAAAAAATGGATGCCATTTTCGAAAAAGTGGAGTAAGGTCGGCATATCAGTAGTTACGACGTAGCTGAAGAACTGGGAAATGACCACAAAACAGTTTTGACGCATTTGAAAAAAACTGGGTACCTACACAAAAAAGCTCGATATTTGGGTACCTCACGAGCTCACTGAAAGAAACCTAATGAACCGTGTACTCATTTGTGGTTCTTTATTACGACGTAATGAAACCGAACCATTTTTGAAGAAGCTGATAACTGGTGATGAAAAGTGGATCACGTACGACAAGAACGTGCGAAAAAGGTCGTGGTCAAAGGCCGGTCAGGCTTCAGAGACTGTGACGAAACCCGGGTTAACTCGCAACAAAGTGATGCTCAGTGCCGGTTTTAGCTCTACCAGCACCCTGGGCGAGATGTGATAACCCCCCCCCCCCCTCCTCCCGCCAACAAAAGGGATTTTAAGCCATTGTAGCCATTTTATCTTTAGACTTGAGAATTTATTTATTTAGACTCGAGATAGCTCATGAGTGACTGGAAATAAAGGTGGGCCTGGCGCCCCTTTTACATCTGGCGCCCTGGGCGATCGCCCTACCGCGCCCTACCCTAACGCCGGTACTGGTGATGCTGTGTGTGTGGTGGGATTGGAAGGGCATTATTCATTATGAGCTGTTACCACCAGACAGGACCATCGATTCTGAACTCTACTGCGAACAACTGATGAGATTACGGCAAGAAGTTGAGAGAAAGCGGCCGGAATGAATCAACAGAAGGGGTGTGGTTTTTCATCATGATAACGCTAGACCTCACACATCTTTAGCCACTCAGCAAAAATTAAGAGAGTTTGGCTGGGAGGTGTTAATGCATCCGCCGTATAGTACTGACCTTGCACCTTCAGATTTCCACCTGTTTCGGTCTCTTCAAAATTCTTTAGGCAGTATCAGGTTAACATCACGAGAGGACTGCCAAAACCACTTGTTGCGGTATTTTGATCAGAAGTCCCAAAATTTCTATAGCAATGGTATCATGTCCCTACCTACAAGATGGCAAAAAGTTATCGAACAAAATTGTACCTACATACTTTAGTTAAATGTAATTTTCTTAAAATATGCGAAGAAACTTTTTTCCCTACCTATTAGATCACGTTTTTACATACATTATCTAGACGCGCGGTAGCGTGTCAAGCCAACGTTCAAGTAACAGAACTGGCGAGCAGCACCGTGTGTAATATGACACGAACCATTTGGAGCCACTTTTGACCCCCTCATAACTCAAAAACTATTTCTCATAAACGTGTTAAATTTGGCTCATATATTGAGACTTGCGAGATACATACGTGCTCCAAATTTCATAAACACATCTCAAACGGTTATTAAGATATTAACATCAAAAATCGTAATTTTTATCACTGACTGACCTATAGATCAAAACTATAACCCAGTTCCAGATGTCCTAGAAAGTTCAAATTTGGCATGCAGATAGGTAATTAGGTAAATACAAAGGAATAAATGAGAAACTGGTAAATTTTTATCATTTTATTGGTAACATCCATCGTGTAGGTTTTTTTCTATTCGTCTTTATTACAGTGTGCTTCAGTATCGGCTTCATTCATCGTTTATATTTCTATTCTTCTTTATTGTAGTCTGCTTCATTAACGGCTTCATCCGTTGTGTATCTAGCTAGACACGCGGTCGCGTGTCAAGCCGAGTTCAAGTAACAGAACTGGCGAGCAGCACCGTGTGTAATATTACACGAACCATTTGGAGCCACTTTTGACCCCCTCATAACTCAAAAACTATTTCACATAAACGTGTCAAATTTGGTTCATATATTGAGACTTGCGAGATACATACGTGCTCCAAATTTCATAAACACATCTCAAACGGTTATTTAGATATTAACGTCCAAATATCGTAATTTTTATCACTGACTGACCTATAGATCAAAACTATAACCCAGTTCCAGATGACCTAGAAAGTTAAAATTTGGCATGCAGATAGGTAATTAGGGGAATATAAAGGAATAAATCTGAAACTGGTAAATTTTTATCATTTTATTATAATTTTTCACTGTCACAAGATATTATTTGACTGTAGTACAAATTAATGTCAATAGATGGCGTTGTGCCTTTTTTAAACGAGCTATGGTTTCGTTCTCAAGATTTATACTTATAACCTTTGTTATTTTTCATTAGTATTCGTTCTTACATTTCTCCAATTAAACTAATAATGAACAGTGTATGAAAGAAACCATCATTGGTACTTTCCGGATCGACTTATTAAGATAATAGGGTAAAGCGACTTATCTCGGAGTTCTCGGACCATATCGTAACTTTAGTAATTGAAACGTTAAAATCCTGTTAACCTCGTTCATTCTTTCTTCTGAGTACTTCTGACACCCCGCACACCCCTGCTACATCACTATACTTAGTGACTTAGTGTCTATAACTGTAATAATGTAAGAATCGGCAATCAAAACTTATACAGCCGGTCTTTAAGTGGATTTTAGGTCTTCATGTGAATGTATAACGAGTTGTATACATACCACGCTTAATTTTTTTAATCCAAATATTTCCGTTTTAGTACTTATAACTAAGAGTATAGTAGACCTTCGTATTTATTACGTCATTAACTGGGATTTAGTATTAATTATTGTTTCAATATTTAGCGCACATCAATAGTGTAAGATCAATACTTATAAATAATTATTTAATAATAGGCATTTCGATAGGTTGCGTGAGACTATAGTAGAGTATATATTATATCGTAACTGGGATGATTTAAGTATGTACACTAGCGCTCCAAAAGGGAAATCCTTACTGCTCTGAAGAAGAGTATTGAGCAAGTATGCTTTGTTCGACAACTTATGGAGCTGCTTCTGAATTAAAGGCTGCAGTAAATTTGCATAATATTGAAGTGTATTATTAGGATGGTGTTCTGCTAGGTTTGTTTGATATCCCATCAAAAACATAAATGTGAAATGAGAGCCAAGTTCAATATTATGATATATGCCTAGGTTGCTGACTTCAACGACAAAAGAAGTGAGATCTAAATGGGTGCCAAGTTCAATGGTCAGTCCTGAAATCTATTTATAACAATAATAATAATAAAAAGATCTAAAACTTTTGCATCTACACTTTTTTCACATAACCTCTAAATTTATGTGAAAATTAAAATAACCAAGTTTTTGGTTTTTTTATTTTTATCTTTTGATGATGATGATGATGATTAGCACTACACTCGGCCAGTACAACGACCGACCCATGTGTGGTAAAGCCATATTCTTGTATAAAAAACATACTGTCATTCATACATCAGTTTTTGCTTAATAAAGTCTATTCGATTCAGACTCTGGTATATTTATTATGAACACCACAATTTATTAAGCAAAATTATTAAAATGAATAAATATTTACGACCAGAACGATACGATGCAGACCCGTCCTCAAACACGGATCATTCCGCCAAATGGATACATTGGAAGACAACATTCGAAAATTTTCTGACTTCCATTTCAACAAAAGACGATCCAATTCATGAAGATACAAAATTGAAAATTCTTGTAAATTATTTATCGTCAACAGTATTCAGATATATAAAAGACTGTGATGATTATACTACCGCAATTAAAAGGTTAGAAGAATTATATTTAAAAACGCCAAATGAAATTTATGCAAGGTATAAACTTTCTAAAAGACAACAACAACCCGGTGAGTCAATTGATAACTATCTTCAAGCATTGAAATTATTAGCCAAGGACTGTTATTTTAAAAAAGTGTCTGCTGAACTAAATGAAAGCGAATATATAAGAGATGCCTTCATAACTGGTATCATGTCAACAGCCACACGTCAAAGATTACTGGAAAATAGCATACTTACTCTTGATTCGGCCTATCAACAAGCACGTTCACTAGAGACGGCTCAAACACACAATGAAAGTTATCAAAACCAAGCTACGGGCAGTACATTATTTAACGCAGCTACCACATCTAATCGAGAAATACCTAAGTACGATTCCTGTTATTTCTGTGGTAATAAACGACACCCTCGTAGACTTTGTCCTGCTTTTGATTCAATATGTATTACCTGTGGAAAACGTGGACATTTTGCGAAAGTATGCAATAGTAAATCACAAAAACTGAATACAATCACTCCAGAATCAGACATACAAGAATCACCACAGAGTTAAACTTTTGAAGTATATTTTCGAAGCCTGGGAGAACTCTCAAGATGCGGTTGGCGTATTTTGTGATCTTTCCAAGGCATTTGATTGCGTAGATCATCACACCCTACTTTTAAAACTTCGACACTATGGCGTTCGCGGAGTGGCACTAGATCTTGTAGCATCTTATCTGTGCAGTCGCCAACAAAAAGTAGGTATTAGCGGTACTACGTCCTCAGGGTCTTTAGTTAAAACAGGCGTACCGCAAGGATCAATTTTAGGCCCATTTTTGTTTTTGGCATACATCAATGATCTGCCCTATATGGTAAATGAATTGTGCGATATAGTTTTATTTGCTGATGACACTTCTCTAATCTTTAAAGTGGATAGAAAAGACACAGAACTTACGCAACTCAATAACACATTATCCACTATATCGAAATGGTTTGCGGCCAATAATCTCATGCTTAATTCCTCTAAAACTAAGTGTATAAGGTTTACTCTCCCCAATGTTGCTAGGAATGACAGTCATGTCCTAGTCGATGATGTTAGACTCGAACTAGTTGATAGGACAGTTTTTCTCGGCATAACATTAGATAGTAAAATACAATGGGGTCCTCATATAGAAAGCTTAGCTAGTAAATTGAGTTCCGCCGCTTTTGCAGTTAGAAAAATTAGACATATAACAGATGTGGCTACAGCTAGGTTGGTTTACTTTGCGTATTTCCATAGTATAATGTCCTACAGTCTTCTGCTATGGGGCTCGGCTGCGGATTTGGAATCTATCTTTATCTTGCAGAAAAGGGCCATTCGTGCAATCTATTGCTTGGGTCCTCGCGAATCCTTACAAACTCGGTTTAAGGAATTTGACATTTTAACCTTACCGTCGCTATACGTTTTTGAAAATATTATGTTTGTCCGTAAAAATTTAAATCTATTTGACACAAACAGTAGCCGCCATAACCTAAATACAAGAAATAAAGATAAAATTGTTACACCTAGATTCAGGCTAGCGAAAGTCAATAAGTCTTTTCTCGGGAACTGCATTCGCTTTTATAATAAAATCCCATATGAAGTAACTAAGATGTCTTATAATAGATTCAAAGAGTATGTTAAACATAAGTTGATTGACAAGGCCTACTATAAGGTGGCTCATTACATAGAAGACAAGAATATATGGTTGTAGTAGCTTCCCTCTGCACTTGCAGCCCCCTGGCCAAGTGATAATTGTATGAAGTTTATGTATATTTAAAACAACAACTGTAATTACATAAATTCAAAAAAAAAAAAAGATCCACAAAAAAAGAAGCCTTGCTGAGTTTCTTGCCGGAGTCTTCTCAGTTCAAGTGTATTCCGAACCGGTAGTAGAGTCTAAAAATTGTAACTGTTGACATTCATAAGTGCCTTATTAGGGCCTAAACTGAATAAATGAGTTTTTGATTTTGATTTGATTTTGATTTTGAGTTTAGGATGCCTTGTTGCTGCCTCAACTGATCTTAGCAAAGCGATTACACCTATATTAATAAATAATAGAATACCAGCTAAGGCACTCATTGATACAGGAAGCACAACAAGTTTTATAAACAGTAACCTTGTGGACAAATTCAATCTACAAATATTTCCTTTTAAACAACAAGTCAATATGGCAGCTTCCCATTTAGTATCCGAAGTTGATGGAAAATGTAGACTCGAAATAGAAATCCAAAAGCAAAACCTTAAACTCGACTTGTTAGTCATGAAAGGATTATGCGCTGACGTTATACTTGGACACGATGTCATTGCCAAACAAAAGACATTAGAATTGTATTTTGGTGGTGACCGAGCGCCATTAAAACTATATGCGTTAACAGAAGCCAAAATTGAACCTGTAACATTATTTCCTAATATATTGCCAAATTGTAGACCAATAGCGGTCAGATCACGAAGATTTTCTGATAACGATCTGCAGTTTATAAGCAATGAAATAAAGAAGTTGTTAGCCGATGGTATAATTGAACATAGCTACTCACCTTGGAGGGCACAAGTCCTAATAACAACGAACGAAAATCACAAGAAAAGAATGTGTATAGATTATTCGCAAACTATTAATAGATTCACTCAACTTGATGCCTATCCGCTTCCACGGATCGAAGATGTCGTCGCAAAGGTATCTAAATACAGTATATTTAGCAAAATTGATCTAAAAAGTGCATATCATCAGATTCCTATCAAAGAGACAGAAAAATCTTATACAGCATTTGAAGCTGAAGGAAATCTTTATCAATTTTGCAGGATACCGTTTGGAGTTACCAACGGGGTCGCTGCATTTCAACGAGCCATCAATGACATAATTAAAAAAGAAAAACTAGAAGGAGTTTATGGATATCTAGATGACATAACCATTTGCGGGATCAATCAGGCAGATCATGATAAAAAGCTGCAGGAATTTCTTTCAGTCACAAAACGGTATAATCTCACACTAAACGTAGAGAAAAGTGAATTCACCAAATATGAAATTAACATTCTTGGATACAATATTAGCAAAGGAGTAATTAAACCAGATCCTGACCGATTACGACCTCTCTTAGAGTTACCCGCTCCTTCAGACTCAGCATCACTTCGACGCGCTTTAGGATTACTAGCACATTATTCAAAATGGATACCGAAATTCTCAGAGAAAATACGACCACTAACATCAATTGAAACATTTCCTTTGAATCAAAACATCAAAAAAATATTCAATAGCTTGAAAGATGAAGTAGCGAAATCGGCTGTTAATGCTATTGATGACAATATCCCTTTTACTGTAGAAACAGATGCTTCAGATTATGCCATAGCTGGAACGCTATCACAAGATGGAAGACCAGTAGCTTTCTTCTCGAGAACTCTTTCAAGTAGTGAAAAGAATCATCCTGCAATTGAAAAAGAAGCTGCAGCGATAGTCGAATGTTTAAGAAAATGGAGACAATTTCTTTTAGGAAGACAATTTCGACTGATTACAGATCAAAAATCAGTTTCATTTATGTTTAATCAGACTCATTCCTCTAAAATAAAAAACGATAAAATCCAAAGATGGCGTCTAGAACTATCGAATTATTGCTTTGATATTACTTATCGTCCTGGTAGAGAAAATGCAGTTGCCGATGCCTTATCCAGAGTTAATATAGTTGCTTCACTGAATACTACAAATACCCTACCAGAACTTCACAAAATTCTATGTCATCCTGGAATCACCAGAATGTTTCATTGGATTAAATCCAAAAATCTACCATATTCAATTGAAGACGTAAGAAGAGTTACAGCTGCATGCACTATTTGTGCTGAAATTAAACCAAGATTCTATCGATATCAAGGTAAACTCATAAAAGCTACAAGCCCTTTCGAAAGAATTTCTATGGACTTTAAGGGACCTCTACCAACTAGCAGTGGAAATCGCTATATGCTTACGATCGTAGACGAATACTCCAGATTTCCATTTGTTTTTCCATGTTCTGACTTGACTACACTGACAGTAAAGAAAAAATTAACTGAGCTATTTGCTATATTTGGTATGCCATCATATATACATTCAGATCGAGGATCCTCATTTTTTTCGGAAGAAATAAAACATTTCCTTCATAACATGGGAATAGCGACTAGTTATACAACCCCATATAACCCTCAAGGCAATGGACAAACTGAAAGATATAATGGTATAATATGGAGAACTATTCAATTGGCTTTAAGAACTCAGAATTTACCTCCGGATAAATGGGAACAGGTATTAGCTCCAGCGCTTCATTCCATAAGATCTCTTCTATGTACCGCAACTAATTGTACTCCACATGAAAGGATGTTTTCCCATTCTAGAAGATCATCAAACGGACAATCATTACCAACATGGCTTACAATTCCAGGTCCAGTATTAATGCGAAACTATGTTCGTAATTCAAAGTATGATCCTATAGTTGAGGAAGTACAAATGATTGAACCAAATCTCCAATATTCACGGGTGAGACTATCGAACGGTAGAGAGACGGTGGTTTTGAATCGACACTTAGCCCCTGCCGGAGCACCGAATGCAAGCATTGAAGATTCTGACGATGAAAATGACAGTGAACCAGTGTCATCAAATACTCCACCTGACCAGGAACCAAATCTGGAACAGTCTGCACAGCCCACCGAACCGAGCCTTCGACGTTCCGAACGAACCCACCGTAGCCCAGAGTACTTGAGGGACTACGTTCAAAACTAATAGGGAAGAATGTGGTAAAGCCATATTCTTGTATAAAAAACATACTGTCATTCATACATCAGTTTTTGCTTAATAAAGTCTATTCGATTCAGACTCTGGTATATTTATTATGAACACCACACCATGTCCTATACAACCATTCGAGCACCAGCCACTATACAACTAGTTTAGTTTATAATAACTGCTACCTGAATAATTGTATCGGATTAGCCATGGATAAACCGAGGAGCGCGTGGTTTATAGGAGTGACACGCTCTGGGATGGGAGAGGACGGCCAGCCAACAGCAGCCAGCTGACCAAAATCGACCGACTGTTCAGCCTATAGTCAATATTGGAAAATAGGAGAGACGGGTATCATAGAAAGGAATGAACGTTGATGCATGTTAGGTCCTGTGCTTTCGTTGCCTTCTTCTTTTGACTTTGTTCTTCTGCGTTGATTTTGTTGCTCCTCCGTTGATTTTGGTTAAATATGTTTTCAAGATAGATATTCAATTTTGTTTCTGGGGTTGAGTGTTCCATATCATTTTTAGATTAGGTATCTGCATATTCACTGTTGCCTTTTTGCAGCTTCGGTGGCGGGTTCATCCTTGTGAGTTTATTTTTGTTCTTCTTTGATATATTTTGTATGGTTTCCTTTTGTGTAGTTTCGGTATTGGCTTCATCCCTCGAATATGTTTTGTTCTTCTTTATTATTATATAGTGAGCTTCAGTATTGATTTCGTCCATCGTGTAGATAAATTTATATTCTTCTTTGTTATAGTTAGCTTCAGTATCGCCTTTATCCATCTTGTATATTTATATTCTTCTTTGTTATAGTCCGCTTCAGTATCGGCTTCATCCATCGTGTATGTTTATATTCTTTTTTATGAAAGTCTGCTTCAGTATTGGTATCATCCATCGTGTAGGTTTATTTCTATTCGTATTTATTATAGTGAGGTTTACTATAGGCTTCATTCATCGTTTATATTTCTATTCTTCTTTATTTTGCTTCATTAACGGCTTCATCCATTGTGTATATTCATATTCTGCTTTATGAAAGTCACCTTCATCAGTATTGACTATTGGTTTCGTACATCATGTAGGTATAGGTATGTCTATTTTTATTAGCTAGAGAGCTTCAGTATCGGCTTCATCCATCGTGTATATTTCTATTCCTTTTAATGACCGACCATCTTCAGTATTGGTTTCGTCCATACTGTAGATAAATTTATATTCTTCTTTATTATAGTCCTCTTCAGTATTGGTTTCGTCCATAGTGTAGATAAATTTATATTCTTCTTTATTATAGTCCTCTTCAGTATTGGTTTCATCCATCGTGTAGATATATTTCAATTCCTCTTTAATATATTCGGTTTGGTTTTGTGCGGCTTCGGTAATGGCATTATTAGGTAAATTACTCTACATCGGTTTTTTGTGTGATTACTGGTCTTTCTCGGTTTCTTTTTCCTGATGCAATAGGTTATCTAGCTGAGATGATTTTTATGACTGGCATGCCCGAACTTCTCGCATCTTGCAGGTTCACGAGAATATGAATGTTTGTACTAATAGAACTTTTGATTGCGTTAGCGTATGTATCTGATGTTGTTTAAAACATGCGCATTCAATTCATCCTCTTCATCTATGGTAGTCAGCGTTGGGGTTTTTCAGTTTCTTTCTGCGACTGAGTATTTTTATAAACGCCTTCGCCGTCTTGATGGTTTTATCTTAGTATCTGATCACGAAATATTGATGTTTGTTCTTGGCTCTTGTTGGTGCTACTGACTAGTTAGACTGTAGTTTTTTCATGTAAGAATTGTTAGTCCACAGCATTTTATTGGTGGTTTTATTTGTAATTCTTGTGCTATTATTTTCAGTTTGAACGCCGATCTTGGTAACGGCATATTGCATTGTCTGCATATCATATACTGATTTTCCTGTGTGACGGACGATTCTCTGGAATGGTGATTTAGGTGCGTTACAGACTTACAATGCATTTAAGCATCAATCGAGTGATTTCCGTTACGTTAGGAACTTGCGTCTATCTGTAGAAGAGAGCTTATAGACTAAACTGAAATAAAACTGAGCGATTGAACCTCTTTAGTAGATCCCCTAACATACTAGTGTTTACTTACATAACCTTTTATTTGAATTAACATATAGGAATAACTTGTCACAACAATATTGTTGAGGCGATTTAAACGTCTGAGGACAAAGACTGACTGGCTGAGTGGACTGGCGCGTCGGGCAGAAACAAGGAACGATTTTCTTTCTTCCAGATAGATGACCTATTCCTAATATATACGACTTGTATGTAATTATTTCATCTATAAATAAAATACATTAATTCCTTAAAGCTAGTGGAATAGGTATTTCATTTCCCTATGGCAGACATGTTTGACCGTATTTTTGTCTCAACTACGTAATTACTTAAAGATGTTTTGGTTTGCAATATTGTTGTGGGCTTTTTTTCGAGTCGGTCCCTTGCACGTGTTCGTCCACACAGGATAATAAATTGTTGGTTTGTTTTAATAGTGAAGTATTGTGCAACGGGCTGGCAGTGGCTTTTTTCTGGTATTCGTGAGAGCTTGTCATTATATTGTGTAACTTTTGTAAGTGGTCGCCACATGGTAGTGCTTCAGTCACAGCAAGTGAGGAAATAGGTAGTTCGGTACTCGAAGTTTTGGTTGGATTGCGTTTTTTTTTGGGTCAGGTTTTTATACTTGTGTTAGTGTTCATCTTTATCTTAGTTTAGGTTGAATGCATTCCTTTCTCGAATAGTTATATCTTAGTTTATTATTGATAACAGATGTAAGCGGAATAAGCGTGTAAATTTGAGGCTCTTTTGAATGCCACGCTAAGATGTACCTACGAATCTATTTTCAAATGTCGTGTCTATTTGTAGTTTTTAGTATATTAAAATTGAGACGATCGTGACAAATCCAAAACACCAACAACTCCAAATGATAAACTTGATGACACTTATAAACAAGACTTAAGGCTGCGAACAAAAATACTTTTCTCATACTTTACTTTCAAAGGGGCGAGCTGATCTAGTACCGCGAGCAATGATTTCTGTCCTGAGACTAGTTAGCTACAGCTATAACTGCCCAATAAAAAATTTTATTGAAAAAGGATTGTGAAGATACCTACATGCAGTTTTACCATGGCCTATATCAGAAATACTTACTTACCTACACATGCACCTTATAGATATCGTACGATGTAACTTAGTAATATGTTATGGTAGTATAGATACTTAATGATTAAATTTCCCCTGGGTCCTTAGTTACTATGGGCGTCCCACAAGGTTCTATTCTTGGACCTTTTCTTTTTCTAGTTTACATCAACGATTTACCTTATCTTGTAGAAAAGAAAAATGAAATAGTATTGTTTGCTGATGATACTTCACTTCTTTACAAAGTGAAACGACATGATTTTAATTCTGACGATGTGAACAATGCTCTTTCAGTAGTTGTTGATTGGTTTACAGCTAATAATTTGATGCGATGAGAAAAAGACTAAATGTATTAGATTCAGTCTACCGAATGTAAAACACTCCTGGAGCTTGCTAAAAGTACTGTATTTCTAGGTATTACATTAGACGATAAGCTACAATGGGGTCCTCACATTAATAATTTAGTGAATAGACTTAGTTCTGCAGCTTATGCAGTGAAGAAAATTCGTTCTCTCACTGATGAATTAACGGCAAAATTAGTATACTTCAGTTATTTTCATAGTTTGATGTCTTACGGCATCCTCCTTTGGGGTAGCGATGCCGACATCAATAGAATTTTTATTCTGCAGAAGAGGGCTATTCGCGCTATATATAATTTAAGTCCCAGAGACTCCCTACGAAATAAATTTAAAACTATAAATATAATGACAGTGTCGTCACAGTACATATATGAAAACTTAATTAATGTTCGAAAAAACATTCATAACTTTCCCAAAAATAGCGACACTCATAGTTTAAACACTAGAAATAAGGATAAACTTGCTATACCTGTAACTCGTTTGAGCAAAGTTAGGGATTCTTTTAAGGGGCAATGTATACGCTTCTTTAACAAAGTACCCAAAGAAATTCAAGAATTGTCCGTGTTCAAATTTAAAAAGCTAATTAAAGATAAGTGTACAAAAAAGGGTACTATAAAGTTTCTGATTTTATAGAGGACAAGAACGCATTTCAATGAGTTGTTCGCTTCACATGCTATTTATTGTTATTATATTTTTTTGTTATTATTATTGTCATATTGGTAATTTTAATATTTTATTTTATTTTCTATAGTTTATTTTTATATACATATTTTTTATTTTTACAAATTTGACGATTAAAAGTACTTGCAATGAGTTCATTTAATAAAGACACTTTTGAATTTGAATTTGAAATCAACTTCGCGATTATTAGCCGCCAATTCTACATTGCTTTTATATCAGAAGGCTGACAAGCGGGCAGGTAGTCTTCTCAAAAACCAGCGTAAGCGGCTACTGTCAACCATAAGCATTAGGTTGTATAGCTTATACAGGTACTCGTTGGCAAGTCCTAATAGTGCTTAAATTCTTGTGTCTAACAACTATATCTAATAAAGCATTAATAAGGAACAATCTCACCAAATTCGCCCCGTTTTGGTCACTATGAAATACACACACGCGCGATTCGCGCCTATGCATCGAACGCATAGAGAATAAATCGGACAAATGCGAGTTAAACTCGCGTGGAGAGGGTTCCGTACATGTTTAACTAAGTTCCATAAATATTTTTAAACCTGACCCAAATTTGTTGATGGTAACTATAAAAAGTTTTTTTTTTTTTGGAAATCGTCTTTTCTAAAAATGAAACCTAGCTACATCGATTTATCGCCCTCGAAATCCCCTGCATACCAAATTTCATGAAAATCGTTGGAGCCGTTTCCGAGATTCAGATTATATGAATTGAATATCCATGAATTGTAGGTTTAAAGGTATTAGATAGACTTCTTATAGGTTTTCCTGTAATCTTTAGGTAAAGAACTATTATCTGATTTTTTTTCAAAATGTTTGGCCCAGTAGTTTCTGAAATGAGGGGGGGGGGGGGGGAATGGTCAATTTTCGCCTATTTTCTTAAATAACTTCAAAACTATTTATATTAAAATTCTAAAAAAAAAATATTTGACATCCCGATAAAAAGCCCTTTCATTTGATATGTTACACAATATTGTCAGCAAAACTTTTTTTTTTTAATTTTCTAATTTACCCATGTTTGAAATTCATTTATTTACGTAATACGTCCATGTTTGGGTCATCGAATTACATATGTGTACCAACTTTCAACTCAATCCAGTCTAAAATTTTCGGACAGACAGACAGAGACAGACGCACGAGTGATCCTATAAGGGTTCCGTTTTTTTTTTTTTTTCGGAACCCTTAAAAGGGAATAGAGCCCCTGAAGTGCTCGGTCCCGAGCCCGAGCCCACGCGCACGTGTACGTACACAACCACCCCCGACAGCGGTCCCAACCGAACTCTTGGTTTTTAGGGTTCCGAAACTCTAAAGAAAAAAAAACGGAACCCTTATAGGATCACTCGTGCGTCTGTCCGTCTGTCTGTCTGTCTGTCTGTCTGTCCGAAAATATTGGACTGGATTGAGTTGAAACTTGGTACACATATGTAAGTCGGTGACCCAAACATGGATGTGTTACGTAAATAAATGAATTTCAAACATGGGGGCTACTTTTGGGGGGTAAATTAGAAAATTTAAAAAAAAAGTTTAGCAGACTATATTGTGTGACATATCAAATGAAAGGGCATGTTGTGAGGATATCAAATTTTTTTTTTTAAAATTTTAATATAAATAATTTTAAGGTTATTTAAGAAAATAGGCGAAAAATTGGCGAAAAATGACAATTCCCCCCCCCCTTATTTCCGAAACTACTGGGCCAAAAATTTGGAAAAAATTACAGATAATAGTTCTTTACCTATTGGTGAAGCACCAATGCTTTATGCATAACTTGCTAAGTAATTACGCACATTTATTATATTTATTTATTAGTTTGATACGCCCTGTTTTTCCAAATTTTTTATCAGGCAGAAAGGCTCACGTACTAATATTGAATTTAGGTGGTCTTAAGCCTTGATAGATGGCGTAAGTAGTGTCGTCGCTTTTCGACGCTGCTGCTTCCGTTCAAAATTCAAAAAGCAAGAAAACAGATGAGACACTTGGAAAAAATATGGTCTACGGGACGTACTTAAATAAGCTGAAAAATTAAAAATTCAAACTGGAATAAAAATACTAATTGGTTACACACATTCTACTTCATTATTTATTGATTGCCGAAGATAAAATTCAAGATATTATAAAGTCGACGACTTCTACTGTAAATCGCTCTAAAAGGGCTGCGGGTGCCTGGAGGATTTAAAGGTACGTGAGTCTTGTATTTCTCTCTGCGATTTTAGGCATATCAGCATTTAGGAGGGTGTATCAATTTAGTTTTATTATATTCCAAATTACCGCGTTATCTTAGTATAACAACACGTATGTGTCTTCGGGTGTCGGCTATTTACACGCTGCATACCCACCTATAGATTACAGGAAAACCTATAAGTCTATCTAATATCTTTAAACGAGCAATTCATGGATATATATATATAATCTGAATCTCTGAAACGGCTCCAACGATTTTCATGAAATTTGGTATGCAGGGGGTTTCGGGGGCGATAAATCGATCTAGCTAGGTTTCATTATTAGAAAACACGATTTACCAAAAAAAAAAAAAATCGAGCAAAGCTCGGTTATCCATGTAATGGTTTTTTTTTACCTGTATAGGCCTGTGTTTGACCACAATCTCACCGTGGTCAGTGATGATGTGGCCGATGGTGGTAAGCACACAAAGCCAAGAAGGGAACTAGCTCTTAAATGCAGCTGTCGGAACACACCGAAAGGTACTTGGCGACAGATTTTCAACTTGAGGGTGGTAGCCAGCCAGGCGGGTAGATACTACGAAGTATCCTACCACCGTGCTATCGTTTCCTCACGATGTTTTCCTTCACCGAAAGCTCAAGCTCATTGTAGGATTGTAACCCGTGACCTTCGTCTCGGCGTCACATACCACTGGTATTTAAAGTAACATAGGAAATTCTCAATTCTTGCCTATCAACCTCAATTGCACTTGTAATGTTACCATCCATTTTGCTTCAAATATACTTAACCGTTTGAGTTTAAATTTAGTACACATGTATTTCTGTGACCCTGACATGGATGTGTTAAGTAGGTAAGGCCCTTTTAAGGAGCAAATTAGAACATAAAATAAAGTTTTGCAAACTGTACCGTATCACATATCAATCGAAAAGGGCTTACTGTGAAGGTCTAAAAAAATTTTTTTTACGCCACGCTTGAACTGCGTAGACTTATTAAAAAAATAAGACGTAACGATCGTAAACAACGGTGACAAAATAAGTGAAGACAAAATAGATACGAGCGCATTTGCGTATGTGGACAAGCACGTGGCGCATTTTAACTGCGTGGGTTCGTTTGTTTGAAAAATGGGTCTACGTTTCCACTGCATATACCTATAAACGAAACTAACGACTATTACAACTATAACGCAGCATACTTTTGAATCATACGCCTTGTGGAACAGACACGTTTCGTGTTTCTCGTAAATATTTTGTACTTATAGAATGGCATTGGCATGAGCTTTGCTAGACAGTTCTTCAGACGATAAATCTATATGGTCCCACCTCTTGCAGTGAAGCTACGCACGTTTTCGTGTACCGCGTGCATAGCGTTGATAGCGTTGAACTGCGTGGTTGCCACATTCGTGCAAACCACGCGTGTCTCGTATTCGTTCATTCGTACAGAGCTGCCACCCGGCAGTGGACATTATCATATACAATTTCTTGTAAAGCGAAGTTAGGCACACGTACGTTGCCTCTCAGCTGTGCGACAGTGCCTCTATTGCGATGCTCGCTAAGTTGCGAGAGTGGTATTTTTTTGAGAATTCAACAATAGATAATGTAGTCAGTAATTTCCCTCTACAATCCAGCACTATACCTACATACTTTTTTTAGTCAACATCAACAAATTTGGGTCAAATTAAAAAATATTTATGGAACTTAGTTAAACATGTACGGAACCCTCTCCATGCGAGTTTAACTCGCACTTGCCCGATTATTTATTTTTATCTTTTACAAACAAATTTTTTTTTCACTTTATTTGATGAAAACTTAGCTTTTTATGTCCCAAACACACAATTTTTTTTTATTTAAAATATTTATTATTTCACCATATTTTGACATAATATCGAAAAAGCAGCCTAATTTTCAATCGAAAATTCTCACGTCAAAATATCAGCTTTTTAAAAAAATGTCGGTAGGCTTTCTGTTTGTTGAAATTTCTACTTTTTGATGGTATAAAAAAAATATACATTACTATGGTAAATGTTCTCAGAAATGCAAACGAAAAATGAATTTTGAGCACTCTGGATATATAGATGTATAGAGGTGAAATTGATTTGATATTCAAATAGCTACTGACGTGATAAATGAAGGTGCACATTTGATCAAAAGGGAATATTGATGATAGTTTTAAATCGTATTATTAATAATGGTAGGTACCTATAGTATCCTGGGACCAGAGAAATTAAAGTATACTTTTAGAACCTGGAACGCGAGCAAAATCGTTCACGCCGACTTTACGCCGCGCACCTAGTCCAAATTCTGTCTTATGTCGTATGCCCCCGCAAGTGAAAATATATGACATAGTTATATTACATTATTTCAAACTAATAAAAAATAATTCGATGGAAAATATACCCAGTTATGCATTACGATATTGTAAGACACGTTGCGGCAAAACGTACGAACGTGTTTATAATTTATTTTCCTAAGTATTTTGTTTAAATATCCATTCAATTAAATATTAATTATTTTCAGTAGAATATTCTCGAACATTATGGCACAACTATGGCAAAGTAATCGGATTAATATGACAGGACTAAAATATCTTTCATCCCTTTCTTATATTGTTTGTTAGAAAGAGATATAGTGAGATCAAATTTGTTTAGTTTGTAGCCAACAGAATCGCGGCCAATATCTCCATAGTCTCTTCTACGGGTAGCATACCTACTTTAATTTCTTTGCCTGAGACATTATTCACACACGGTTATCTGATCCCAAACTAAGCAGAGCTACTACGGAAATTAGATAACTGATATACTTACTACATGTACTACTTTATTTTGTAAATATGCACTTATATAGATAACTAGCTGTTCCCTGCGGCTTCACTCGCGTTCCCGGGATAGAAAGTAGCCTATAACCTTCGGGGATAATGGAGCTTCCTATTAGTGAACGTGCCTTACACCCAGACTCAGGACTAACAGACGTGTTCATGCACACATGATATATTTGTCTTGGATGGGATTCGAACACTCAACCTGCGGCGCGATAGATGGTGTCTTAACCAACTGCGCCAACTGGCATGTCATAGTGTAAGTAATCATAGAAAATGCAGAACTATAATTTGTAGCTTAATTTATTCAGAAATCGGAGTGTGATCAAATATTTTTGTTGGCAATCAATTACAAACATAAGACTGATAATAAAAGTGTGAAACATCATATTTTAATATTATTCAAAGTTCTTATATATAGCAAAATGGAAATTTCTTATTACAACAATAATACACCTTATTCGCGAATTAATCAAAATTACAAGTCATCATTATAATTTAAGAAGTAACTAAATAACATTTTAAATGCTTTTTTCATGTTAGACCCTACTCTAAATTAAAGCAGGACATTGAGAATAATAACCTGACTCTTTCACCGGAACTGCCAATCAGCAGCTTAAATTATATAATTAATCAAAACCACAATCTGTGACTCTTACTGCTAAATTAATTACTTTAATTGACATATTTCAATCAAAGTATTTAATTTAGCAGTAAGAGTCACATTTAGGCTCCTTACTGACCTTACATAAAATAACACTAAATTAATAGTTAAATGTCCAACTCAGTACAAAAAATATAAAACCAATGGGTAAGTAAAGAAAACTTAGAACCTCATATAGTTGTGTGATCTTCTTGAGGGTCTTCCACGTCTCATTCCGCGACCTCGAGGCCCGCTTTCACTATCTAAATAGAGATAAGCAAATTAATAGACTGTATAGGGTAGATAATTAATGCTATATTCCACGGTTAGATACAGGAGTATAAGGCCTCTGTTTTTACAGAAACAGTAATTATTTTTGTATCAATAGTTCTAAAATATCTAAAGCTATCTTAAGGCTAAATGTGAGTTATATGCGATTTTAGATTAACGCCTGTGTCTTCAGCTAAGTATTGTACGCAAATTCAAAAAAGAAAATCATATAGGTAGTTAATTTTTTCACGGAGCGCAAGTTGAGATTAAAATTTTTCATGTCATTTTTGGTCAAAATTATATATGTAGGCAAAAACAATAAAATACACAATAATCATATACATAATCAAATCCGTGTTGCCAACTCCCAAAAATTCTTACTTCTAAAGTTCAAGTCAAAAATTCGTCACTATTATATGTGACCACAGAAAAAGAAAATTTGCATCTAAAATGGAATTGATACTGATTGATTCCTAATTATTTAGGTCCAAATTTTACTTTAATAGAAAAAAAGTTATTTTATCTACTCTCATATCGTAATGTTCTTATTATGAAATCAAAAACAGTACTTTAATGACCCACTTTACGCACACCCGTGTATAATGAAATTAATAAGTTATATTATAGCACAGTTTTCTTCCCAAGATAATGCTATAAAATAACTTTTTTTCATTAAAGTACAAGTATTTGGACATGTCTGGCCACTTATAATGTTTTTTGGGTTTTAATACCTACTTCAATTACTGTCAGTCAACTTGTCAAACGAAATAATAAAGAAAAAAACATTATAAGTGGCCAGACATCAGGACTAAACAATTATAATTTTAGATGCAAATTTATTTTGTCTGTGGTCGCGTATGCGGTAGAGATCTCAACTTGGGAGTTTTTCTCCACACGGATTTGGGCGCCATGATGATTAATGTTTATTTATTTTATTGATTTTTTTGCATACATATTTTATTTTGGCCAAAAATGACAGTAAAATAGCAGTGATATTAAGGTGAAATAAACTTGGATCTGAAATTGTGGAGGCGGCAATGGAAATGACGAATAATCGATACCCGTGAGTCATGAAAAACTATGACAAAATATTATCGATTTTTTACCTTTAAATTACATTATTAGATGAGTTTAGATAAAGTACTGTATGATACTGCACATAATTAGGTATTAAAAACTCGTGTGATACTATTAAGAGCCTACGGCTCGGTACTTAAACTCACACTCGTATTTAATAACCCCTATTATGCAACAGTATCATAAACTACTATTATACCATTATCTTGGGAACAAAACTGTACTATATAAATCATTATACACGGGTGTGCATAAAGTGGGTCATTAAAGTACTGGTTTTGATTTCATAATTAGCACATTACGATATGAGAGTAGATAAAATGTATTAAAATCACTTTATTTTAATAAATAACGGCTTTTTACACATATTTGCCTACGAATAAATTAATAATACTTTCTGAAACTTTGCTCAGTTACATTATGAAGGCGTTTTAAGTGCTCATTACGCATGTGCAACACAGATTAATGAATATAGTACTCTATAGTACAGATAGGTATCGAGCGGGGATACGGCGTGGAGGGCCGTAGCCTCCTTTTGTGAGACCGTAATGGTCCAGAAGGAGGCTGCTGAGCGGGAACGGGAGAGGGCCGATCCCGCCCGGAGACAACGCCGTCGAGGCGCAGTCGTGCCTCGTCACGGCTCTCCTGCCCTGTAGCTGTGGCTTAGAATAACAGCTACGGTATTCCCCTGCCTGTCGTTAAAGGCGACTAATCGGGGACCTTTGGGGTCGTGGGCAATCGGGGCGGGGGCCCTGTGCGTCCAGAAGCGATCCCAAGGAGGACGATAGGTCGTCGTGGTCACGATCCATCGTGCGATAGCACAGCGAGGGTGCTGGGGGGGAGTATCACACTTCCCCCGGGACGGGCTATCTAGCGCTGCGCGTGGAGGGGGAGTGAGTATGCGTTCTGTACGAGAACCCGCCCCTCTCTACAGCGCAGATGGCAACCACCGTGAGGTTTTAGCCGGTACGAATCCGGCATAACCTGGTTGCTCCCCCCTGGGCGGCTGGGTATCCTATGAGGATTTCCCGACGAAAAAAATAAAAATAAAAAAAAGGTAGATAGGGGTAGGTATGGGCAGGTAGGAGTAGGTAGGGGTAGGTAGGGGTAGGTAGGAACAGGTAGAGGGAGGTAGGAACAGGTAGGGGTAGGTAGGGTTAGGTAGAGGTAGGTAGGGATAGGTAGGTAGGTCCCGGAGGTGTATTTTCAGGAGGATTGCAGCGATATCGATAACCAATTTGACTTTGACTTAGTGCTTTCATTTCTGACCATCGATTCCGCTCTATCTTTTGACTTGGCTTATTTATCTCGGATTTTGTTACTTTTTGATTGGATTTGTTGTTATAGAGTTTTTTGTTTGTTTACGTTTTTGCTCCGCAAATTGGTCGGTGTTCCCGTTATCGTTCGAAGCCCTTTTTAGGGCTGAGACATAGCGGCGATAGTCGGCCAACGCGTGGGGTACTTTTTGTTTTATTTGGAGGGGGGGTTTCGTTGTTATTTAAATTTTCAGTTTAAAATATCTTTTGTTTTTAGTTTAAAATTTTGTTAAGTTTTTGTAAATTTCTTTTCTTTATAACTTTGGGCCCCTTGCCCTTCTGGCAAGGGTGTGAATTCCATAGGGAAGAGCTCGCTCTCCCCTATTTTTGGATATTTTTTGCGGCGACTTACGACCCCGGGAAGGTTGTTAAATTTGAGGAAGAAATTTTCAAATTGCTATTCCTATGTTTCAGGGGCAATTTGATAAATTGTATGAAATAGTAGAAATCCGTAACACGCTTGACCGTTTTTATTGACTATCTTCGGACGTCAATAACTTCGGTCCTAGTGGGCGGATTTCTACTAAATTCGCACGGTGGATGGACAAGGCCACAAAGGCCATGTCTGCAAAAGGGGGGGGTCCCCCCCCACACAAGGAGGAATATTGTCTCCTCGGAGTCAGAGGGTGACTCCAGCTGTGACGAAGCCAGACAGCCGGCTCCTCAGCCCCAAAAAAGGGGGCACGAGGACAGGGAGGACGACCCAAGGCCCGAGAACGGGCCAAAGGTTGGCACGGCCCGCAGGGGCAGGGGAAAATCGGGGGTGAGGACGTATGCGGCCTCATCCAAGGCGACAGGGCGGGCGGAGTTCGTGCACTCGGACTCCGACATTTCCGCCGCTGCCGCCTATAAGAAGGATTTCCCGGAGCTCCGCTCCAAGGGAATGAGGGGGGAGGGGCTCGCGCTGGGTAGTGCGAGCCCTATAGAGGCGACCCGCATTGCGGCGGGCCTGATCCTGGAGGGCGCCCGGAAGTCGGGCAACCTGAAGGGAGAGATCTGGGGGCAGATCAATCGGGCCTGCCGCACAATCGCGGCTGCGATGGATGAGGTGGAGGACCGCACGGAGGCTGAGGAGATCCGCAGCCTGAGAGCGGACGTTAAGCGGATGCGGGAGCAGCTGGCGATCAGCCAGGCGGAGACGAGGGCGCTCCGTGTGGCCTTTTCAGAGCGCCAGATTATGCCCCCCCCGGCTCCTCCGCCGGAGCATGAGTGTTCGGCCCCCCCGGCCCCCCCGCCTCAGGCCCCAGCTCCGGGCGCGGCGGACCTGATGGCGGCCATCGAGCAATTGAAGGGTGACCTGTTCACCTCCTTAGGGAACATGGTCAATGTTCGGATTGAGGAGTTGAGCAGGCGCCTGCCGCCGGCACCCATCGTCCGCCCCCCGCTGGCGGCCGACTTGAGGAGGGCTGCGGGGCCGGCCGTGCCGCCCACTCCGGCGTCGACCCCTGCGCCAACCCCTGCGAGGGAATCGGAGGGGGCGAGGCTGGGAGATGGCCGCCCCCAAAAGGTGAGGGCCCCTAAGGCCCCCAGGGCGCCCGCGCCGACCGCCCCGGCATTGCCACCGGCGGCGCCCGTGGAGGAGGGACCGGGCCAGCCGGAGGCTGAAAGCTGGGCAACGGTCACCCGCAGGGGGAAGGGGAAAGGCAAGGGCAAGGCCTCGCTTGCCCCCCCAGCCCCAGCGGCCCCGACGAAAAAGGCAGCGCCTAAACCGAAGGCGCTGCTTGCACCCAAGACGGCGGCGGTGGCGGTCACTCTTCGGAAGGACCTAACCACCGCCACAACGATGCGGGAGACCATGGCTAAGGCCATTAATAGCCTTAGCCTGGAGGAGGTGGGCCTCCAGCATGTCAGGGTGCGGAACTCGATGACGGGGGGTCGAATCATCGAGGTTCCTGGGGCCGATAGTGCCGATAGAGGGCGGGCGGCAGACGCTCTTGCAGCCAGGCTGCAAGAAATAGTGGGGGATGTCGCCATCGTCAGCCGCCCACAAAAAATGGCCGCTGTCCAGATAGGTGATCTGGACGAGTCGGCTTCCAAAGAGAAGCTGACGGCGGCCATCGTCAAAGCGGGGGGCTGTGATGAGGCCCACATAAAGGTGGGGGGCATCCGTGTCCTCTACGACGGCACTGGATCAGCTCTCGTCCAGTGCCCAGTGGAGACGGCACAGGGCCTCATAAAGCGGGGTAAAATCCAGGTGGGGTGGGCTGAGGCCACCGTCACCGTGGCTGGGCCGACACCCATGCGTTGTTACAGATGCATGTGTGTTGGCCACACGCGGGAGTTGTGCCCCTCAAGCGTCGACCGGAGCAATACCTGCTACCGGTGCGGTGCGGAGGGGCACTTCCGCAGGGAGTGCACGGGGGAGAAGGAGTGGTGCGCAGTGTGCCACCACGCCAAACTCCCGGCCAGCCACACGATGGGGGGGTCGAGATGCTTCCCCCCCGAGGTCAGGGGCAAATCGATGCGGACGGAGCCCACCCGCCCCACCCGCCCCACCCCAGCAGGAACGGCCACCGGCCAAAATGAGGAGAACCGTATGGACGTCTAAATGCCAGCACACCAGCACTTGGACGTCCTGCAGGTCAACGCCAACCACTCCGCCAGGGCACAGGATCTCCTGATGCAACACATGGCGGAGTGGGGAATTGGCGTCGCGGTGGTCGCAGAGCCCTACTTCGTCCCTCCCCTTCCTTACTGGGCAGGGGCGACGGACGGAGTAGTGGCAATATCAGTTCCGGCTCATGGGGATTTCCCCCCCCTCTCGAGGATCGAGGGCGGCCCGGGTTACGTGGCGGCCAGATGGGGGAGTGACACCGTGATAGTGGCGGTGTACTTCTCCCCCAACAAGCCGTTACGCGCCTTCGAGCGCTTCCTGGGGGTCCTGAACGGGGTAGTTGGTAGAGCTGCCCCGTCACAGGTGATGGTCATGGGGGACCTTAACGCCAAGAGCTCGGCGTGGGGTTCCCCAGTCACGGACCCCCGAGGGACCGCCCTCGAGGACTGGGCGACGGCAACAGGACTAATCATCCTGAACCAGGGCAGCGTCAACACATGCGTGCGGCGGCGGGGGGGGTCAGTCGTGGACGTAACGTTCGCGACCCCCGCCATAGCCGCGCGCGTCACTGATTGGCGCGTCCTGGAGGACGTCGAGACCCTCTCTGATCATCTGTACATCAGAATGAGGGTCTCCAATGGCGTCCTGCCGTCGCCAACCCCAGGGGGGGGAACAAGAGGCCGGGGCCGAAGAGGGTTCCCCAGGTGGGCTCTGACCCACCTGGATAGGGAAAGGGCGGACGAGGCGGCGATGGAGGAGGCTTGGTGTGCAGCCCCTCCCGCCACCCTCGGAGTCGACGAGAGGGCGGCTCGGTTCCGCGCCGCACTACAGAGGGTGTGCGACGCGGCAATGCCCCGGGCCGGACGCCCGTCCGCCCGCAAGAGGGTGTACTGGTGGTCCGCAGAAATAGCGGCCCTGCGGACCACCAGCAACTGTGCCCGCCGCGCCTACCAGCATTGTAGGCACAGGCGGCACACAGAGGAGGAGGAGGAGGGGCTCCACAGGGCCCTCAAAGAGGCAAAGGGGGCCCTGATAGTGGCGATCGCCGTGGCCAAGGACGAAGCACACTGCTCGTTCTTGGCCACCCTGGACAGGGATCCGTGGGGGCGGCCGTATAAGATGGTGCGCAACAAGCTGCGCACGGCCCCCCCCCATAGATTCAATGGAGCCCGACCTCCTCAGTAGGGTGTTGGAGGGGCTGTTCCCGCCCACCCCAGCGTTCTCTCCCCCGACGATGGCCATTGCGGAGGCCGAACTCGCCGTCGCACCCATAAGCGACGACGAGTTCGAAAGAGTGACGGACCGACTCAGGGGCTGCAAAAAGGCCCCGGGACCAGACGGGGTCCCTGGTCGTGTCCTCACGGTCGCCCTGGGGCACCTCGGGAGTCGCCTCAGGCAGCTCATGGATGACTGCCTGAAGGAGGGACGGTTCCCGAGGGTGTGGAAGGAGGGGCGGCTCTGCCTCCTCCGCAAAGATGGTCGGCCTGCGGACTGCCCGTCCGCCTATCGCCCCATAGTGTTGCTGGATGAGGCCGGGAAAACGTTTGAACGTATCCTGGCCCACCGGATCCAGCAGCACCTTGAGACCGCCGGCCCGGACGTGTCTGATAGACAGTTCGGGTTCCGAGGAGGACGGTCCACGCTCGACGCAATAAAGTCCCTTAGGGACTTCTGCGACGACGCGTCGAGCAGGGGAGAGGGTGTGGTCGCGGTGTCTTTAGACATCGCGAACGCGTTCGGCACCCTCCCCTATGGGGTGATTAGTGGGGCACTTCAGTATCACGGAGTGCCCCACTACCTAAGGAGAATCGTGGAGAACTACCTTACTGAGAGGGTAGTTCTCTACGAAAATAAGGACGGGCAGAGGGGGGAGAGGAGGATGGCCTGCGGCGTGCCCCAGGGTTCCGTACTCGGGCCCTTGCTCTGGAACCTGGGGTACGACCGGGCCATCAGAGGGGAGACCCTCCCGCGCACAATCACCGTCTGCTATGCAGACGACACGATGGTGGCTGTGCGCGGGAAAGATGGGTGGGAGACCCTCCGCGAGGCGGAGGAAGCGGCCGAGCTGATGATCCGAGGGATCGAGCAGCTCGGCCTAAAGGTGGCCCTCCCGAAGACCGACGCTACGGTCTTCGGGGGGCGAGGGAGGGCATGGAGGCTGCCTGCGGGCGCGGCGCTCTCACTTCCAGGAGGGACGGTCCGGGTAGAGCCCCACATTAAATATCTGGGGCTTACATTGGACCGGAAGTGGGATTTCGGGGAGCACTTCAGAAGACTTGCTCCCCGAATCAGGGGCGCCGCGCAAGCGCTGGGCAGACTCCTGCCCAACATTGGGGGGCCAGGCTCCTCTTGCCGGCGGCTGTTCGCCGGCGTGGTGAGGAGCATGGCCCTGTATGGGGCCCCAATATGGGCGGACAGGTTGTCCGCCCGAAACAGGGCCATGCTGAGGGGGCCACAGCGGGCCGTGGCCCAGCGGATGGCCAGGGCCTACGGCTCAGTGGCCCACGCGGCGGCCTGCCTCCTCGCCTGCACCCCTCCGTGGGAGTTGGACGCTGAGGTGCAGGCGGAAACCTACTTAGTTAGGTCCAGGGCTCGGGCAAGAGGGGAACGCCCGGACCCTGAGGAGGTAGAGGCCTCCCGCCGTATGACGGCGCGCCGGCTGCGCGAACGGTGGAAGTCCATCCTGGAGGACGCCCCGTACGGGACTCGTACCGTGGGGACGATCCTCCCAGTGATGGACCAATGGTGCAAGAGGGCAGCCGGCGCACTGACGTACCGGCTAGTGCAGGTGTTGACCGGACACGGCTGTTTCGGTCACCACCTGCACAACATTAGGAGGGAGCCGAGCCCACGGTGCCATGAGTGCGGAGATCCCGACGACACGGCTGAGAACACCTTTCAGGTGTGCAGTCGTTGGGATGTGGAGAGAGGCCTCTTGGCACGGGCAATCCAGCGGGTGGACCTCTCGCTGCATAGCGTCGTCTCTGCGATGCTCAGCAGCGAGGGGTCCTGGGAGGCTGTGGTCTCCTTCTGCGAGATAATCATCTCGCAGAAGGAGGAGGCGGAGCGGGAGCGCGAGGACGATCCTCTCGCGCACCCCCTCCGGCGTAGGCGGCCGGGGTTGAGGCGGCGGCAGTTTGCCGCGCGCCTTTACCCTTAGTGACTGCGGGCGGAGGATGGGAGACCTCCGCCTGCCGTGACAAGTCACTCGGCGGTCTGGGGGGTGGCCATGCGTATTCGGCCATCCCCCCTATTGACGCGGGAAGCCCTGGCAGAGGCCGGGGCGACCGGTGGGCACCGTGGAGAATGCTTAGAGCGGGTTCCACGGTGCCCGAGTAACCGGAATGCGAGGGTACGCCAAGGTGGTTTTTAGTGGGTAAACCTCTCTACCCCTTCTCATAATGAGAAGGGGAGATGAGGGAGTCCCACATATCCTCCCCGCCGCTCCCAAGGCGGGGGGTCGAATGCGTAATGCATTTTCCACCTTGTCAAAAAAAAAAAAAAAAAAAAAAAAAAAGGTAGGTAGGTCCCAGTTTCCGGGTCAGATAGTATATAAAGGATGTTTTTTTTTCATTTTGTAACCTTCCTGCTGATTTTGAAAGGTGAGAATAATTTTATTGTTTTAAAATTGTAATCGTCTGTGTGATCAATCATAATAAATTCGTAAAACATTAAACAAAATACAAATCTAAGATGGCGGCTGCATTAGATTATAATATTATTATCAACTATAGCGTCGTTTTGAGATGGATGTCGTTTCCATGGTTTTCGAGGGTGTTAAAGCCAATAGTACTGTCAAAATCTAAATTCAAGATGGCGGCTCCAAGAAATTATCAACTTTTTCGTCATGGGTGTCGTTTTCATGGTTTTCGAGGGTGTTGAAGCCAATAGTGCTATCAAAATGTAAATAAAATAGAATAGTATTTTTTTTATAAAATTTGTGTGTTTCCTCCTGAGTTTAGCAGCTTGATCTTTTGTTTATTAAACCCACACCTTTTCTAATGAAAATGACAACGCGGTACGGTTAAACCCGAAAATGCATGACAAACACCCGTAAACAGAGCTCATGAGCCCTGCCCACGCGCCACCTGCGGCGCATACCTCGCGCCGAACCGCGGCTCGCGTACGCTCCCGCCAAAACTTGTAAAAGGTTATGCCATAATGATAAGTTAGTGACCTACCAAAAAATAAATATTGTTACGTACAAGGGAAGGGTCAAGATTTTTCTAGAGAGATCCTTGTATTTGTTTTAATTTGTCGGCATTAATAATGCCGCTATTCAAAACAAAGGAATGACCCGCCTATTGTTTCGTTTGTAGCCCCATTGTTCTCGGAGTTTTATGGCTCTGTTTACTTTCCCACGCTTGTTTGTGTCGGGCGGCCGCCGAAACTTGCTCGCGAATATTCTGGAGATCAGGAGGCTCGAATATAAAAGGCGAACGTCGAGCCAGCAACGACAGTTCAGTTCTACGAGCTACCAAGTGAACTTCAAAGCTACTTTAAAGTGCGAATAGTGCGATACTCAGTGTGTTATTCAGTGCTATAGTGCTATTGTAAGACAGTGATTAATTGCGATAGAGACGTTTATTAATTGTGACTGTGACTTTATTAGTGATTAATTAATTAAGTTGATATTCTGAATCTAGTCATTAATAAAACTCTTCTACCGTAAATCGGCATATTTTTGTCGTACCCACCCCGGATACGTAACAATTGGTGTCAGAAGTGAAATGCCGATCACACCACGGGAGGAAGACCGTATAATGACGAGGCGTCAGGCGGCGCTCGACTCATTGCGACGTCTGGATGAAGAATCGGAGTCTGTTACTCCAGTTCCAGCTCCACCGACGAATCAGATGAGTACAAGTGTCTCTCCGGGTCTCTCTACTGGATTCGACGTATCAACACTGATGGCGCTTATGATGGATCTAAGAGAAGGCCAGCGCAAAATGGATGAAGATCTAAAAGAAGGTCAGCGCAAAATGGAGGAAGGCCAGCGCAAAATGGAGACAAACCTGACGGAGACCCTACAAGGTTTGGGCAACACGGTGTCTCAGCTTCAAGGAGAAATGAAGTCGGCTACAATCAAGATCGAAGAGCATGACGATACCCTGCAAAATCATCAAGCTACCCTCAATACTCATCAAGCAGCCCTCGACGCCCATGATGCTGATCTGAAGACGTTAAAGATCGCCATCCAGAAAGTGGAAGCACGTGGTGCTGTTACCGCAAGTGGGGTTGTTACTGCCAGTGCACCATTTAAGATGAAGTTAGATGGCCTTCATTTTGATGGCAAATCATCGTGGGTAGCCTTTCGACAACAGTTCGAGACACTTGCCAAGGGAAACGGTTGGAGTGACGAACAGACTCTAATGGCGCTGACGCTTGCTTTACGAGGTGAAGCAGTCCTCGTACTGGAAAGCCGTCCTGCTGAAGGTAGAACCTTGAGTGAACTTTTTGAAGCCCTGGAAACAAGGTATGGGGAGAAACATCTGGAGCACTTTTACAGTGCCCAGCTCAAGACCCGCCGGCAGAAGTTAAACGAGAGTCTTCAGCAATGGGCTCTAGAGATTGAACGCCTGGTGAACCGAGCATGTGCATCTACTCCAGAGCTGATTCACCATCAGGTACTAAGATCTTTTGTTGATGGGATCAGAGATGGTGAAGTGCGAGCTGCAGTACGTTTGGCACATCACCAAACACTGACGGCCGCTCTAGCACATGCCATGGAAGTGGAAGCCGTACGCCACGATTCCACGCAGCAGGTGCGTGAAGTGGTAGTGTCTGAGAGACCTGTACCACCGGAAAATGGAAAACCACCTGGAAAATTCGGAGGACTTTTCAGACCGAGATTTGGACTGATATGCTACGAGTGTGGTGAAAGAGGACATATTCGCTCTAATTGTCCGAAGCGAAAAACAATGGTTGCGTCCAGTACCCAAGTGGACGCCGAGGACCAGTCTTTAAACTAAGTGGAGCCAGGGCTGCGGGGCGGGCGCTGGCTGGTCATTGTGGAGATCAAGCCCCTATTATCACCGTTTCACAGGCGTCAAATGGGAACAGTCTTACCATAGAAGGAGAACTAAATGGAAAACGCTGCCAGTTTACAATTGACACGGGAGCGTTACGAACCATAGTGCGTCCAGAACTACTTAGACGTACTGTGTCATGGGAAAAGCCATCATCATTTTGTCTCCTGCAGACAGCTACTGGCCAGCCAGTTCCCGTCCTTGGAGACACAGACGTGGAAATGAAAATAGGAGGAAAAATCTGTACTCACCCAGTTTTGATAGCAAGTATCACCGACGACTGCATCATTGGATTGGACTTTTTGAGGAACTATCAATGTACTGTCAACGTGGCAAAAGGTGTTCTCAGTTTTCCTGATAGAGAAGTGTTCTTGGATGGAGGAGTGAGTGGAAACGTCTACTGTTTGAGAGGAACGACCTTGCCACCCAAGTCAGAAACATTAGTAGACGTCCGATTTCCTCAGAAATCCCGCATGGAGCGAAGCGTGATTATTGAAGATACAGGAAATCATCCTGGATGGATCACAGCAAGAACACTTGTTATGACAAAGGAGAGAGCAAAGGTTCGCATCATAAACCTCAGCAATTCTAGAGTATTCCTGAAAAAGAATTCTGTGATTGGACAATGTGATAATGTAGCAACACTGGAGAAGGTGAAACGAATGGACACAAAAATCAGTCAGCGAAATCACATCGTGCCACTACTGGAAAACTGCAAGGAGCAATTAACTGACTTGGAATTTGAGATGGCAAAAACGCTGTTACATAGCTTCAGTGACATCTTCGTGAAAGAAGACGGCGACATTGGAAGGACTGGATTGGTGAAGCACCGTATAGAGACTGGAAATACAGTACCAATCAAGCAAAGACCTCGACGGGTACCACTGGCAAAGGAGAAAGAAGTAGCCGACATGATTGAAGATATGCAGAAGAACCGGATTATTGAACCGTCCACAAGCCCATGGTCATCTCCAGTAGTGCTGGTTAAGAAGAAAGATGGCAGCACCCGATTTTGTGTTGACTACAGAATGCTGAATGAAGTCACCAAGAAGGACAGCTATCCACTTCCTCGTATTGATGATACCCTGGACATGCTCAGTGGAATGAAATGGTTTTCCACGGTTGACCTAAAAAGTGGTTACTGGCAAGTTGAGATCAGCCCAGAAGATAAGGAAAAGACAGCATTTTCAACTGGAGCTGGTTTATGGCAGTTCAATGTTATGCCGTTTGGATTGTGCAACGCTCCAGCGACTTTCGAGCGACTAATGGAGAGAGTACTGGTTGGATTGCTGGGAGACGCTTGTTTGGTGTACTTGGATGACATTATCATAATGGGCCGTGATTTTACCAAGCATCTGAAGAACTTGGAAAAAGTGTTCCTGAGGATCCAAGAGGCTAATCTGAAATTAAGCCCAAAGAAATGTGCATTCTTTAAGAAAGAGGTTGGCTACCTGGGACACATAATATCAGCACGAGGAGTACGAACTGATCCGGAGAAAATCGAAGCTGTTCAAGACTGGCCTACTCCTAAGAACAAGACAGACGTAAGAGCATTTTTGGGACTTTGTGCTTACTATCGCCGCTTTGTAAAGAACTTTTCAGCAGTAGCAAAACCATTGCTTCGCCTCACAGAGGAGAAACGTAACTTTCTTTGGGACAGCGACTGTGAACAATCTTTCAATCAGCTGAAACAACATTTGTGTGAGAGCCCAGTGCTTGGATACCCAAACAGAGAAGGAAGATTTATTGTTGACACTGATGCAAGTAATACAGGAATTGGTGGAGTCCTATCTCAAGATCAAGGGGACAAACAAGTAGTTATTGCTTATTTCAGTAAGTCCCTATCAAAGCCAGAAAGGAATTACTTCGTAACTCGTCGGGAGCTGTTAGCTGTTGTAAAAACTTTGCAGCATTTCAATAAATACCTTATCGGAAGACCATTCACACTTCGCACCGATCATGCTGCTTTAAAATGGCTGCTGCAGTTTAAGAACCCGGAGGGACAAGTTGCAAGATGGATAGAGCAACTTCAAGAGTTTGACTTCGTAATTGAACACCGAAGTGGACGGATTCACTCTAATGCTGACGCTTTATCACGACGGCCGTGTCCTGATGAATGTCGCCACTGCATGAAGCAAGAATCCAAGGAACGAGTCAACGTTATCAGGACAGAAGCATTGGATGATTCCTGGAGCGGAGAAGCCATGATATCTGCTCAAAAAGAAGACAAAGATTTAGAACGAATCCTGGAATGGAAAAAGGATAATAACCAGAAACCTAGTTGGAGTGACATCTCAACGGCAAGTCCTATAGCAAAAAGCTATTGGGCTCAATGGGACAGCCTGTTGATTCGAGACGGAGTACTGTACAGGAAATGGGAGTCCCCGAATGGCAAAGAAAGTACTCTACAGTTAGTGGTCCCTCGCAGCAAGGTACCATCACTGCTGCGATTTGTTCATGATGGAGTATCTGGGGGACATCTTGGAGTAAAGAAAACCCTCATGAAAGAAGGAAACGCTTCTACTGGATTCATTG
This sequence comes from Tethea ocularis, assembly GCA_963555595.1. NCBI lineage: Eukaryota > Metazoa > Arthropoda > Insecta > Lepidoptera > Drepanidae > Tethea > Tethea ocularis. Next base: position 6,116,584 of record OY741963.1, on the reverse strand, counting down.
CAGGGAAGATGTCGAAGAATGGTGCAAGAAGTGCACAACCTGTGCCGTCGTTAAAGGACCACAAACAAGAAGTAAGGGGAGGCTGAAGCTTTATCAAGTTGGAGCGCCTTGGGAAAGGATCGCCATCGACGTCGCTGGACCATTTCCTGAGACTGATGATGGTAATCGGTACATCATTGTAGTCCAAGACTACTTCAGTAAATGGCCAGAAGTATTCGCGACCCCCAACCAAGAAGCCAAGACTGTAGCAAGAAAGCTCGTTCAAGAAGTGTTCTGCAGATTTGGGGTACCATTAGAAATACACTCAGACCAAGGAAGGAACTTCGAGTCAGCACTGTTCCAGGAAATTTGTCGACTGTTTGGGATACACAAGACTCGGACTACTCCAGCGCATCCACAGTCGGACGGTATAGTCAAGAGATTCAACCAGACGTTAGAAAATCACTTGGCCAAAGTAGTGGAAAGTAATCAACGTACCTGGGACCAGTACATTCCTCTGTTCCTGATGTCCTACCGCTCAGCAGTTCATGACAGCACAAATGAGACTCCAGCTAAGGTCAATTTTGGACGAGAACTACGGCTGCCAATGGATGCAATTACTGGAACTCCACCTGATACACCTAAACCAACTTCGGAATACGTTGCGGATCTACAAGAACAATTAGACACAATCCATGACTTGGTTCGAGAGAACAGCATCAGGACTGGAGAAAGAATGAAGACGCGGTACGATCGCCAGGCCAATACCAATGGGTTTGAAGAGGGAAGTCTTGTATGGCTTCATAACCCATTCAGGAAGAAAGGAAAATCACCCAAGTTCCAAGCCCGCTGGGAAGGCCCATACAAAGTGATAACGCGAATCAATGACATCACGTACCGCATCAAACAAGGACTGAGAGGAAAATTGAAGATCGTCCACGTCGACCGCCTGGCGCGTTATCATGGATCAAATGATGCTCGGGACGAGCATGACTAAGAGGAGGGCAATGTTACGTACAAGGGAAGGGTCAAGATTTTTCTAGAGAGATCCTTGTATTTGTTTTCGTCGGCATTAATAATGCCGCTATTCAAAACAAAGGAATGACCCGCCTATTGTTTCGTTTGTAGCCCCATTGTTCTCGGAGTTCTATGGCTCTGTTTACTTTCCCACGCTTGTTTGAGTCGGGCGGCCGCCGAAACTTGCTCGCGAATATTCTGGAGATCAGGAGGCTCGAATATAAAAGGCGAACGTCGAGCCAGCAACGACAGTTCAGTTCTACGAGCTACCAAGTGAACTTCAAAGCTACTTTAAAATGCGAATAGTGCGATACTCAGTGTGTTATTCAGTGCTATAGTGCTATTGTAAGACAGTGATTAATTGCGATAGAGACGTTTATTAATTGTGACTGTGACTTTATTAGTGATTAATTAATTAAGTTGATATTCTGAATCTAGTCATTAATAAAACTCTTCTACCGTAAATCGCCATATTTTTGTCGTACCCACCCCGGATACGTAACAATATAGATCTACAAGTTGTGTGTCAATATTAAACTGCTTTCCGTATTTTTAAACGACTTCAACAAGGAGGAGGTTCTCAATTCGTCGGAATCTTTTTTTTATGTATGTGCCCCTATTACTCGAAGATGCCTGGACCGATATGGAAAATTCTTTTTTTGTTTGAAACGTGGAACATAAACTACACTTTCGCTGACTTCAAAACAATGTCAGGTTGATTAGAGTCCTACATGGTTATTTTATGCTTTTTAGTGTTTTGAAGTCGGTTCTATTTTTTGTTAAAAGTTTTTTAAACTATCGAGAGTAACCGACGCCATGAGACACCTACCTATTATTTTATTTGTAAACTAGCTATTTCAATTCGATTAATTGATCACTACAGAACATTGAATGTTTTAATTAAAAAAAACAATACCATAAAACATTAAAAGTGACAACCCTACTGCTTCAACGGAGCGTAGGTAATTATTTTATCAACTAGGCTTAGTTTCCATACATCTTTATTCTGTGGCTGGACGACCGACGACGCTACGCCACTTGACGCATATCGTGTCACATGCCGTTATCGCTCCGATATCGTTGTCTCGAGTGTCGTCTCGTTATCGTCGCAGTGTGAAAACGGCCAATAACACGTATCAACGGAATTATATACGCGAGCAGCAATGTAAAGCATACGGTGAGGAACGATCAACATGATATGTTGTAACTCGGGAGACTTTATCGATAGGGATGGTTGATTGTACCATCGTATCGATAAATAAATTGTTTGTTTGTTTCTAACAAGCTTCGTCTATTGTTAGTATTTTAGTTTTGCGTCAAGCGTGTTACACTTAATTAAAAAAAAATAGGAGGATGTTCTTTCTTCGGTTATTTAATTTATGTTTGTTACCTCCGAACTCCGTCATATGTCAACTGATTTGGTAAATTATTTCTTTATTTGGGGTATACTTCCCGATCTGAACTGACGAATTCAGAATTTAAATAGTACTTTTAAAACTTTCACGTACTAAATTCCTATTTTTAAAGAATAAACTGGGTCCACTCGTGAGTACTCGTGACTACGATCAATGCAACATTCAATCGAACCGTCGAGGTTAGTTAGATAAAATAATATTTTGAGAATAGACCCGGTATATTCTCTACAAATGTAACAATTTAAAGGTCGACATGCCGTCGACCGTACGAAAATTAAATATCGATAAAATTTTAACGTCAGTCAATCCCTAGCTAGCGTATATCTAAAATAAATTGCTTATATACACGAATACCAATCGCTCCTATTTTCTGTCTCACGTAGACATGAGAACCCTCGCGCGTATTTGTTTAGATTAGTAGTAGTGAAGATTGTGGGGTCGAAGCGGCGATAGTAGTTCCAGTACAGTAAGGCCTTTCTAACCTATTAATTGTTCTGTGGTAAGGTAGGATACCTGCGGGTGCGGCGCGCATCCAGCGCTGATTGTGCGAGTGTGCAGCGGGCGAGGCGGCGGGGTGCGCGGCGGCGCGGCGCGGGGTGGCGCCGGCCGCGGCCGACGGCGAGGGCGAGGGCGAGGGTGCGCTCGCCTCTGCCTCGCGACCCTCCACCTCCTCCGCCACCGGTTGCTGAACGACATACGCACACACACCAATTTATATGTGTTTCCTACATCGCGATGTTTAAGTCTCTTGTTATCTTAGTACGGGTTCGGGATATATACTGGATATTTTTAGGATTCCATAAACAAAGGTTAAAGCGGGACCCTATTACTTTGAAAGAGCCTGGTAGTGGTGACAGACGTACAGATAGACAGTGTCTGTACGTCTGTCACCACTACCAGGCTGTATCTCATGATCCGAGCTAGACAGTTGAAATTTTCACAGATGATGTATTTCTGTTGCCGCTATAACAACAAATACTAAATAAATCGGACAAGTGCGAGTTAAACTCGTGTGAAGAGGGTTCCGTACATGTTTAACTAAGTTCCATAAATATTTTCAAATCTGACCCAAATATCGTTGATGGTAACTAAAAAAGATTTTTGGCAAAACGTCTTTTCTAAAAATGAGACCTAGCTAGATCGATTCTATAATACACAAAATACAAATAAGGAGGAAAAAATAAAATACATTTAGTAATAATTGTGTTGTTTACGGGTACAGGGCTATAGTACTGATTTTCAGTTGCTGCCACAGGTGACGTCACGGACAACACTGAATAAAATAAATAAAAGAGAACAACGCACTAAATATACACAAAACAAACAATAAAAAAAAGAATAGCACAAAAAATATTTACGATCCTAACATTATAGTACCATAACTACCTGATGCGGAGATGGTGGTTCGCTGCCCTGTGAACTGACAGCTACTGCCTCCTCTTCAGCGCGAGGTTCTTCCCAATCACGTGTATCACCACCTTCCGGTCCTATTGAGTAATAAATAATGGATTTTTATTTTCCAGGCGACTAATAACTTAAAGGGCAGCTAAGATCATCTAGATACGCGAAATAGCTAGCGCTTAAATAAATATTAATATTTTATCATTTTTGGGGTTCCGTACCTCACTCGTATGTCTGTCTGTCTATTCGTCTGTCACAGCCAATTTGCTTCGAAACTACTGGACCGAACAACATTGGTACACATAATATGTAAGTCGGTGACCCAAGCACGGACGTATAACGTTGTAAATAATAGTTATTTGTTATACAAGAGTGCAAAGTTGACCGGAGAAGGATTCAAAAACTAGAAAATTAAAAGATAGTAATAAAAATCAAAATTTGAAAGAGCACGCGGTGAAAAATCTTTGCACTCGAGTGCAACACGAAACTTTTCATCCAACCTCAGAGAGGAAATTACTAAAAAAAAGTAAACCAAGGAGGTTCTGAGTTTTTAACAATTAGGTTTAAGAGGCTAGTCTCTAAGCGTGGGAATTTATCATAGACTACACACATTGACATCTTTTACTCACACATTTGCGTCATAATTTTAACCAAGAAATGGGTGGATTGCCACTGTCCGCGTACTACATGTTATTTAGATAACCACGGTAACCAGTAGGTGCCAGGTCTTACATATAATAATTTTATATTAATTAGCATACACACTTAATTTTGGTTATAGTAGGAGAGCTAACTGAACTATCCTACTAACTCGTTTCCCGCAAAGCTAGTAACAATTTATATGATGTTTTATTTAACATCGGTCAATGAAGAATGTTCTAGGCATCTCGCGGTAGCCTATCATCCCATATATTTTTGGAAGTGTAAAAAACATTTTCACCTCTCTCGCACTTTTGACGTGTAAAAACAAAAAAAGAGATTTTGCTGCGAGCGTGAGGAAAAAATATTCGAACGTCCATCTAGTCTAAAATAAAATGGACGATGGTTTGATCAGAAAATCATTTTAGCCTAGCGATTTAACACATGCACAACATTTTGTGTGTTATTTGTTGAAATTGAAGCTTATGAATTTTTCTATTGCCTTTTTAAGGACACGAAATAATATTTAAAATAAATAACTTAATATTTTTTATATAAAATTGTATAACTTATTTCTTATAAAAATATCGTGTTCAGTTTTCATACAAATGTCAAGCAGTGAAGTTTGCAAACGCAACATCTCAAAAAAAAAGACTTAAAATCGGAATGGCGGATATAATTTTTTTTCAGCTTTAGGTTGATTGAACTATTTCTGTGATATATTCAAAAAATTAGTGCTGGACCGCAATGAAGATAGTTGACTAACTCGTTAAAAGAAGAAGTTTCAAATATTAACTTAATTGTTTTCTCGCTGGTAGAATTGAAAAAATGTGTTTCACACGAGATATTTTGTTTTCTCGTGGTTTTAAATCACTCACTGTGCTCAGTAGTCTACATTAGAATCACTCGCTATGCCCGTGATTCAATTTTTGACTACTTCTTACAAAAATAACGCAAGGTTATTTTTCGCTACGAGAGCGGATTTCAAATCATGAACTAACGAAGTATGTAGTCTAATTTTAAACCACAGTTAGTGATTTAAAGGCACAAGATATTAAAATAAATCTGACAAATGCGAGTTAAACTCGCGTGGAGAGGGTTCCGTACATGTTTAACTACGTTCCATAAATATTTTTAAACCTGACCCAAATTTGTTGATGGTAACTATAAAAAGTTTTTTTTTTTTTTTTGGAAATCGTCTTTTCTAAAAATGAAACCTAGCTAAATCGATTTATCGCCCTCGAAACTCCCTGCATACCAAATTTCATGAAAATCGTTGGAGCCGTTTCCGAGATTCAGATTATATATATATCCATGAATTGCAGGTTTAAAGGCGTTAGATAGACTTCTCATAGGTTTTCCTGTAATCTTTAGGTAAAGAACTATTATCTGATTTTTTTTCAAAATGTTTGGCCCATTAGTTTCGGAAATAAGGGGGGGGGGGGAATGGTCAATTTTCGCCAATTTTTCGCCTATTTTCTTAAATAACTTTAAAACTATTTATATTAAAATTCTAAAAAAAATATATTTGACATCCTGATAAAAAGCCCTTTCATTTGATATGTTACACAATATTGTCTGCAAAACTTTTTTTTTTAATTTTCAAATTTACCCCCCAAAATTAGCCCTCATGTTTGAAATTCATTTATTTACGTAACACGTCCATGTTTGGGTCATCGACTTACATATGTGTACCAACTTTCAACTCAATCCAGTCCAATATTTTCGGACAGACAGACAGACAGACGCACGAGTGATCCTATAAGGGTTCCGTTTTTTTTTTTTCGGAACCCTAAAATTTCTCTCGTGTGAAACATGCAACTTTTCACCTCGACCAGCGAGAAAACAATTAAGACAAAGAAACATTTAACAAAGAATAGAGAAGACTTCAAAACACTACAAATCATAAAATAAATATGTTCGCTTTTTACAATTATATACACTCACCGGCACGGAAACTTGGCCACTTGCGAATATGCTGATAATTTGCAATTGAACATATTTTACTTATTTTTAGTTAATAAAACAAGGGTAGGTGATTTTAATTAATGTCTCTTAAGTCGTTAAAACCTTGAAATTAAAGGATTACTACTACAACCGCATACTAAAATCACACATTTTCACAAAAAATTACGCTCTATTTAAAACGCTACAAAATTGCAAATAAAGCGATTTTCTTTATTGTCTAAACGTTTTAATATCGAGTGTTTCCTCCTCTAGGTCTGCATAACCCCCTACTTGCGATCTCTCAATCTTTAAATGATGTTTCTGACACCAACTTGCAGTATGCTGTTCCAAGCGGTCAACGCTGTATTTCGGAGCTGGTTTAGAGTTTTTGGCGGGTTGGAGGTGGACTTTATCATTATTTAAAGCATGTTCCAGATATGCTCTATTAGATTTAAGTCCAGGATATGAGCTGGCACTGCAGTTTTTGTATGCCGACCTCTTTAAGGTATTCCTCCACACAACTTTCGATGTTTGGATGTGCATTATCGTGCATTTGAAAGAATAGGTTTTCATCAATGAACCCCAAATAAGGTACAACGTAGTCCTGAAAGATCTCCTCGATGTACCGAATAGCTGTTAGTCGATTATCGACGATAACCAATTCGGTACGTGCCTCAGAACTTATACCGGAAGCGGCTGAAAGAAATCATCAACTTTTTCGTCATGGGTGTCGTTTTCATGGTTTTCGAGGGTATTGAAGCCAATAGTGCTATCAAAATGTAAATAAAATAGAATAGTTTTTTTTTTACAAAAGTTGTGTGTGTACCTTCCTCCTGAATTAAGCAGCTTGATCTTTTTGTTTATTAAACCGACACCTTTGAAACTGTCAATATTAAACCGTATTTTAAACTATCGACAGTAACCGACGCCATGAGATACCTATTATTTTATTTGTAAAATAGCTATTTCAATTCGATTCATTGATCACTCCACTTGGGGTAACACGCCCAATGGGGTATGAACCTCGGCTCAGGGCTTACCGGGGATTTTTTTTTTTTTTTTTTGAAAGGACTAAAGTTGGTAGCCTTTGATGGCTGCTCCAACCTTACCGGACAATCGGCGAGCGCAGAGAGCTCTCAGCCGGGTAACATTTAGGTAACCACGCCTGAGGGCACCCCCGAGTGGGGTACGAACCTCGGCTCAGGGCGTTACCGGGGGAAGGGGAGGACTTTGTACGAGTTACGACTAATTGGGGGCGGTCGGATTACTAATGGCAGCTCGGGCCGCTTGAACGGGACGAGACTGACTGGGACGTCGCGGCGGTCCTCGCCGTTGAGGACGGTAGCGTAATCGGTTTTGTGTACTTTTACGAGCTTCGTCAGCTTCGATCTGAGCTAATGTTATGGGGTCATCCGGCTCCCTGAGGGCTTGCCTTGGTCTAAGGATACGGAGTATACGGGAGGGCGTGTACGTTGCGGCTTTCACTATAAGAGGGTTGCGGTGATTAACGGCGGTATTGAAAAATCTGCGTGAGGCGCGTTTTATAAATTGTTTTAACGTGGGGAGACCTAAATCAATGTGGAGATTTTCATTACGCATGTACCACGGCGCGCCCGTGGCTTTGCGCATGAAACAGTTTTGAATCACCTGAAGGCTATGGATCCGTGCAGGAGCTGCATGTGCGAACACAGTACTAGCATAGGTCATAATGGGGCGGATACACGTGGTATATAGTCTAACCTTGCTTTTGAGGGCAAGTTTAGACTTATGATTCAATAAAAAGTGGAGGCGCCCTAACACAAAGGCGGCGCGCGCGCGGACCGCTTTAATGTGGGCATCAAAGGTCAAACGATCATCGAGAATTACTCCGAGATATTTGGCTTGCCTTTCCCAGGGGATTGGTTCACCGAATAGAGTAACTGCCTTTGGAGGGGTGGGGGTACCTCGATGGTAGGGTCTGGGGAATAGGACCGCCTGGCTTTTGACAGGGTTGATTTCGATCCTCCATTTCCGAAACCAGGCGCCTAGGGCGTTAGCCGCGGTTTGGAGGTTCTTAACAATGACCGAGGGTGACTTACTAGAGCAGTAGACCGCGGTGTCGTCCGCAATAAGAGCTAACTGCACTTTGTCGGTCTTTGGCATATCACTCGTGTAGAGTGAGAATAGCAAGGGAGGTTACCGGGGAAGGGGGAGGACTTTGTACGAGATACGACTAATTGGGGGCGGTCGGGTTACTAATGGCAGCTCGGGCCGCTTGAACGGGACGAGACTGAGTGGGACGTCGCGGCGGTCCTCGCCGTCGAGGACCGTAGCGTGATCGGTTGTGTGTTGTGTACTTTTACGGGCTTCGTCAGCTTCGATCTGAGCTAATGTAATATCCGGGTCATCCGGCTCGCTGAGGGCTTGCCTTGGTCTATGGATACGGAGCATACGGGAGGGCGTGTAGGTTGCGGCTTTCACTATAAGAGAGTTGCGGTGTTTAACGGTGGTATTGAAAAAAATTGCGCGAGGTGCGTTTTATAAATTGTTTTATTTACTCTCATATCGTAATGTTCTAATTATGAAATCAAAAACAGTACTTTAATGACCCACTTTACGAACACCCATGTATAATGAAATTAAATAATCGGGCAAGTGCGAGTTAAACTCGCATGGAGAGGGTTCCGTACATGTTTAACTAAGTTCCATAAATATTTTTTAATTTGACCCAAATTTGTTGATGGGTGACTAAAAAAAGTATGTAGGTATAGTGCTGGATTGTAGAGAGAAATTACTGAATACATTATCTATTGTTAAATTCTCAAAAAAACCACTCTCGCAACTTAGCGAGCATCGCAATAGAGGTACTGTCACACAGCTGAGAGGCAACGTACGTGGGCCTAACTTCGCTTTACAAGAAATTGTATGTGACAATGTCAACTGCCACCCAACACGCTATGTACGAATACGAGACACGCGTGGTTTGCACGAATGTGGCGACCACGCAGTTCAACGCTATGCACGCGGTACACGAAAACGTGCGTAGCTTCACTGCAAGAGGTGGGATCATATAGATTTATCGTCTGAAGAACTGTCTAGCAAAGCTCATGCCAATGCCATTCTATAAGTACAAAATATTTACGAGAAACACGAAACGTGTCTGTTCCACAAGGCGTATGATTCAAAAGTATGCTGCGTTATAGTTGTAATAGTCCTTAGTTTCGTTTATAGGTGTGCTGCAGTGGAAACGTAGACCCATTTTTCAAACAAACGAACCCACGCAGTTAAAATGCACCGCGTGCTTGACCACAGCGTTTGCCGCAGTGGGACAGCACCTTAATTTGTGCGCCGCGCTCGTTTATCTCAGACCGATGAAAAATTAAAGACGGATAGATCTGCCATTAAAAGTGAAGTACGTAGTATGAAGACAAATCGACAATATAAAGACAGCCGGTCGTTAGTGTTAGTATAGTTTAGCTTAAGACGTAATAATAATATCAAAAAAAACACTTACGAAATTATGCCGTCGTGCAACATAAACAGATGCAAAAACAATTCGTGTTTAAAGAAAAAGGATTTTGAGATTACGGTTGACAAGAAAGTAACCGATTCTCTGTGTAATTTTATTACTATTCACAATAATATTCGATGTCATTTGACAGAACAATTTTTTGACGCCATTGGATCAGGGTTGCAAGTCGTTTTTTTTTAATATATATGAATATGTCACTTGTACTTGAGAGTCTCAGCAAGCTTACAATATTATTCTCTCGCACAAATACGCAAATGCGCTCGTATCTATTTTGTCTTCAGTTATTTTGTCACCGTTGTTTACGATCGTTACGTCTTATTTTTTTAATAAGTCTACGCAGTTTAAATAAGTCTTTCAAATCAAGCGTCGCGTAAAAAATATTTTTTTAGACCTTCACAGTAAGCCCTTTTCGATTGATATGTGATACGGTACAGCTTGCAAAACTTTATTTTATGTTCTAATTTGCTCCTTAAACGGGCCTTACCTACTTAACACATCCATTTCAGGATCACAGAAATACATGTGTACTAAATTTTAACTCAAACCGAAGCAAAATGGATGGTAACATTACAAGTGCAAATGAAGTTGATAAGCAAGAATTGAGAAATTTCCTATGTTACTTTAAATACCAGTGGTAAGTGACGCCGAACGCCCAGACGAAGGTCACGGGTTACAATGAGCTTGAGCTTTCGGTGAAGGAAAACATCATGAGGAAACCTTAGCACGGTGGTAGGATACTTTGTAGTACCTACCCGCCTGGCTACCACCCTCAAGTTGAAAATCTGTCGCCAAGCACCTTTTGGTGTGTTCCGGCAGCTACACTTGAGAGCTAGTTCCCTTCTAGGCTTTGTGTGCTTACCACCATCGGCCACATCATCACTGACCACGGAGAGATTGTGGTCAAACACAGGCCTATACGCGTAAAAAAAAAACCAGTACTTGGATGACCGGTTTTTTTTTTGGTAAATCTTGTTTTCTAATAATGAAACCTAGCTAGATCGATTTATCGCCCCGAAACCCCCTGCATACCAAATTTTATGAAAATCGTTGGAGCCGTTTCAGAGATTCAGATTATATAAATATATCCATGAATTTCTCGTTTAAAGATATTAGTTAGACTTATTATAGGTTTTCCTGTAATCTATAGGTAAAGAACTATTATCTGTATTTTTTTCAAAACTTTTGGCCCAGTAGTTTCGGAAATAAGGGGGGGGGGGAATGGTCAATTTTTCGCCTATTTTCTTAAATAACTTCAAAACTATTTATATTAAAATTATAAAAAATATATTTGAAATCCTCACAACATGCCCTTTCATTTGAAATGTCACACAGTATAGTCTGCTAAACTTTTTTTTTAATTTTCTAATTTACCCCCCAAAAGTAGCCCCCATGTTTGAAATTTATTTATTTACGTAACACATCCATGTTTGGGTCAATGACTTACATATGTGTACCAAGTTTCAACTCAATCCAGTCCAATATTTTTCGACAGACAGACAGACAGACAGACGGACAGACAAACGAGTGATCCTATAAGGGTTCCGTTTTTTTTTCTTTAGAGTTTCGGAACCCTAAAAATTATATTATAGTACAGTTTTCTTCCCAAGATAATGCTATAATAGTAGTTTAGGTTCTTAATAGTATCACACGAGTTTTTAATACCTAATTATATGCAGTATCATACAGTACTTTATCTAAACTCATATAAATAATGTAATTTAAAAAAATAGAAAAGTCGATAGTATTTTTCTACCAACTTTTAAAAAAGAAAAAAAAATATTGATATTTTTGTGACATTTTTGGTCAAAATTATATATGTAGTCAAAAACAATAAAATAAACAGACACAATAATCATATACCTAATCAAATCCGTGTTGCCAACTCCCAAAAATTATTACCTCTAAAGTTCAAGTCAAAAATTTGTCACATTGATACTGATTGATTATACTATTGATAGGTCCAAAGTGTACATTAATAGAAAAAAAGTTATTTTATAGCAATCTTAGGAACACAACTGTACTATAATGAATCATTATACACGGGTGTGCCTAAAGTGGGTCATTAAAGTACTGATTTTGATTTCATAATAAGAACATTACGATATGAGAGTAGATAATTAGTGGTTTATGATACTGTTGCATAATATGTATAATTATGTGCAGTATCATACAGTACTTTATCTAACCTCATATAAATAATGTAAAAAAAATCGATAATATTTTGTCATAGGTTTTCATTACTTCCGGGTATCGATTATTCGTCATTTCCATTGCCGCCTCCACAATTTCAGATCCAAGTTTATTTCACTGCTATTTTTCTGTCATTTTTGGCCAAACAATTAACTCACACTCGTTTTTTTATAACCCCTATTATGCAACAGTATCATAAACTACTATTATCGCACTTATTTACAAACTTTATTAACGTCTGGGAATTGTTTATAACGGGCAAAATCGTCTTGCGATTTGCAGGATGACCCGGATATTACATTAGCTCAGATCGAAGCTGACGAAGCCCGTAAAAGTACACAACCGATCACGCTACGGTCCTCGACGGCGAGGACCGCCGCGACGTCCCACTCAGTCTCGTCCCGTTCAAGCGGCCCGAGCTGCCATTAGTAACCCGACCGCCCCCAATTAGTCGTAACTCGTACAAAGTCCTCCCCCTACCCCGGTAAGCCCTGAGCCGAGGTTCATACCCCATTGGGCGATTGCACACTGCGACGATAACGACACGACACTCGAGACAACGATATCGACCAACGATATCGGAGCGATATCGGCGTCGTCGGTCGTCCAGCCACAGTATAAAGATGTAACAGTATGGAAACTAAACCTAGTTGATAAACTAATTACCTACGCTCCGTTGAAGCCTACGCTCATAGGTTGTCACTTTTTAAATGTTTTACGGTATTGTTATTTTTTTAATTAAAACATTCAATGTTCTGAAGTGAAGTGATCAATGAATCGAATTGAAATAGCTAGCTATCTCATGTCGTCGGTTACTGTCGATAGTTTAAATTACGGTTTAATATTGACAGTTTCAAAGGTGTTGGTTTAATAAACAAAAAGATCAAGCTGCTTAATTCAGGAGGAAGGTACACACACAACTTTTGTAAAAAAAACTGTTCTATTTTATTTACATTTTGATAGCACTATTGGCTTCAATACCCTCGAAAACCATGAAAACGACACCCATGACGAAAAGTTGATGATTTCTTTCAGCCGCTATCTTGAATTTAGATTTTGACAGTAGGTACTATCGGCTTTAACACCCTCCAAAACCATGGAAACGACATCCATATCGAAAAAGATGATAATCCATTGCTGCCGCCATCTTTGATTTCTATACTTTCTATACAGCACTAAAACATGTTTTTTTTTATTCAAATGTTATGTACTGCGCAGTTGCGAAATAACTCGCTAAAAGACTTCTAGGACTGGACAACAATTGACGAAATTGACATTTTTCGCAATTTCAGCTTGCCTAAAGCACCTTCTCAAAATTCGTTATCAGCTCTTGGGCTATAAGTAAACATAGTATTAGTATATTCGTAATATTTATTAGATTTAACACCAAACAAAATTTCAACCTCAAATAATAACACATCAAATGTTGTAACGACACTTTAAGACCAAAAGCTGTAACGACTCTTTTAGTTTTCAGTCAGTTTTAGACGTTAGTTGTAAGCCGTGCGGCGTGCGCGTGTTTCTCTGTCTGTCTCTCTTTCTCTCTCTCATAGAAAGCGTGAACTTCGTTCCATCCGGGTGTCCCTTAACACCTCTCATGTTTTTTAAAGGTTCCGAAAAAAAAAAAACGGAACCCTTATAGGATCACTCGTGCGTCTGTCTGTCTGTCAGAAAATATTGGACTGGATCGAGTTGAAAATATGTACACATATGTAAATCGGTGACCCAAACATGGACGTGCTACGTAAATAAATGAAATTCAAACATGGGGGCTAATTTTGGGGGGAAATTAGAAAATAAAAAAAAAGTTTTGCAGACTGCAGACTACACACTACGACACTATTTTGTAACAGTGTAACTTATGAAATGAAAGGGTTTGTTGTGAGGATCTCAAATATATATTTTTTAAATTTTAATACAAATATTTTTGAAGTTATTTAAGAAAACAGGCGAAAAATTGGCGATAATTGACCATTCCCCCCCCCCCCCCCGATTATCTCCGAAACTTTTTGAAAAAATAAATATAATAGTTCTTTACCTATAGATTACAGGAAAACCTATAAGAAGTCTATCTAATACATTTAAACCTGCAATTAATGCATATATACCTAGTCAGGTCATAAGTATTGTCACACAATAAAAACTTTTCTTTTAGAAAAGTTTATTGAATTCGAATTTCGAATTGTTCATGAAAATAAAAATGTATACTATTTAGAATTTTACTCATTTTTAAATATGGAGTGGACACTTAAAGAAGACCGTGTTGCAGTTATTGCGGTTATTGCGTTGCATCGTTGCGGTTACGCGCCAGTTCAAATTATTGACATACTGAAAAATTTTAATATAACCAAAAGATTCGTTTATCGTACCATCAAACGATACAATGAAGACTCTAGTGTAGATGACAGGTCAAGAAGTGGTCGCCCTCGGTCTGTTAGGACTCCAGCAGTGATAAAAGCTGTGAAGGCGCGAATTCAAAGAAATCCCAAACGTAAGCAGAAACTGTTGGCCCTTCAGATGGGGTTAAGCAGAACCACGGTGAAAAGGGTGTTAAATGAAGGCTTAGGGCTTCGGGCATATCGAAGAAAAACAAGACATCGTTTGAATGCTCGTCTAATGGACCTGAGACTGAAGAGATGCGGCGCTTTGTTGAAGCGGTACGCGGGAAAAAAATATCGGGAAATTCTTTTTTCGGATGAAAAAATTTTTACCGTAGAAGAGAGCTACAACAAACAAAATGATAAGGTGTACGTAGTGAAGAAGCGAGCAACCGTATTCCGCGTGTCCAACGAGGTCATTTTCCATCCTCGCTCATGGTATGGTTGGGAGTTTCTTATTGGGGCTTAACAGAGGTACATTTTTGTGAGAAAGGTGTAAAAACGAATGCAGTTGTGAATCAAAATACAGTCCTGACGAACCTTGTGGAACCTGTTTCTCATACCATGTTCAATAACAGGCACTGGGTATTCCAACAAGATTCGGCGCCAGCTCATAGAGCGAAGAGCACACAAGACTGGCTGGCGGCGCGTGAAATCGACTTCATCCGGCACGAAGACTGGCCCTCCTCCAGTCCAGATTTGAATCCGTTCGATTACAAGATATGGCAACACTTGGAGGAAAAGGCGTGCTCAAAGCCTCATCCCAATTTGGAGTCACTCAAGACATCCTTGATTAAGGCAGCCGCCGATATTGACATGGACCTCGTTCGTGCTGCGATAGACGACTGGCCGCGCAGATTGAAGGCCTGTATTCAAAATCACGGAGGTCATTTTGAATAAACTTTAGTGTCATAAGAATCTATGTTTTGTTAAGTTCATTTTGGTATATAAATGGTGTAACCATATCTATACTAATATTATAAAGAGGAAAGATTTGTTTGTTTGTTTGTTTGTAATGAATAGGCTCCGAAACTACTGGACCGATTTCAAAAATTCTTTCACCTTTGGAAAGCTACATTATCCCCGAGTAACATAGGCTATATTATATTTAAAAAAAAATTAGGGATCCTTACTAAAACTCCAATAATGTAACATAAGGTGTAAAAAAAGACCTGAAAAATTCCTTACGTCGCGTGCGCTGCGAAAACTATTGATGATAGAACAAAATCATTTACTACGACTTTGCAGAACTCATCATTATCTACAAAAAGTGTCGCGACAGCATATGTCTAAATATTATAGTTATGTCACAGTAAGCAGTTTTTTATTCTAAAATATTAATTTATATATGCCGCCTCTTGAAAAGGCTCTTCATTTGTACCTTGGTATTAATCCTCATCAAAATAAATTACTTTATATTCAAGACGGCTTTAATACCTTTTTATAACTTTTTGAATTATTCAATTCGGACATTTCATTCGGAAGATATCACGAGTTTAAAAATGCAAGTATTAGAAAAAAGTCGCGTGGTTGTCGCTCACCGCGCTCAGCTAGCCAGCATGCGATGTATGCTCCATGTAAGCGTCACTGGGGTACGGGGGGGGAGTCAATGTAATCTATATATATAAAAGAAAGTCGTGTTAGTTACTCCACTTATAACTCAAGAACGGCTGAACCGATTTAGCTGAAAATTGGCAGGGAGGTAGTTTAGAGCCAGGAGAAGGACATAGGATAAGTAGGTAGGGGTAGGTAGGGTAGGTAGGTAGGGTAGGTAGAGGTAGGTAGGGTAGGTAGGTAAGGTAGGTAGGGGTAGGTAGTTAGGTAGGGGTAGGTAGTTAGGTAGGGGTAGGTAGTTAGGTAGGGGTAGGTAGATAGGTAGGGGTAGGTAGATAGGTAGGGGTAGGTAGATAGGTAGGGGTAGGTAGGGTAGGTAGGTAAGGTAGGTAGGGGTAGGTACTTAGGTTAGGGGTAGGTAGTTAGGTAGAGTAGGTAGGTAAGGTAGGTAGGGGTAGGTAGGTAGGTCCCAGTTTTATTTTTGTTCTCAGGGCAGGACAACGTCTGCCGGGTCAGCTAGTAATGAATAAACTTGTTTCAATTATTTTATATTAAACATGTGACAGAATTTATGACCTGACTAGGTATAACCTGAATCTTGGAAACGGCTCCAACGATTTTCATGAAATTTGGTATGCAGGGACATTTAGGGACAATAAATCGATCTAGCTAGGTTTCATTTTTACAAAAATATTTATGGAACTTAGTTAAACGTGTACGGAACTCCACGCGAGTTTAACTCGCACTTGTCCGATTTATTTTAATTTACCCCCAAAAGTAGCCCCCATGTTTGAAATTCATTTAATTACGTAACACGTCCATGTTTGGGTCACCCATAATGTGTACCAAGTTACAACTCAATCCAGTCCAGTATTTTCAGACAGACAGACGGACGCACGAGTGATCCTATAAGGGTTCCGTTTTTTTTTCGGAACCCTAAAATCGAGCAAAGCTCGGTCAACCTGGTACTGTTAGGTATATTAAGGAAAGTAGCAGGTCGTGTCATCTGTACAAGACAAGACCGGACGTGTTGTTATCCAACAGGTCGTCGACAAGCATGTCACAGATTTAAGAGGCTAGTCTCCAAGCGTGGGAATTTATCATAGACTACACACATTGACATATTTTACTCACACATTTGCGTCATCATTTTAACAGAGAAATGGGTGGATTGCCACTGTCCGCGTACTACATGTTATTTAGATAACCACGGTACAACCAGTACGTACCAGATCTTACATATAATAATTTTATATAATTTTATATTTAGCATACACACTTAATTTTGGTAGGAGAGCTAACTGAACTATCCTACTGACTCGTATCCCGCAAAGCTAGTAACAATTTATATGATGTTTTATTTATCATCGGTCAATGAACAATGTACCGTTCTAGCACGGTAATGATTATAATATTACCGTGGTTCTAGGCATCTCGCGGTAGCGTATCATCCCTTATATTTTTGAAAGTGTAAAAAACATTTTCACCTCTCTCGCACGAAAAAAGCACTTTTGACGTGTAAAAACAAAAAAAGCTATTTTGCTGCGAGCGTGAAGAAAAGTGATTCGAACGAACACCGCCTTCTAGAGCACTACCACCATCTTGTCTAAAATAAAATGGACGCTGGTTTGATCAGAAAATCATTTTAGCCTAGCGATTTAACACATAGGCACAACATTTTGTGTGTTATTTTTTGAAATTGAAGTTTATGAATTTTACTATTGCCTTTTTAAGGACACGAAATAATATTTAAAATAAATAACTTCATATTTTAAATATTATTTTTATATAAAATTGTATAACAAATTTCCTATAAAAATATCATGTTCAGTTTTGATACAAATGTCAAGCAGTGTAGTTTCCAAACGCAACATCTAAAAAAAAAACACTTAAAATCGTAATGGCGGATATCAATTTTTTTCAGCATTACGATGTGCTGGACCGCAATGAAGATAGTTGACTAACTCCAAAAGCGTTAATAGAACAAGTTTCAAATATTGACTTAATTGTTTTCTCGCTGGTAGAATTGAAAAAATGTATTTCACACATTGTTTTCTCGTGGCTTTAAAACACTCATTGTGCTCAGTAGTCTACATTAAAATCAATCGCCCGTGATTCAATTTTTGACTACTTCTTACAAAAATAACGCAAGCAAAGTTATTTTTCGCTACGAGTGCGGATTTCAAAACATGAACTAATGAAGTATGTAATCTAGAATTGAATCAAGAGCGTAGCAGTGATTCTAATTTTAAAATTCTTTAACTACTAACCACAGTGAGTGATTAAAGGCACGAGATATAAAAAAAAATGCTCTCGTGTGAAACATGCAACTTTTCACCTCGACCAGCGAGAAAACAATTAAGACAAAGAAACATTTAACAAAGAATAGAGACGACTTCAAAACACTACAAATCATAAAATAAACATGTTCGCTTTTTACAATTATATATAAAGATCCATTTATGGTAAATAGTTAATGTGATATGGAAAGATGTTATTTCTTTTTACTACACTATATTTATGTTTATTAAACTTTACTTAGTCCAATCTTTGAAATGATTCCCATTGTCTTAACTAGTCGGTGGCCAATCGTATAATTCGCCAAATCATTATATTCCTAACCTAACCTATATCATGATTTGACGAATTATACAGGCTGATTTTTAAATGGTATAGTAGGCCGAAATGGCATTGATGTATACCTTATACAGATCATGAAAAATCAATTTTAGAGTTTATATAATAAATCATAATAATAATTAATATCCTGGGACATTCTTCACACACGGTTAAGAGTGGAAAACAATATTACAATATTTATATACAAACGAAAGATATCAATCAATCAATCAATCAATAAATTAGTTCATCGTTATATATACACTGCAATGTGAGTCTAACTGAGTATCAATTAAATTACTCGAGCGAGTATAATATAGCTATTTTGCCCTGTTAGTACTATTCTGATTGCGAGTAAAGGCTTTTACTAGAGATTTTCGATAAACTTGTAAATCTTGTCATCGTAATGGTAGTGCTCAGGCACCTGAAATTTTGTAGGATTACTGATAATGATGTACACTATCCTTAGAATTCGGGTTAAAATACCATTTCAAAATCATGCTGTATACATAGAAGAAAGTAAGAAGAAAGCCTGTGAAAATTCATCTGTAATTGCAAACTTTTTGAGAAAAAAAAGGAAGGAACTAATTGAGCGACACTGAAGACGAATTAATATTTTTAGTGTTGTTGTTTATCTGTATGTTTGTATACATTAGTTTGAGTTTAAAATATTTATGACTTTCAATAATTTTGAAACATCACAGTTATGTAGGTAGTAACAATATTGACAGTCAGTCTTAATGTCTTATTGAGCAGTCGCGACCCAACTTATGCAAAAAACAAAATTCATCGTCGAGCTCAAACTGGCGTGCTCTCACCTTTGATTCTAAAAAGGTACTGAAAATGTTTGATACACGCATTCGAAATAATTCAAATCAATTTCAAATAAATACGGTGACGTTCCGCCATACAAATTACTATGAAAAATGGCGGACGAATTTCATGAATATTTAAACGTAGATTATTGTTATGGTGTTAGTTTGTAAAAAAAACTGAGACGGTGAAGGTGGGTATCATACTTTAAGTTATATTTTATACAAAAAGATTTATAATAAATTCATTCGAAATAATGTAAATTTGGAAAACCGCAAAGGTCAATTTTAGGTTTTGAGATAATTTATTATGTTTTTTTTCTGGAAATGAGAAAATATTTCAAAAATATGGCTAGGTGAAGGTGTTGATATACCTGTTTAGATTGTAAAATGTCTTTGAGATGTTATTAAATGTGGGTTTTTTGCCGTTATTTTTGGGAAACCGTAACACATGTTTTAGCGTTTTTCAGGGAATGGGGTCTTAATAGATTTCCCTTTATAATGGACAACCTTATTTTGAAAATTTCATGTGGAAAAACAAAGTTAACTAGCTATCAGTGACCTTCGCTGTCAGATGGCCGACGCCCAATAGGATATGTAGTACGGTACGTACGCAAGTGTTCGTGCGGCGAGGCGGGCGGCAGCGCGGCGGCGAGGTCGGGGTGCGTGTCGTGGTGCGTGGCGGGTGCACCGGCCTCCGCGAACGTGAACCGCGCACCGACGCCACCCGCGCCCAAACCCCCACCTCCACCCGACCCTACGCCCCCACTCGCGCCACCTCCTCCACCCCCACCCCCACCCGCGCCAAGTGGTGATACCACTGCCTCGCCAAACCTGCATAAACACAAAAATCACTTCACATTCAAAGGAACACATACAATAATCAATTTCATCAATAAGTAGCCATGGCACCAGAAGCATGATGCAAATACTACTGCTTCTCTTCTTACATTTCATGAATTTTGGGGAGATAAATCGATCTAGCTAGGTTTAATTTTTAGAAAACGTCGTTTAAATAATCGGGCAAGTGCGAGTTAAACTCGCATGGAGAGGGTTCCGTACATGTTTAACTAAGTTCCATAAATATTTTTGCTATTTTTGCAACACGCTATGTACGAATACGAGACACGCGTAGTTTGCACGAATGTGGCGACCACTCAGTTCAACGCTATGCACGCGGTACACGAAAACGTGCGTAGCTTCACTGCAAGAGGTGGGATCATATAGATTTATCGTCTGAAGAACTGTCTAGCAAAGCTCATACCAATGCCATTCTATAAGTACAAAATATTTACGAGAAACACGAAACGTATCTGTTCCACAAGGCTTATGATTCAAAAGTATGCTGCGTTATAGTTGTAATAGTCGTTAGTTTCATTTATATGTGTGCTGCAGTGGAAACGTAGACCTATTTTTCAAACAAACGAACCCAGTTAAAATGCGCCGCGTGCTTGTCCACAGCGTTTGCGGCAGTGGGACAGCACCTTAATTTGTGCGCCGCGCCGCTGCGCTCGGTATTATTATTAGTTTATCTCAGACCGATGAAAAATTAAAGACGGATAGATCTGCCATTAAAAGTGAAGTACGTAGTATAAAGACAAATCGGCAATATAAAGACAGCCGGTCGTTAGTGACGAAGAGCTGAAGACGTAATAATAATATCAAAAAATCACTTACGAAATTATGGCGTCGTGCATCATAAACATATGCAAAAACAATTCGTGTTTAAAAATCTCAAAATCCTTTAGATTTTGAGATTAAGGTTGACGAGAAAGTAACCGATTCTCTGTGTAATTTTATTACTATTCACAATAATATTCGATGTCATTTGACAGAACAATTTTTTGACACCATTGGATCAGGGTTGCAAGTCATCGATTTTTTTTAATATATATGAATATGTCACTCGTACTTGAGAGTCTCAGCAAGCTTACAATATTATTCTCTCGCACAAATACGCAAATGCGCTCGTATCTATTTTGTCTTCACTTATTTTGTCACCGTTGTTTACGATCGTTACGTCTTATTTTTTTAATAAGTCTACGCAGTTTAAATAAGTCATTCAAATCAAGCGTCGCGTAAAAAATATTTTTTTAGACCTTCAAAGTAAGCCTTTTCCGATTGATATGTATTACGGTACAGTTTGCAAAACTTTATTTTATGTTCTAATTTGCTCCTTAAACGGGCCTTACCTACTTAACACATTCATGTCAGGGTCACAGAAATACATGTGTACTAAATTTAAACTCAAACCGAAGCAAAATGGACATTTGCACTTGTAATGTTACCATACAAGTGCAAATGAAGTTGATAAGCAAGAATTGAGAAATTTCCTATCTTACTTTAAATACCAGTGGTAAGTGACGCCGAACGCGGAGACGAAGGTCACGGGTTACAATCCTACAATGAGCTTGAGTTTTCTGTGAAGGAAAACATCGTGAGGAAACCATAGCACGGTGGTAGGATACTTTGTAGTACCCGCCTGGCTGGCTACCACCCTCAAGTTGAAAATCTGTCGCCAAGCACCTTTCGGTGTGTTCCGGCAGCTGCACTTGAGAGCTAGTTCCCTTCTAGGCTTTGTGTGCTTAACACAATCGGCCACATCATCACTGACCACGGTGAGATTGTGGTCAAACACAGGCCTATACGGGTAAAAAAAAAACCAGTACCTTGATGACCGGTTTTTTTTTTTGGGAAATCTTGTTTTCTAATAATGAAACCTAGCTAGATCGATTTATCGCTATGCTATGGGGAATGGTAATTTTTCGCCAATTTTTCGCCTATTTTCTTAAATAACTTCAAAACTACAAAATATTAAAATTATAAAAAAAAAATTTTTTGAAATCCTCACAATATGCCCTTTCATTTGATATGTCACACAATATAGTCTGCTAAACTTTTTTTTTTAATTTTCTAATTTACCCCCCAAAAGTAGCCCCCATGTTTGAAATTCATTTAATTACGTAACACATCCGTTTGGGTCACTGACTTACATATGTGTACCAAATTTTAACTCAATCCAGTCCAATATTTTCGGACAGACAGACAGACGGACAGACAGACAGACAGACGGACAGACAAACGAGTGATCCTATAAGGGTTCCGTTTTTTTTTCTTTAGAGTTTCGGAACCCTAAAAAATACGAGTAAAGCTCGGTCAACCAGGTACTATTACTTTAAATACCATAGTTTTGCCCAGTATTAATGAGGATAAGGGGGATGGTCTTCAAAACTATTCTTAAAATTCTTATATATCTGAAAATTATATAAAAATAATAGATACTGAAAATTAGCCCTTTCATTTGATATGTCACACAATATACACTGACGGACACATAAACTGCATCAAAGCACGACTTTGAAATAAATAAATAGGGAACATTCTTATTCTGTATGGGGGCGATGAGGCCTGCACTGACGTCCCGCTTGGGGTGTATTGTACATTCCCCCCTACCAGCTTTACCCAAGCCATCCTAGCTCCTTAAAGTAGCGGAGTGTGGCCTTGGGGTGACAAATTTGTTTCAGTGATGTGGGTATTGCTATTAACAATGGTGGCGAAAGCATCCTTGAAACTGTTTCCACGATTTGTGGCTCCCGCAAACCCGTCTGGTTCTGATTTTTTCCGTGGCTGTACAGTGCAATAACACATGTTCCACAGTTTCATCCACCTGCATACAGCCCCGACATAGGGGGCTGTCCGTAGCTCCTATCTTATGTAAGTGGTAATTTAAATTGCAGTGGCCTGTAATTAGGCCTACAATCATCCATAAGTCTGTTCTCTGTAACTTTAGTAAGTTGTTCGTGACTCTCCTATCGGGGGCTGGGAGGGCGGTCTCTGTGAGGAGGGAGGAAGGAATAGGGAACATTACGCAAAGCTCGGTGGCGCCACTCGCAGAAACAGTAAACAAACCACCAAATGCAAACCGTCGTGGTGAGCCTTATCGCTTAATTTAGCAATATTTTATGAAAACTATTTTATATTACTAACTACATATAAAGGTATAATGGCATCCTACGGTCATCTAAAAGTTGATGCTTCGGGAACGTGGTGCGAGTGCGAGAAGGATTTGGTGGAAAGGTACGATAATAAACATCATTAACTTACTAATTGAAACATTTATCAATTGTAATTAATCTAAATTCACTCAATTATCTTATTTCAGGCTTATATTGTACGACAATAATAATAACTTTTGCAATTTCATTGTAGAAACGCCCTTTTACATACGAAATTACACAACACGCAAATGTTTATTTACTCCAAATCAAGAGTATAAGGATATTAATGCAAGCACCATATTACCACCAATCACGATAGGGGAATAATACACTCTTCCCAATTTTAATCTCAATGTTAGAATTAAATTATTTTCATCAAGCTTTGAATAACTTGTCAAAAACTTTGCTTACATTGCGGTAATACTTCCTATTAAAAAGTGGTTATAATTTACAATTGAAAAAATGTTTAAAAACACGCCTTTTTCATAATTGGTTCCGCAAAGACCTGATTAGGGTTATTAAACGGTCTTGTGGTATATTGTCCCAATCTTATGAAATTGCTATTCTGAGTGCTGCCTATTTCTCACATATACAGCTCTTTTTAAATTGTCCTAAAATATGTCTCCTTACCCGTCATTTCGTCTAGGAACATAGAGTGTAGGTGTAGATGGAACTATACTATCGTCCCCGTCGTCACCTCCGTTGCCGCCAAGAGAAAGAGCCCCACTCGCTGCAAAAAATAACAAACTTTAAGTAACAGTAAATAATCCCACTAAGCGGTAATGCAAACCGAATTATGACGATCGGAAGGTATATTATTGTATTATTTATTTATTAATTATTAGAAACAAGCGTTCATATAAAAACAATAGGTATTATTTTCAAACATAACCAGACCTAATCTAATACCTTTAAACGAACAATTCTTGTATATACAGTGTGCCTGGTCATGAACTAGTGATATTTTAGGTACTTATATTTCAACACTTTTTATACAAAAATACACGACACACTCGGGTCCAACTCGAGGTGTAGATGTTTGAACATAGCATATGCGCAAGCATAAAAGGCCTTTGTTAAGGGGGAGGCTTCGGTTGGAGCGCGAAATTCAAATTTTATAACGTTTTTTGCAAATTGCAGCTCAGTTATAGGTCGTAAGTTATCAACATGTTATTTGCGAGAAGAATGGTAGTATATTTACTGATTAATAACAAAGAAATCATCAAAATATTCCTCCAAGGTATATTACTGACATATGCGACTATTTCATGAAAATGTTACTAATATACCTAATGGAGAGGGTTCCGTACATATTTAACTAAGTTCCATAAATATTAAATCTGACCCAAATTTGTTGATGGTAACTATAAAAAGTTTTTTTTTTTCAAACAGTGTTTTCTAAAAATGAAACCTAGCTAGATCGATTTATCACCCCCGAAACCCCCTGCATACCAAATTTCATGAAAATCGTTGGAGCCGTTTCCGATAGGTATTCAGATTATATATATGAATTGGCATACATCAATGATCTGCCCTATATGGTAAATGAATTGTGCGATATAATTTTATTTGCTGATGACACTTCGCTAATTTTTAAAGTAGATAGAAAAGACACAGAACTTACGCAGCTCAATTACACGTTATCCACTGTGTCGAAATGGTTTGCAGCCAATAATCTCATGCTTAATTCCTCTAAAACTAAGTGTATAAGGTTTTCTCTCCCCAATGTTGCTAGGAATGACAGTCATGTCCTAGTCGATGATGTTAGACTCGAACTAGTTGATAAGACAGTTTTTCTCGGCATAACATTAGATAGTAAAATACAATGGGGTCCTCATATAGAAAGCTTAGCTAGTAAATTGAGTTCCGCCGCTTTTGCAGTTAGAAAAATTAGAAATATAACAGATGTGGCTACAGCTAGGTTGGTTTACTTTGCGTATTTCCATAGTTTGATTTCCTACAGTCTCCTGCTATGGGGCTCGGCTGCGGATTTGGAATCTATCTTTATCTTGCAGAAAAGGGCCATTCGTGCAATCTATTGCTTGGGTCCTCGCGAATCCTTACGAAATCGGTTTAAGGAATTTGACATATTAACCTTACCTTCGCTATACGTTTATGAAAATATTATGTTTGTTCGTAAAAATTTAAATCTATTTGACACAAACAGTAGCCGCCATAACTTAAATACAAGAAACAAAGACAAAATTGTTACTCCTAGATTCAGGCTAGCGAAAGTCAATAAGTCTTTTCTCGGGAATTGCATTCGCTTTTATAATAAAATCCCATATGAAGTAACTAAGATGTCTTATAATAAATTCAAAGAGTATGTTAAACATAAGTTGATCGACAAGGCCTATTATAAGGTGGCTCATTACATAGAAGACAAGAATACATGGTTGTAGTAGCTTCTCTCTGCACTTGCAGCCCCCTGGCCAAGTGATAATTGTATGAAGTTTAAAACAGTAATTACATAAATTAAAAAAAAAAAGATCCACCAAAAAAAGAAGCCTTGCTGAGTTTCTTGCCGAAGTTTTCTCAGTTCAAGTGTATTCCGAACCGGTAGTAGATTAGAACCGTAGAATACGGACGGTTTTTGCAGTAATTTGTTGAATAGCTTATTTTTTTGTAATTTTTTTAGGAGTTGAATATTTTTGTTCGTATTTTTAAATGATAGACAATATTGTTACCCTTTGGTGGCATTAAAACTTTGAGGGATATATAATCTGAATCTCAGAAACGGCTCCAACGATTCGAAAATCGTTTCGGGGGCGATAAATCGATCTAGCTAGGTTTCATATCCAAAAGACGATTTAAAAAAAATACCGATCAAGACTCGGGCATCCAGGTACTAGCTTCATTAAATTACTTAGAATTTAAATTGTAACTATGAGTTTAGATCCAATCTAAACTACAATACAACATCAACACCGTCTCGGGATATTTCGTAGTATCTCAATTTACTCAAAATTTGTTCTAAATAACATACAACACAAACCGCCATTCTTAGGACCCTTCAAAAGTTATTTAATTCCGTCATACTTAAAGGACAGACGCCGCAGGCATGGCACAGAGGTGTGGTGGGGCTCTTCTTCAAAAAGGCAGATGAAACCCTATTGAAGAACTACAGAGCCATCACACTGCTGATCCATGTTTACAAGTTGTTCTCGAGAGTCATCACGAATCGTCTCGCACGCAGATTTGACGACTACCAGCCTCCGACCGAGCAAGCCGGTTTCCGAAAAGGCTATAGCACCATAGACCAAATACACACGCTGCGGTAAGTTATACAGAAGACCAGGAGTATAACCAGCCATTATGCTTAGCGTTTGTGGACTATGAGAAAGCCTTTGATTCGATAGAGACCTGGGCCGTGCTGAGGTCTCTTCAAAGGTGCCAAATCTACTATCGGTATATCGAGATGTTAAAGTTACAATTACATTCACCTGTGGAATATGATAAAACATCAATCACATATGTGTGATGTGCAATGGTCAACATGCTCTTTACCAGTGCAAGCAATTCGCAAGATATACACCTAAAGAAAGATCTGAGTATTTTGAAACTTATGTAGGGATTATGCTTTATTGCCTTGCACCAACTCATGCGGTAAGATGTCATGAATCACAGAGTTGCAGACGGTGTGGACGACGTCATCATTCATTATTACATATCGAGAGAGAAAGGTAGGAAAAACAGGGAACTGCTAAAGTAGAGAAAGAAGAATCACAACCACACACGCAACCTCGAGAGAACACAACAATATTATCCAACTTTTCATTTTCACCCTGCGTTTTTACATTTTCAAAAATTGAAGGGATGATGACGCTGCCGCGAGATGCCTAGAACAGTACAACGGGTTAGTCGGATGGTTCAGTAGCTCTCCTTTTTAGGGTTCCGAAAAAAAAAAAAACGGAACCCTTATAGGATCACTCGTGCGTCTGTCCGTCTGTCTGTCCGAAAATATTGGACTGGATTGAGTTGAAAGTTGGTACACATATGTAAGTCGGTGACCCAAACATGGACGTGTTACGTAAATAAATGAATTTCAAACATGGGGGCTAATTTTGGGGGGTGAATTAGAAAATAAAAAAAAAAAGTTTTGCAGACAATATTGTGTAACATATCAAATCAAAGGGCTTCTTGTGAGGATCTCAAACCTATTTTTTTAGAATTTTAATGTAAATAGTTTTGAAGTTATTTAAGAAAATAGGCGAAAAATTGGCAAAAATTGACCATTCCCCCCCCCTTATTTCCGAAACTACTGGGCCAAACATTTTGAAAAAAAATTCAGATAATAGTTCTTTACTTAAAGATTACAGGAAAACCTATAAGAAGTCTCTCTAATACCTTTAAACCTGCAATTCATGGATGTATATATATAATCTGAATCTCGGAAACGGCTCTAACGATTTCCATGAAATTTGGTATGCAGGGGGTTTTGGGGGCGATAAATCGATGTAGCTAGGTTTCATTTTTAGAAAACACAATTTCCAAAACTTTTAATAGTTAATTTCAACAAATTTGGGTCAGATTTAAAAATATTTATGGAACTTAGATAATCATGTACGGAACCCTCATCACACGAGTTTAACTCACATTTGTCCGATTTATTTTTTTAGATGTTTCTAATGTGATGTCGTAAATAAACACTTTTTTTTTCGCATAGTACATTGCATACGCTGGCTGTACCCTAGTACCCGTAGGCCGTACCCGTAACCCGAGATAGATCAAAATAATGTAGTGTATTGTACACCTTAAAAATGTCTGTAAAAAAGATAGTATATCCCTATCTCTTAGGGATACCCCACAATAACCATTTTTATCCTTTACCTTTTACGAGAAATAATGGCTTATTTACGAAGCGATTTTATGCAATACAGCTAAGCTAATTGGATAAGGATTAACCTTATCCAATTAAGTACCTTAAATACATTGAATATACATCAATAAGGTCCTGTAAAGCATGTAATTTAAATTTTCGAAGATATTACACATTTAAAATGCAGGGAAATTGCGGTTGCGGCGGTACCGGCCGGGGGGCCGGCCATTCTACAAATTAGACAGAGTTATTTGAGTCCGAAGATCTTGATACAACTTGTGATGATTAAGATGTAGAATCATCATCATCATGTCAGCCGAAAGACGTCCACTGCTGGACAAAGGCCTCCCCCAAAGATATCCACGATAGCCGGTCTTACCTGTTTACTTACCTGTTTACACCTGCTTGCCCGGTAGCCATGAACGTAAACACGTAGGCAATACCTCATAGACCTATTCCATATGTTTAAAACTTTTAGTTGCAATAGCATTTGATTGGTAAACAAGTGGGTGTAACTTGCTAAAAAAAATGAATTCATATTTTTTTAATTAAAGATAGCTATGAACATACTTTGATAGGCAATACATGCAAGACGTATTTGTCTATGTATGAAATTTGATAAAAAAAATGTTTCATTCGGTTATCAGATGGGCGATCTATAGCCGGATCTCCTACTATTTCTCTATTACAATAATGATGCAAATGTGTGAGTAAAAGTCAATGTGTCTAGTCTATTATGAATTCCCACGCGGGACTACACTTTTAAATGTAAATGAATAAATTATTATTTAGTAGGAAGTAGGATAGACTGTAAATGTAAAATCTTTAAATAAACAAATACTTTATTAATAATTTCGTTTTTTTCCCCAAGTTTTTTTTTTAAGTTTTAGAGGGGATTTCTATCAATCGTTCTGCAAACTACTCAGTCTTAATCAGTGACTACCTCGTGCCGCAAGATCAGATTTTAATATTTCTTGTATGAGAATAAATATAGTGGAATTAAAAAACGTGGTAAACAAAAGTTGTCAGTCTTGAAATGAAAATGAAATGAAAATATGTTTATTCCAAATAAATATGGCAACATTCATTAATTGGCTGCGCTCCCACATTAGGGTACCCTGTGTCGTGGGAGACACGCTCTTACAATTATGGAATTAATGAAAAAATAAAAAAGAACTTATAAAAACATCAAAAATTTGATTGTGAAAACGTAAGTGAGGTATGTTTGAGATATGGGTGGGTTGTGTGTGTTGATGAACCAAAGTTGCTCTTAATAGGTTTTGCGTTAGTTACCAGTGACCCTGTATGAACAATAATTGACTAACGTTCTGTCCCGCTGCTGATGGCTTCAATCTGTTGGTGCTGCGTGGTAGGCGCGGCCGCAGCGGCCGGCGCCGCATCGCCTTCCTCACCTGCTTCGCCAGCCTCCGGGGACTGCACTGGGGACCCCTGTGACAAAAAAAAAAGTTGTCGTTCCTCATTAATTTCAATAACAAAAAACACAACAAGAAGCCTGACGATCCTATTTTTTTAACACCAGAGGAAATTAATATAAAAAAAATGTTTTGCGGGTTTATAATATATGTCGTCGTCAGCGACAGCCAAGCGATATAAACATCACGTATAGGGTTCAGTGGCATCAGGATCCGATTCAGTGGACGTAGTGCAGACAATGAAACAACATAATACCATCGCTTCGGAACAGTCCCGTATGAGAAGAAGCGACGCAAGAAACTCCTCATGAGCCCGATAGATTTATTATAGCAATTTCACAATTAAATAAGCACTTCAATTACACGTACTGACTCACATTAAGGTAGACTTCAGTATCAATTGAAACAACAGTTACACTGACGTGTGTACAACTCGAGAGCTCGTGAAAAAGTGTTCGATTCAACTGTAATGATCTCTATCATTCAGTCATAGGTCATTCATTCACCGCAAGCGTTGCCACCATTTCAACCGATACCTCCACCGATAATAAATTGAGCCAATCGAGTCGGACAAACAACCCGGCTCTCCGACATATATATTAGGTACTAGCTTTTGCCCGCGACTTCGTCCGCGTTTTCGTCGTTTTTCGTAAAAAAGTAGCATATGTCCTTCCTCAGGGTTCAGTGGTTTTGATGTGACAGACAGATTAACTTTCGGATTTTAGTAGGGAAATATAATATGTCAATCCACAATACTGTTAAAAAATATCGCAATAAGGAACCGCAGAATATTATTATTAATAGCTGTGCCCCGAGACCATCAACGTGTAACTCCTTGTATGTTATTAAGTTAATGTATTGGTAATATTGTTTAGATCACTTTCACATGAGGCTTAAGTACATATAGAATTCTCGTTGTGCAGCAGTTTCAGCTTCTCGGGATAACGCATGTTGTTCTCGGTCATTTTTTTTTTTAAAGGACTAAGTTGGTAGCCTCAGATGGCTGCAACAACCTTACCGGACAAATCGGCGAGCGCAGGGGGCTCTCAGCCGGGTAATAACAATGGTACGCCTTAGCTCTCGTTGAGAAGAGCTTTGAGACGTCCATGATGTAGCTCGTCCTGCTCTGTCAGCTGCTAATCACATCTCTCTCTCTGGAGAGTTTTCATTGGCTCGAGAAGTTAAGGCTCTAACTCTCACAGAGTTTAACCGATTTGCTCTTTCCTCTGCCGATTCTTGAGATCGCGTAATTCTCATTCTCTTAGCTTTACTCGAAGTTCGAGATAAAGATAATGGTTTTTTAGGTGGCATTGAGTAATAATCTACGGTAACGAAAAGGCTGTCAGTTACCTAACAAAATAACCTACGTTAGAGGTCCTAACTTTAGCCACCTTATACTTAAAATCTTAATGACTATTTACACTAAAATATTCTAATAGAATTATACCCAGAAATATATACAACTCACAATAAAAAAGAAATGAAAATAAAGCTGAAACGCCTGTGCAATACTATCTACCTATACCTACTTCACTTAAAAATAAATACTTATAATTACTTTAATTAATAAAAGTACCTACGCTTAATAATTTTAAATTTGAACGAATATTTAAACACTACCAAAACAACTAATACCTATTTTACAAAATAACAACAAAAGAAATTCAAATAAACTATTTAAAGGCTAAAAGTCGCGCTGATAAGTACGGTTTTTCAATATCAATTATTGTCTGTCAATAAGGTCGACCGCTCTGAACGCATCAAAAGCCAAATATTGAATGAAGCTCGCTCTCATACCGCCGTCGCGTCGGCCATACCGCCGCCGCGACCCGTGTCGAGCGCGGCAACCGTTACACAAAAATAATCCTTATAGCATGATTCAGTATTCACGTGCGACGGCGCGATGGCTTATTTCATGCATAATTTTGGTGTTTCTATACCGATTTCTATGATTCTTTTAGGTAATAATGTTAACTTTTTAAAATTAGGGATGAGTGAGAGTATTATAAACGTAAGAGTAAACAAATATAATCAGAATGCTCCGAATTGCTAAGCTATCAGGAGTTACACGTGTTATTGTGAGTCAACCATAAAAGATAGACATATGCTGTTGCGGGATATTTTTTAGACAATTTTATGTAGAATATTTCCGTCATACATGATTTCTATGTAACTTTAACCATTAAGGCGCGTGTGCAACGCGACGGAAGCTTAAAAAATGGAGTAACTTCTCCCGTTTTCCCAACATTTCCCTTCACTACTCTGCTCATATTGATTGTAGAGTGATGAAAAGTATACTATAACCTGCCCAGGAGTATGAAGAATAATTGTACCAAGTTTCGTTAAAATCCGTCGAGTAGTTTTTGTTTCTATAAGGAACATACAGACAGACAAAAAATTTACTGATTGCATTTTTAGCATCTGTATCGATCACTAATCACCCCCTGATAGTTATTTTGAAAATATATTTCATGTACAGAATTGACCTCTCTACAGATTTATTATAAGTATAGATAATGACAGTTGTCTACATCCTAATACTAACTACTTTGGAAAACAATATTTTATGGGTCCAAACCTATGAATAAATAAAAAGTCAGGAAATGAAACTGCATTAAAATAAATCGGTCAGGTGCGAGTTAAACTCGCGTGGAGAGGGTTCCGTACATGTTTAACTAAGTTCCATAAATATATTTTTAAATCTGACCCAAAGGAAAGGAGAACCCATATTGGGCTATTTTTTATTTGGCCGGCCAGCAAAAAAAAAGCTGATATTATTATAGACCTTATTAAAATGAACATTTTATATTACTACAATAAAGCTCTAAGTAAATTTTCTGAGCAGTTATTCAACTATTACAGCTTGGCAAAAAAGTCTAGAAACGGAACTAATTTTTTGTCTGTTGGCAAAATTTCCAAAATAATGACGTTTCATAATAAACAAAGTTCACGAATTCGTAGAATTTTTATTTAAACCATCAAACGGTGATTAATAAACTTAAAAAGTGAAAAACAATTAATAAAACCTTTCGAAGTGCTGGCAGGGAGGTTATTTATAAGGTGTACAGGCGACATCTGGCGCAACAAGAGGCCAAAACTATTCTTTCCGTTATGATCGGATCAATGTTTACCAAATAACCGCTGTTAAGACAGGTATGTAAGAGCTTGTTTTGTTGTTTTTAGTTAAATTAAGTGTTAATTGATGAACTCAAAGCTGATTTCATTTGCTTGCATACGGAATCAGTAGAAATTTGAAACAATAAACATCGAGCACATAGGTTATGTTTACATTTTATTTGCATTACTCTGGTATAACGTGCCTATGATTAATTGATACTTTGGTGAATTGAGATATGTGAATGAGGAATACCAACAAAAAAATCTAATTAGTCCGTCAGTTAGATTATCTAAAAATATTGGATACGTATTTTTTATTTTGATCCGAAAACAAAAAATAACGAAGATATAGTGCATTAAAATTTTCCGGTCTGCAAAAAGTGTACTAAAAAGTAGTTGTACAATGACGTCACAAGCCCCAATCCTGCACTTTGATGGGACTTATCTTTGTAATTTCATATGGATTTGATAAAATAAAAAATACGTATCCAATATTTTTTGATAATCTAACTGACGGACTAATTAGATTTTTTTGTTGGTATTCCTCATTATTTTATCTTGTCAGGAAGCAGCTGAACGTGCATTCCATGCCAGCACGTAATAAAAATAGAAAAGAGAACGAACTATGTACGAGGAAATTGAATGATTAGTCATAAACACTGAATATAATAGCAGCATCACCTCTGAATCTGAACAAGACTCAGATGAGTTTGCGGCCAGTTCTAGCCAAGATATGGATGTCGCGGGGGTAGAATATTTAGAAGATTTGTTGGAATAAAAAAGAATATTATACAATATGTTTTTTTTAACATCCTAAAAAAAATGTGTACTCAAGAGTATTTCTCTAAATACTTATTTTTAGGTAATAAGTAATCAGTTGCATATCGAGAAAAGTAATCAGTTGCATATCGAGAAGATGTCCTTGTTCAATTTAACAATACTTATTGATTTGAAAAAAATCGGACAAATGCGAGTTAAAATCGCGTGGAGAGGGTTCCGTACATGTTTAACTAAGTTCCATAAATATTTTTAAACCTGACCCAAATTTTTTGATGGTTAACTATAAAAAGTTTTTTTCTTTTTTGGAAATCGTCTTTTCTAAAAATGAAACCTAGCTACATCGATTTATCGCCCTCGAAACCCCCTGTTCAGGCAATTAGGGTTGATTCTTGCCTGTTGATATTTTATAGAAGGAAAACGACGTGTTTCTTGAATTTGTGTTTATTGGCAACTGACAGCTCTCTTAACTTACTTTTAATAAATATTATACGTGGACTGTATCAATAATAGGTAGCTAGACCTCTTTATAAGTATATAGATTAAACATTCCGCCCACCAAGAACATAGTTCTTAACTCATACGACAAGAATATATCTCAAATTAAACCTTAAAATTATCAAATCTCAATGTTATTTAAACAACAAACAAAACAACAACTAAAACATTCTCTACTAATGCAATAAAGTAATAATTACTGAGTATGGTGAAATCAAAACAAATGAATATTAAAGGAAAAATATACTTATAGTTTAAGTAAGTATTTTTCTAACCTAATTATAATAAGCAATTCACCCGCCCACCGTGATACATGTAAATAAACCTTATGCCTACATATAACAATAACAAAAGAATCTTCCTCTTGTCTCAAAAGTAACAAATAAAGTTTACTTTGTTATTACACAAAGCTTACTAACTGGACGCTTATATATTCCTGACTTACATTTAACTGTCACAACTCGAGTAACATTATCTGGTCCAGTATGTTTTTGAATTTTTTTACCCAATATCCACTTAGCAGGTGGGATATTATCTTCTTTTAAAATAACAATATCACCAATTTCAGGTTCAGTACATGTTGTGTTCCATTTATATCTCTGATTAAGATTAACTAAGTACTCTTTATACCATCTCTTCCAAAAATCACCTTACAATTTTTTGTGTTAAGCGCCATCTATCTAAACCAATCACCTTACAATTAGTATAATCATCATCAGCTATGTTTAACAGAGGTTCTCCTACTAAAAAGTGACCTGGTGTCAAGGGGAGAGGGTCGTTCGGATCGTCATTTAGTAATGAGAGAGGCCGTGAATTTAAGCAAGCTTCTACTTGCGCCAAGATCGTCGCTATCTCCTCATAAGTAAATGTATGATCACCGACTACTTTACGCAAATGTGTTTTAGTACTACGCACTCCTGCTTCCCACAATCCTCCAAAATTTGGTGCGTGGGGAGGAATAAAGTGTCATGTGGTTCGTTCCAGTGTCAGCAACGCGGCTATTTCATCAGGTAATGATGATTTGGCACTGTTGAACATTTCTCGCATCTCTCGATCTGCTCCTACAAAATTTGTGCCATTGTCGCTAAATAAATCTTGACAATGACCTCTGCGTGAAGTAAAACGCCTGAATGCTGCGATGAAGCCTTTTGCGGTTAAGTCTGTAACTGCTTCCAGATGTATTGCACGGGTTACCATGCAGACAAATAGACATATGTAGCCTTTATACGATTTGGCTCCTCTTCCGGGTGAAAATCGTATGT
Source organism: Tethea ocularis (assembly GCA_963555595.1). Classification (NCBI taxonomy): domain Eukaryota; kingdom Metazoa; phylum Arthropoda; class Insecta; order Lepidoptera; family Drepanidae; genus Tethea; species Tethea ocularis. The sequence goes on along the minus strand of OY741963.1, from coordinate 6,081,218 downwards.
TGATAGGACCACAATAATCTACTCCAGTAGATTTAAATGGCTTACTAGGTTTCAATCTTGCTTCAGGTAAAAGCCCCATCAATGGAGTAAACTTCCTCGACGAATATCACAAACAAGTTACACATTCACGATAGCATTTCTTCACACGTTCCTTAGCACTTAAAATCCAATATTTTGTTCTGAGAAAATTTAACATAATCTGAGGACCGCCGTGAAGAGTGTGTTGATGAGCATCAAGAATTATTAGATTGGTAAAATGATTCTTTGCAGGCATAACTATCGGATGTCTCGTATCGTAACCGACTTCCGACTGGGATATACGTCCACCTACTCTTAATATCCCTTTCTCGTCAATAAAGGGACGAATAGTACGTAAATTACTCTTCTTACATACAAATCCTCGAGTCTTCAACTGTTTTATTTCTACTGCAAATTCTCTCTCCTGAACTAGCTTGATACATATAATTAAAGTTTCACTAATTTCTTTTGATGTAATATATTTATGTAAAATTGATCTTTTCTCTTTAGGTATTCTTAGCTTTAAGAATCTTCTACAGTATGATAGAACTCGTAATAGTCTCGATAATGATGAAAATCTTGACAAAATAAAATCTTCGTCAGCGTTTGACAAAACAGTCATAACCTGGACTCTTTCCTCCTCCTGTGTATCTTCCACAATTGAATTTTGTATTTGTATCTTAGTCTCTGCCAACCAGTCTGGTCCATTCCACCATAAAGAGTGAACTGACAAGTTAGTAGGTTGCAAACCTCGCGAAGCGCAGTCCGCAGGGTTTGATTCAGAAGGTACATGACTCCATTGTTCAAAATCTAAAATATTTAGTATTGTAGACACTCTATTACTTACAAAGGTAGTCCAGCGAGCTGCACCTCCCTTTAGCCATGCAAGAACTATGGTGGAGTCTGTCCAACCATATAAATTCTCCTTAGGTATTTCCATTACTTGCGATACTTCGAATATAAGCTTCGCTGCCAAAGCAGCACCGCACAACTCCAATCTGGGGATTGTAATTTCTTTTTCTATTGGTGCAACCTTAGTTTTTGCAGTAACCAAATGCACATGAACACATCCCGTCTCATCAATGACTCGTATATACACTGCCGCTGCATATGCTAACTTTGAAACGTCTGAAAAAACATGTAATTCTGCTTTAGAGTCGTTTGTAATATCTAACCATCTCGGTATAGTTAGCTGTTTTAAATTAACTAACTCATCTCTGTAAATCAGCCACTGTTTCAACAAATCTTCTGATAAGTAATCGTCCCACTCTAGACCCGATTTCCATAGTTTCTGGATTAACATTTTAACAATAACAATTACAGGAGCTATCCAACCTAAAGGATCATATAATCTTGCTACATCAGATAATACTTGTCTCTTAGTAACTTGCTTATTAGGTTCAGATAATTTAAGCGTATATTCAAAATTATCCGTTTCTCTGTTCCAACTTACTCCGAGAATTTTTATAGATTTATTTAATTTCATAGTATTTGACTCATTGACTTTCCCTATTTTTTCCATTATTTGTTTACAGTTACTATTCCATTTTTGTAGTTCGAATCCTCCTGATTTCATTAATTTGTTCATTTCATTGTATATGTTTAATGCTTCAGTTATATTTTCTCCTCCAGAAATCACATCGTCGACGTACATATCTTCTTTTGTTATTCTCGCAGCTAATGAATATTTATTTTCTTCTAAATCAGCAAGCCTTTGCAAAGATTTGACTGCCAAATATGGCGCACTTGCAGTGCCAAAAGTAAGTCGTAATAACTTATAATCTTGTATGGGTTCTGATCCATCTGAATTAAACCTCCAAACAATACGTTGAAAATCTGTGTCTTGGTGGCTGACCAAGACACACGAACCATTCTATACATTTTGACAATGTCTGCAACAAGACATACTCTATGTCTTCTCCATCTCATTAATATATGTCTCAAGTCTTGTTGTAACTTTGGTCCAACAAGTAGGTCATCATTTAGAGAAACATTATTGTCACCCTTACTAGACGCATCGAATACTACTCTCACTTTTGTTGTCTCTCTATCTTCTTTCACCACAGCATGATGAGGAAGATAAACAGCCTTTTGATTCTTAAGTTCATTCTCTTCAACTCTTCTCATGTGATTTAAACTAAAATATTCATGCATAACTTTGTTATACTCTTCTCTCAATTTAGGATCTCTCAATAGTTTTCTCTCTAGAATGTTGAATCTCTTTATAGCAATATCCTTTGAGTTTCCATACTGACTCTTAGGATCATCTGTTGTAAAGGGTAATCTCATTACAAATCTCCCTTCTTCATCTCTCGTTGTGGTAGAATCAAAAAAATCTTCACATAACTTCTCACCTTTAGTCATCTCATTTTGTACTATGTTCGGCTCATTCTCAATTTCCCAAAATTTCTTCAGTAAATCATCTTCCTTAATTTGTACATGCATACTTGTTAGATTAGCTTTTTTAATATCCTCTTTTTCTCTTACCATTTTTCCAGATAATATCCATCCAAAGACAGTATTTTGTGCTATTAAACTCCCTTCAGATTGTTTGAGTATTCCATCCAACATTATTTCGCCGTACACATCTGCACCAAGTAGGATATCGATCTTGCCCGGTGCTGCATATGTAGGATCAGCTAAAGGTAAATTCCCAATCTCTGTCCATTCAGGTACAATAAGTTTAGTTGCTGGAAGTAAAGAGGTTAAAGAATGTAACACATAAGCATTAACATGGATTGAATTTTCAGGATTATGACGTGATTCTACTTTAATTGAAACCGTGTGTTTGATTCTCATACGACCATCTCCTAACCCCGACACCCAACCACTTACCGGTTTACGGGTAAGTCCTAGTAACTGTGTAGTAGCCTCAGTAATAAACGAAGCTTGAGAGCCTTGATCTAATAAAGCCCTTATAATTAATTTACAACCAGACATATTAAATACCTTAACTCTAGCCGTCGCTAACAGCACACTGCTAGGTTGCAGCTCTCCTCTAGAAAACATAGTAGTTAAGTGGGTATCACCTCGTGGTAGTGATGTGGTTACAGTTGCTTTCTCTCGATGGTGTGGTACGCTAGATGACGGTACTGCTGCCGTCTCGCTCACTGGTCTCGTTTCTTCGGTGGTCTCATTATTCTCTCGCTCAAAATGTAACATACTGTGATGTCTTCTTCCGCATTTTCTGCAACTCATTGGTCTTCGACATTTAATTACTGCATGTAACAGATAACCTAATTCTAGACTAAAGGGAATGTTCAGATCTTTTTCTTTCTTATAGCCGGACTATGTTAAATGCAAGTTTACATTATGTAATAAATAAAATCATTGTTCAAAACCATAGTAATTTATTTTACTCATTCTCACACAAACAAATCACCTTAATAAGAGTCATTTATTAATTATTTAACTATTTACTATGTAGGTACATTAAATGATACACAACTTTTAGTAATTGATCTTTCAAGATATAATAAAGATTAACAGGGTCTTTCACAATTAAAAAAAAGAGAAGAAATAATAATAACATAATAATATACTCATCTTGTAATTTTCGGTTATAACTCGAATACTTCAGCAAAGTAATATATCTTACAGTAATCGTTAGGTACTACGGTGTAGTGCTATTTGCCAAGTTTACATTCAGCTTAATTCTTACGGACATAGGATACTAATATCCGAACCGTATAACAGCTGATTAATCGACCGTTTTACATCCAGCTTAATTCTCACGGACATAGACACAGTTTATATGTCCGAACCGCATAACAGCCGATTTAAACGGTCGATGAGTAATTTGGCATAGCTTTCGCTATTTACTTGAAGATTACTTTTCTCAACTTAATTCTTACGGCCAAGACAAACTATGAGAGATGTCTGCTCCGTATAACAGTCGAATGAAAAGTCATCTTAGCTCAAAATGATGCGGCTTTATATAGGCAACCTCAGACGCCGCAAAGTATGACGACATTTTGTACAAAATTGCATCATCTTACAAAAGTACAAGAAAATAGTTTTAAGGAATATTAGTTAAGCATTATAATTCACGTTAAGATTTGTGGTGGTAATATCTTGATATTTTTACAACGTTTAAACTATTTTCTTTATACCGTTACAAAATCCAAATTAAGTAACAAGTCATCAACAATATTATTTATATATAATTCATACATTATAATTCAAATCATGATTTATGGTATATCAATACTTCATATTCTTTATCTTTAACGAGGTTTTCAATTTATTCGTTTAGAGCATTATGAAATTCCTAAAGCAAACAAAGCAAGAAATCGTAAACCATATTATTTGTACATTATAAAATGTATAATTATCGATGGCACACAAACAGTAAGAATCTAAACTTATCTTGTATTTATTTGTTGTAAACCGGAAATGTGTATTTTGACGATCAATAAAATGTAATCAAAAAGATAAATGTTTTCAATAAACCTGTTCAGTGTTCCAATAAATCATAACTATTATTTTACCATACAAATACAGGGATAATATTTAAACTTTATGTTGCTTAAATTGTATAGTTTTGGTAATAATCTAACACGGCCAAACTGACGTATACTTTGCTCTCAAAGTACACGGAGTAAATAGTGTCACTTTCAATACCAATTTAGTGATACCAGAATTATCTTTCCACAATCGTCAAAGTCAAAGTCACGAGTCACAGTCAAAGAGTCAAAGTCAAAGTCAACGAGTCACAGTAAAAGTCAAGTCAATCAATCTTATTATCCAATCCTGAATATCATCGTATGTGATACCAGAATCAATCTTATTATCCAATCCTGAATATCATCGTATGTGATACCAGAATCAATCTTATTATCCAATCCTGAATACCATCGTATGTGATACCAGAATCAATCTTATTATCCAATCCTGAATACCATCGTATGTGATACCAGAATCAATCTTATTATCCAATCCTGAATACCATCGTATGTGATACCAGAATCAATCTTATTATCCAATCCTGAATATCATCGTATGTGATACCAGAATCAATCTTATCATCCAATCCTGAATATCATCGTATGTGATACCAGAATCAATTTTATTCTACAATTCCGAATATCACCATACGTGATACCAGAATCAATTTTATTTCTCTTTTTATCAAGTCATGTCAAAGTAATGGTCATGGTCAATTTTATACAAGTCTCATGTCAAAGTCATAGTCAATTTAATCAAGTCTCATGTCAAAGTCATAGTCAATTTTACACAAGTCTCATGTCAAAGTCATAGTCAATTTTACACAAGTCTCATGTCAAAGTCATAGTCAATTTTACACAAGTCTCATGTCAAAGTCATAGTCAATTTTACACAATTCTGTATTCACTTTTATCCCATTTCCACAAATCTATATTAAATTTGTAATCATCTTTATTAGTATCAATATACATCATTTATTTAGTAGTCTAACACGGTTATCATAGTTATCATGTCATTTTCAACAGAATGTTTTGATCAACCCACTCGCAAGTATGATAAGATATCTACAACTTAAGTTTCTTGGCGGCTTTACAGAGTACCTACTCATTTAATCGAGCCAATTATAGTAGGCATCCATTGATCGCCAAACATACTACAAATTGTTCGGCCAGTCTGACGTACTTCATTATTTTGCATTGGGTATATGATTCTTTTTTTTTTTGTTATTATGTATCTTTCAGCTCAACAATTATATTTTAAAACATTATTCTCACACGGGTATCAGATACCAATAATCTGATCAGAACTTGCACTACGGAAACCAGAGAAGCGATATACTACATATATTTTCCGTGGGATAAGTTCCATTTATTTTTTGGTTTACTATTTCTGACCAAGAAGTTTGGGGTTCTAAGGCAATGGTAGGTAATTAGGTGTTTTTTGAAGGAAATGGAGAGAGATTTTCCAAAATACAACATCAAAACTGAAATCCCGCAAATAAGTTCAGAAACAGATTTTCACTACTATATGTTGACCTAATACTAATTATTCATGATCCTGATTTATTATACAAAAATCAACGTCAAATTAACTCAGTCATTATAAAAGAAACTAATAAGCAATACTTACAATAACGTTACAATATTTTTTTTTTTATAATGTTGGGTTACGATATTTAATGTGGGTAAGACGTAGCACAGCGGTTAGGATAACTACAGTTCTATTGCTATTAGTGCACAAACTGCGTAGGTACCCTACTGCACCTTCATCATTATGTAACTCAGCCGATCCCCCATGATTGGTCTAATATCAAAACAAATTATGAAAGGTCGGAGGTGAATGTAGTATTCTATTAAACTAAAACTGTAACTGCTATGGATACAAGTGTATATGTTTTTCTTTTAAACAAAAAAAAACAATTGATTCAATATCAATCGACTAGTGTAAATAATTCAAAGGTTTTACAAAATGAATTTACAACGAATCCTGTGTTTACCAACTCAGGGGTTATAAACAATTCGACAGAGTCTTTATAGGTACTAAATCTTATACTCTTACGGATATTAATAGGACAACCTATTTGTTACCGTTTGTTAGAGTATAGGGAGGTATAGGGGAGCCTTTTTTGTACTTAATTTGGAGAGGGTAGCACCGATATAATTTTTTTTTTTTTTTTTTATCCTATATCTATTTATTGGTAGGCAAGCCAATTTGCACTAGAAAAATCATGATAATTTGATTAACTAATAAGATGTTGTATAAATCACGACGACGCGACGTAGGTAATTCTAATACATACTTTTGCAATTCTAAAATCAAAATACCACTCACTGTCTAATCACGAAATCTCAAAAATTACTTTACCTATGAAGCAAGAAAGCTACAAATATGGCAGGTTGTGGAGGAGACTTTACGTAGATGTAGGACTGGTGCAAGGTTGAAACACACGTTTGTACTAAACTCCTAAATGCATAGTGAAATGTACCTACGTATTGTTCGAAGCAAATGATAGATTTGCATTTTATTATAATTGACCTCCAAGTGGGTGGAAGTGAGAAGGCAATGATTGTAACGGAAAACAAAATTATTCAGACTAATTGCCTCTAAATTTAATGATAATACACTATGGGTAATGTGTATGTGACTATTCCTATTAAGAAAGAATTTTCCGAAATAAAATTTTGGCCAAGGGTAGCCGGGAGTCTTCTCAGTTCAAATGTATTGACATTCATAAGTGCCTTATTAGGGCCTAAACTTAATGAGTTAATTTCAATCACGGAAATAAATATTGGACACATTATCTCAGGAATAAATTGGTAAATTGGGAGGCTAAGCAAGACAAGAACATTTCAACAATGTTCATTTTGATAACCTACCTTTCTTGCAATACTTAAAAATACACTGGATAAAATCTCATCTCTAGAAAGAAAACACGGCTTTAAAGTATCTTACCTTATTACAAAGGTTGCAACAATCAGAGATGTTTATCATCACTGGGGCTACTAGAATTTATACTATCAGTTTGAGGGTAGTCTGTTACGGTCAATTGGTAGTTTAATTGCTGGGACCAAGATGATAGTGATACTATTAATTAAGAGGTGGTTGCAACGTTAACATGATAGTACATATATCTACGATAACTTTCTGCTGATTTAGATCGAATAATATTGTCTTTGTTAATCTTTCCCAAAAGTCTCTGGTTATGTGATGTCTAATTTGATTGATGATAAACAGCCGCTTGCTCCTAAGATTCAAACCAAGATACAGCAGATCCTTGACAGTTTTGCGCTTCAGTTGAAAGGGCGTCGATGCTTTTGCACCAGGACTCTGCTCCAGTTTGAGATCAGTCATAATTAGGTAGCAGCAAGAGTCAAGTCTTTAGTTTCGATGAAACTAGCGACTCGTAGGTAGGGCGCCATAGAGACACCAGAACTTCGGAATCCATTATAATGAACCTTCAAAAGAATAAGTATATTAATATATGTGGTTTGGGTTATCCCACTTCTGATAACAGATAACCTAATTCTAGACTAAAGGGAATGTTCAGATCTTTTTCTTTCTTATAGCCGGACTATGTTAAATGCAAGTTTACATTATGTAATAAATAAAATCATTGTTCAAAACCATAGTAATTTATTTTACTCATTCTCACACAAACAAATCACCTTAATAAGAGTCATTTATTAATTATTTAACTATTTACTATGTAGGTACATTAAATGATACACAACTTTTAGTAATTGATCTTTCAAGATATAATAAAGATTAACAGGGTCTTTCACAATTAAAAAAAAGAGAAGAAATAATAATAACATAATAATATACTCATCTTGTAATTTTCGGTTATAACTCGAATACTTCAGCAAAGTAATATATCTTACAGTAATCGTTAGGTACTACGGTGTAGTGCTATTTGCCAAGTTTACATTCAGCTTAATTCTTACGGACATAGGATACTAATATCCGAACCGTATAACAGCTGATTAATCGACCGTTTTACATCCAGCTTAATTCTCACGGACATAGACACAGTTTATATGTCCGAACCGCATAACAGCCGATTTAAACGGTCGATGAGTAATTTGGCATAGCTTTCGCTATTTACTTGAAGATTACTTTTCTCAACTTAATTCTTACGGCCAAGACAAACTATGAGAGATGTCTGCTCCGTATAACAGTCGAATGAAAAGTCATCTTAGCTCAAAATGATGCGGCTTTATATAGGCAACCTCAGACGCCGCAAAGTATGACGACATTTTGTACAAAATTGCATCATCTTACAAAAGTACAAGAAAATAGTTTTAAGGAATATTAGTTAAGCATTATAATTCACGTTAAGATTTGTGGTGGTAATATCTTGATATTTTTACAACGTTTAAACTATTTTCTTTATACCGTTACAAAATCCAAATTAAGTAACAAGTCATCAACAATATTATTTATATATAATTCATACATTATAATTCAAATCATGATTTATGGTATATCAATACTTCATATTCTTTATCTTTAACGAGGTTTTCAATTTATTCGTTTAGAGCATTATGAAATTCCTAAAGCAAACAAAGCAAGAAATCGTAAACCATATTATTTGTACATTATAAAATGTATAATTATCGATGGCACACAAACAGTAAGAATCTAAACTTATCTTGTATTTATTTGTTGTAAACCGGAAATGTGTATTTTGACGATCAATAAAATGTAATCAAAAAGATAAATGTTTTCAATAAACCTGTTCAGTGTTCCAATAAATCATAACTATTATTTTACCATACAAATACAGGGATAATATTTAAACTTTATGTTGCTTAAATTGTATAGTTTTGGTAATAATCTAACACATGCGTAGGTGACAGACAGTTAAAACATAATCTATTATGTTGTACAAAATCTTGTCTATCTTTTGGCGTCAGTAGCTCAAACTGTTTACATTGGTAAATGTAATGGTTTTCATGGCACATCGCACATTCGACTTCACTTGTTTTCGGCTTATGGTCACTTGATGTATTATGAAATGATTTAGCTTTAATAACAGGCTTACCTGACTGTAACGGGCGTATTACATATGTGTCGATCATTTCTAGCGTTCTAAATCTAGTTTTTAAATAACCTCTTAGTTGGTCCCAGGAAGGTATATCATTGCTGATCGTACTAAGATGTTGTTCCCACAATTTCATAGATTCTGAATCCAATTTTGACACGACTAGAAACACAATAATAGTATCCCAGCTGCTCGTACTAATGCCCATATTCTGTAATGACTTCAGACAGGTAGATGTAGTGTCTAATAATTGCTTAATTGCATTCGCTGACTCTGTATGTTCTTTGATGCAAATAAATTTCTCATTACAGCATTACAGTTATATCTTTTATTGTCATAACGTTGAATTAATAGATTCCATGCCTCTTGATAATTAGCTTCAGTAATCGAAAAATTGCGTAATAAATTTTGTGCTTCTCCAGTTAAATTTCCTTTTAAATAATGCAATTTTTGAACTGACGTAATTTTCTTATTGTTGTGTATTATCGATGAAAACATATCAAAGAATGTTTGCCACTCTTCATATTTACCACTGAATATAGGTAGATTCATTCGAGGTAGTTTAACATCAAAATTATTGTTCTCTGTAACAACCGGTAACGAAATTGAACTAGATTGTTGTGTACTCGATGGCAAAAATGATTGCAATGTTTCTCGTAAACTTGTTTTGTATTGTACGTAAAGCTCTTCAAAATTCTCATAATTATTCTCTGTGAAATAAGCTTCTTTTTTCTCCTTTAATGCAGAAACAATCTTTTTATGTCCATCTTTGAACTCCTTAAACTGTTCTTCTAGTACCTCTAATCTTGTTTCTAAATATGGTTGTTTTATTCTTTCATTCGGTGTTTTTCTATAATTCCTTTCTGATTTCTTTAAATTCTCAAACAATTCATTTTGTAATAATTGTAATTTCTCGATGGTTGCCATGGTTACTCGAAAATAACGAAAATTTTCAATGAATTCCAATAAACAGAATTAAGTTCGGTTCACTCGTAGAATTATATATTTAGATTAAAAACACTATAGTTTTAATACTCGTAGCTCATTTTGTAATGTTTTTATAACTAATTAATAATAACCGATTTTATACTCGCTCATAGTCGTCGCTCGAAAATCCGGTTCGTTTTGGACCATATGTTCAGGCAGTTAGGGTTGATTCTTGCCTGTTGATATTTTATAGAAGGAAAACGACGTGTTTCTTGAATTTGTGTTTATTGGCAACTGACAGCTCTCTTAACTTACTTTTAATAAATATTATACGTGGACTGTATCAATAATAGGTAGCTAGACCTCTTTATAAGTATATAGATTAAACACCCCCTGCATACCAAATTTCATGAAAATCGTTGGGGCCGTTTCCGAGATTCAGATTATATATATATATGCATGAATTGCAGGTTTAGATAGACTTCTCATAGGTTTTCCTGTAATCTTTAGGTAAAGAACTATTATCTGTTTTTTTTTCAAAATATTTGGCCCAGTAGTTTCGGAAATAAGGGGGGGGGGGGGGGGGGGGGAGAATGGTCAATTTTCGCCAATTTTTCGCCTATTTTCTTAAATAATTTCAAAACTATTTTTATTAAAATTAAAAAAAAAAATATATTTGACATCCTGATAAAAAGCCCTTTCATTTGATATGTTACACAATATTGTCTGCAAAACTTTTTTTTTTAATTTTCTAATTTACCCTCCAAAATTAGCCCCCATGTTTGAAATTCATTTATTTACGTAACACGTCCATGTTTGGGTCACCGACTTACATATGTGTACCAACTTCCTGATAAAAAGCCCTTTCATTTGATATGTTACACAATATTGTCTGCAAAACTTTTTTTTTTAATTTTCTAATTTACCCTCCAAAATTAGCCCCCATGTTTGAAATTCATTTATTTACGTAACACGTCCATGTTTGGGTCACCGACTTACATATGTGTACCAACTTTCAACTCAATCCAGTCCGATATTTTCGGACAGACAGACAGACAGACGCACGAGTGATCCTATAAGGGTTCCGTTTTTTTTTTTTTTCGGAACCCTAAAAAATAACATTAAGTGGAAATTTTGTCTAATTGAAAAAAAAAACAGCTAGGTATGTATCAAGATTAGGTTGGTGCGCTATTCGGTTGCAGCGGGTTGCCATACGAGCAGCACAGTAGCGCCTCCATTATTTTCTACTCTTTTTTGCCAAGCTATACACTATTCTATTGAATCACCATACATTACTCATATTAGGTTATTTTTTTCATACAATAATACAATCAATTAGGACTAAAGTAAAATCCCGAGGACACACTAAGTATAGGATATGACACTGCTTTATCCCATTGGTGCATAATCACATAATCTCTATTATTATGTAGCCGTCCGATGTAACAAGAGTTGCATGGAGAACTAACAAACAAAAGCATAAGCAAACAAACATTAATAATAATAATAATTTACGAGTCCTAAAAATGACTGAAGTTTATTCACATTTGTGGGTATAGGCGCATTCATAATTGCTTCAATTTTTTTAACTGATTTCTTTAGGCCGTTTTTATCAATCGTATACCCCAGATAGTCCACTTCATCCATAAAAAACTCACATTATTTTTTTTGTAAGGTTAAACCTGCATTATGCAATCTTTGTAGTACTGCATTTAATCTTTCCAAATGTTGTTTTCTATCGCCCCCGGTAATTAAAATATCATCAAGCATACAGAGTACACCTTCTAGGCCTGATAGTACGCGTTCCATAGTACGCGCGCTCGCGAGTCCGAACACTAACTGAGTATATTCGAATATACCTCTATGCGTATTTATGCAAGTATAACGTTGTGAATCCTCATGTAACTCAAGTTGAGCGTATGCTTGAGAGAGATCTAGCTTACTGAACTGTTGTCCCCCATGCAGTTTGGCAAACAACTCCTGCGCCGTCGGCAACGGATACTGATCGACTTTGAGTTGTTTGTTTATAGTACACGAATAATCCGCACATAACCTACCTAATCGATCCATCTCGCTTCAACACGGGCACTATGGGTGACGCATACTCAGCGTTCTCGACAGGTTTCAATATACCTATATTTATCAAACGATCAATCTCTGCATTTACCTTTTCTTTTAATGCGTAAGCTACAGGGCGAGCTTTAAAAGTAATCGGGCAAGTGCGAGTTAAACTCGCATGGAGAGGGTTCCCTACCTACATGCTTAACTAAGTTCCATAAATATTTTTTAATTTGACCCAAATTTGTTGATGGTGACTAAAAAAAGTATGTAGGTATAGTGCTGGATTGTAGAGGGAAATTACTGAATACATTATACAAAAAAAACCATCCTCGCAACTTAGCGAGCATCGCAATAGAGGCACTGTGGCACAGCTGAGAGGCAACGTACGTGTGCCTAACTTCGCTTTACAAGAAATTGTATGTGATAATATCCACTGCCACCCAACACGCTATGTACGAATACGAGACATGCGCGGTTTGCTCGAATGTGGCGACCACGCAGTTCAACGCTATGCACGCGGTACACGAAAACGTGCATAGCGTCACTGCAAGAGGTGGGACCATATAGATTTATCGAAGAACTGTCTAGCAAAGCTCATGCCAATGCCATTCTATAAACACAAAATATTTACGCTAAACACGAAACGTGTCTGTTCCACAAGGCGTATGATTCAAAAGTATGCTGCGTTATAGTTGTAATAGTCGTTAGTTTCATTTATAGGTGTGCTGCAGTGGAAACGTAGACCCATTTTTCAAACAAACGAACCCACGCAGTTAAAATGCGCCGCGTGATTGTGGAACAGCGTTTGCCGCAGTGGGACAGCACCTTAATTTGTGCGCCGCGCCGCTGCGCTCGGTATTATTGTTAGTTTATCTCAGACATTTGCAATACACTTAACATGCCTGCCAGCTTGTCTGCCATACGACATTAAAAAAAAATGTGTAAAGTAATCCTGGATGTATTTTTAGAAAACATTAATTAATAGGAGTTCGTGACACAGGACGCTATAATTCCGTAATTATTATTTTCCTATAGACCAATCAGACTCATATAAAATACTATAACTTCTTCCTGATAGTACGTTTCGCTAACTTATGTCATTCGTACTTGGGAGTCTCAGCAAGCTTACAATGTTATTCTCTCGCACACATACGCAAATTCGCTCGTATCTAACACCGAGAGACTCACACATTGGCGATACTAGTCTTCACTTATTTTGTCACCGTTGTTTACGATCGTTACGTCTTATTTTTTTAATAAGTCTATATAGTTTAAATGTCTTCCAAATCAAGCGTCACGTAAAAAATATTTTTTAAACCTTCACAGTAAGCCATTTTCGATTGATATGTGATACGGTACAGTTTGCAAAACTATATTTTATGTTCTAATTTGCTCTTTAAAAGGGCCTTACCTACTTAACATACCCATGTTAGGGTCACAGAAAGCAAAATGGATGGTAACATTACAAGTGCAAATGAAGTTGACAGGTACAAGAATTGAGAAATTTCGTATGTCACTTTAAATACCAGTAGTACCTAAATACCATAAAAAGAAATAAAAAAGTAGTGTTAAGTGACGCCGAATGCCGAGACAGGTCACGGGTTACAATCCTACAATGAGCTTGAGCTTTCGGTGAAGGAAAACATCGTGAGGAAACCATAGCACGGTGGTAGGGTACTTTATAGTACCTACCCGCCTGGCTGGCTACCACCTTCAAGTTGAAAATCTGTCGCCAAGCACCTTTCGGTGTGTTCCGTCAGCTGCACTTGAGAGCCAGTTCCCTTCTAGGCTTTTTTGTAAATTTTTCGCCTATTTTCTTAAATAACTTCAAAACTACTTATATTAAAATTAGTCAAAAAATATATTTGAAATCCTCACAACAAGTCCTTTCATTTGATATGTCACACAATAAAGTTTGCCATACTTTTTTTTTTAATTTTTCTAATTTACCCCCCAAAAGTAGCCCCCATGTTTGAAATTCATTTATTTACGTAACACATCCATGTTTGGGTCACTGACTTACATATTTGTACCAAGTTTCAACTTAATCCAGTCCAATATTTTCGGACAGACAGACAGACAGACGGACAGACGCACGAGTGATCCTATAAGGGTTTCGTTTTTTTTTCTTTAGAGTTTTGGAACCCTAAAAATTGGCTTCGCATCATCTTTTAGATGAAGTTTCACCTTATTTTTTGTGAACTTACCTAACTGGTCAGAAAATACAGAAGGAAACCGGGCTTGTAAAGAAACGATGAGTTGACGAGATTCCTCACAAATATTTACAGACATCATTTCTAAATTAAAAAGTGAAATAAAGTCACGGCCTAGAGTGGGTGGTCCACCGTTTCGAATTACATATACATTTAAAACATGCTCTGTACTTGTAAGTAAAACGTAATTGTGCTGTTCCCAAACAATTGATACTGCCCCCTGTATATGTAAATAATCGATTATTAGACACTGATAATGGCGCATTAATGAAATGTTTTTGTATACTTTTTCTCTGAAATAGCAGTAACAGCCGGCCCGCTATCAATTTGAAATTTCATGTTAACGCCATTAACTGTAATTAACTCCGTCATTGGTTCACCGTTAGAAGACCGAATATTAAATAACTCACCGTCATCGCCGACCTCCTCGGGCGTACCTTCATTTTCTATGAAGTTGATTTTGGTACACATACGCCGTAAATGACCTTTCTCATTAAATTTTTACACTTGTACTTTGAATACCGACACTCTGACGTACAATGATTTTTAAAACCGCACATTTTGCATTGCTTTTTATCAACATTAACACTCGTAGCACTTTTGGCACCGCTGGTGATCTTAAACAGCTAGTCAGCGGCCCCTTCAATAGCTGCTCCCGCCGTTTTGCTTGTGACAGTACGTGCATTCTTCATAGTATCCGCCAGTTCTACCGCCTTCGCCAAAGTCAACTCGTCAATGTTTTGCGTGAATAACTTTTCCCGTTCTGCTCCCGGTAACATTCCCATGAGGAATTTGTCTCGTAACACTCCCTCCACCTCTAGGAAACGACAATTTTCCGTCAAACCACGCAATCTTGCTGCCCATTGTGCGTATGATTCACCTGAGTTCTGGGTCGCTGCATAAAAATTATAGCGATCGCCAAAACCTTTCCTCTTCGGAGTGAAATGATCATCCAATAGTTTGATGATGTTTTCATATGGCACTTGTTGCAGATCTTTCGGTAATACCAAGTCAGCAGCGAGTTTGTACGTGCCATCGATGAGTGCGCTCAGTAAAATGGCCCTTTTTTTTCACCTCGTTCTTTTCCACGTCGTTAGCAATAAACCTCTGATTAAGTCGGCTACTGTAAGCCACGACTGTAAATTGTGGTCAAAAATCGATATTTTTTTTTTTAAGATGTTGTTACTTCGTTCGCCACTGTTACGTCGAGGAACAAGGATGTAAAGTGAAACGCGGTCATTTACACACTGATTTATTAACGTAGTGACATTGCCTTATAATTCGCACATACAGTTAGAGGAGCATACCTACATATACAATACATCTGCAAATCTCCGGCCCCGTAAGTGCTCTTTCAAATTGAAAAACAGGAAAAAATTGCTAGGTGCTAGGTCTGGGCTATATAGAGGATGGTAAATTTCTGAGAACCCCGTGTCTTTCAGAGCTTGCCTCGCAACATGTGCGGGCGCGTTGTCTTGCAGAAAGAGCACTCCGCGCGACAGGTTCTGTACAATAGCCTTGCGAACCTGAGTCAATAAATTGGCCATTCATCGTAATTCCCCTGGGTAGGTAGTCCATAAGCAAAATTCCCTCGCTATCCCAGAAAACTTCGGTCAGTACCGTGACAGGGCGGCCCGGGCGAGGGTCCTCTTCACAGCTCTCTCGTCCTTGTTAAAATAGGCGGAACCATTTTATCACCATCATATATGAAGGCGCAGAATCCTGAAGTGTTCGCGTATCGTAAGTGAAGGCGCGCGGTGTTCAAAATTTTGAGAATTTCCAGATTCGGCTGACATGGTGATGTTTGTTGTTCGATAAATAATTGAATTGTGAGTGCAAATTTAATTAGTGATTACATTTTTTAAAATACTACTGAGCTTCGCAACTAGTGACATGAGTAACAAGCTAATTACTCATCGTTAAGTACCCTAGGCCGCGAACTTTTCAGCCGCCCTGGTAAGTAGTAGCGAAATGATTATTATATTCAAAGATTTTCAAATACGCGATACGTTATCAAACCGAGATGGTCAATACTATGCAAGATGAAGTCAGTAAATTTTTCAGACCTAGTTTAGATGGTTTTTTTCCATCTTCATGAAATATTGTAATCGATAAATTTTTATATTTTTTATAACAGTAATGTATTTTTGCTTATTTTGATTTCTTTTAGTTTCCCGGCCGATCCAATTCAGCAAAATAAGTTGATAGCTGCAGTTAAGTTAGAGAGACAATAGTGTGACTGGATGCCTATAAAAACCAGCCGAGTATGTTCCATTCATTTTGATGAAAAAGATTTTTATAAATCATTAAAAGGATATACTATGTTGCACAAAACTGCAATACCAGTTTGAACAGTAGGTAAGTACCATCCTTCCTCTACTTACCCTACCTACCTCTACCTACCACTACCTAACCCTACCTACCTCTACCTACCCCTACCTTTACTACTACTACCTATATTTTAATGAGAAATAAGTATAAGGATCACAAGATTTATGATAAAAACAATTTTTTTACAAGTTAGTTTAAATTTGTCGGCCAAGAAATCGTAGGACAACCAATAACTCGTTTCGACATTCGACAGTACAGTGTCAGCGGGCGCAGTTTGAAGTCATACGCGATTGGCGCGCTCACGCGTACGTAATATTTGAATAGGTTGAAAACTAAAATAATCGTAACTTCAAAACTACTGGCTCGATTAAAAATAAAACCGGACAAGTGCGAGTCTGACTCGCGCACCGAGAATTCCGTAATTTCCTATGTCACCATAGACTTCTTATAGGTTTTGTGTAATCTATAGGTAAATAACATTTTTTTTTTCAAAATTTTTGGTCCAGTAGTTTCGGAGATAAGAGAAATGTTCAATTTTCGACTTCAAAACTATTGATCTTAAAATTATAAAAAATATATATATTTAAGACACGAGCCCTTTCATTTGATATGTCACACAATATTACTTTATAAAACTTGTTTTTTTATTTTCTTTTTACCCCCAAAAGTGGTCCTTATTTTAAATTCATTTACAGTTTACAGTTACACTTCCGTGTTTGGGTCACCGACTTATAATACAGGATGGAAATTTGAGGCGGGTCAGTAATTACAGCTAACTTAAGGGTTATTTTTTGAGTTATTGGTATCGGCATTACAGACAAACAGATTTTGAAAAAAATGTACTGTAATGTGTAGTCAGCGAGAAATCGGCGATTTAGAAAATTTGAAGAAAATACAGATGTACCTATAGATTACAGGAAAACCTATAAGAAGTCTATGGTATTTAAAGTACCATAGGAAATTCCGGACCCCTCGGTGCGCGAGTCAGACTCGCCCTTGTCCGGTTTTATTTCGAATCGGACCAGTAAATCCGAATATTGGCGCGTTATTGAATAACTAACTAGCTTCCACCCCGCGGTTTCATCCGCGTTCTCGAGGGATCTATTATTGTACCGAGATAAAACATAGCCTATACGTTATTCCAGGGTATGATCTACGTGCCAAGTTTCATACAAATTCGTTCACTAGTTTTTACGTGAAAGAGTAACAAACATACATACATACATAATCACAAACTTTCGCATTTATATAGGAATACCTGGCGTGCAGAGCTGTCGCCGTCATCACCTTCTACCTCTTCCTCCTCCTCACCCGCTTCCATCTCCTGTTCCTCTTCCATGTCTTCCTCATCTTCTTCACCTTCCTGATTACAAATATTCTATTAGGTATTTATATTTCCACAGAGGGACTAGTTTCCTACCCGCAGTTTCACCCGCGATTCTACATTTTGTCCGACTTATTTTAGTTAGTTACGATGAAGTGAAACATATTTCGTATTTTTAAATGATACACAATATTGTTACCCTTTGAATGAGTTTATTTTTATCTCAATGGGATTAAAACTTTGAGAGATATGATTTCTTTTGTAAAAACGTAGAAAATATCTCAAGAACAAATACAAAATGACTGCCAAATAGAGGGGAGGAGTTTGCACCCGAGTATGTCGTGTATTTTTGTATAAAAAGTGTTGAAATATAAGTACCTAAAATATCGCTAGTTCATGACGAGACACACTGTATATCTAAGGGCACAGTCTTGCCCCCGCCAGGACGAGTCAAGCGAAGCGCAAGGGCACTACCTACCTTTTCTCGAAGCGATCTAAACGATAATGGTTATCCACTCTTACCCTATACATAGTGCCAGTGCAGCGCTCGTCATCCTCCTCGGAGTCTACCACGATGACACCTTCGTCGTCTTGGTCACAACGAGACGATGTTGGAACTTGGTACTCCACCTCTTCAGATCTTTCGAATCCCTGAATAACAAATATGAATAGCAGAAATCAATATCTATCAGACAAGTATAGTCAACCTATATCTATAATATCAATCATGTGTAATTTTTTTATTAAAAAAATCAAATCAGTGTAGTCGACCACAATCGAGCTTACGATAAGCAAATCAGGAGGGAAAATATTTTTGCGCACCTAGGTAAAGACCTTAGTTTCCGTAGCCTTGCCTCAATTTTAATTTAGAGGATCTCCGACGATACTGGGCCAAACATTTTGAAAAATATACAGATGATAGTTCTTTACCTATAGATTAGAGGAATACCTATAAGAAGTCTATGGTATTCAAAGTATTGTATGGTATTTATTTTTACCATCAACAAATTTGGGTCAGATTTTAAAATATTTATGGAACTTAGTTAAACATGTACAGAACCCTCCACGCGAATTCAACTCGCACTTGTCCGATTTTTTTGCCTTTTAGTGTGGTTCTATTTTTTGTTAAAAGTTTTTATTTTTCTATTTTCAACTTCTTGTTTTATCACTGACCTAGTATAAGCATATTAGCGTTGTACCTTCCATCGAAGAATACAACGAACGGTCTAAACGGTACTATAATATTTAAAGAATTATCCCCTTACTCCTAACCTTTAAGGAGTTGTACCTTCCATCATCAGCTCAGCAACATAAGATGATGACTTCCAGACGCCAATATTTGAATAGCTTTGGAGTATAAGAAAAACATTGCAAGTGCCTATAAAATTTGAAGATTCCGACGAATAGTTCTCCTTTTTGAAGTCGGTCAACCCTTTTGTGAATCCAAAATTAATACGTACCTGGACTCTGGTTCTCTTAGCGGTAACAGGTCGCGATTGCAAACGACGCTTGGCCGGACGAGGGTCTAGCGGCGCGTGAGAGGTGCTGACGCCGGGAGGTACGTGTGAGGTGCTAACGCCGGGAGGCACGTGTGAGGTGCTGACGCCGGGAGGCACGTGTGAGGTGCTGACACCAGGCGGAGCGTGCGACGCCGACGTGCTTACTCCGGCAGCGGCGTGAGATGTGCTCACTCCAGGCAGTACGTGTGAAGTACTCACGCTACCTGAAGCTTGAGATCCTGCAACTGAAGTCGGTACTCCACTTGTACCTATAGAAACAAATCAAATCTTAAATAGAAGAAATAATTAATTTTAAGCGCTACATCTGACGCATATAGCCTAAAATATACAGTATCAAACACAGAGTGTAAAATTAAAATAGATAAAACAAGACAAGAGCGAGTCTGACTCACTGGTGTCTGTCTGTCTGTCCGAAAATACTGGACTGGATCGATAGTTCTTTACCTATAGATTACAGGAAAACCTATAAGAATATAAACCTTGAATGGAAGGTTATGTACTTTCCATTCAATTTCATTATTAAATGTTAAGCATATTGTTATGTTTGCATTTCCTTTTATTAAATGTTTGCCACAGACGGAAAATACAATTAGACATAATTTGAATATGACATTACACACATTGATATGTCGTCACAAATAAAAAAAAATATTTATCCTTGGTAAAAAATATTTTTTGACTGTAGACAATTTTTATCTTTACAATAATCATAAGAGACTAATAGCAGAATCGCTATCATATTATTTTAGTAATCTAGCCAAATGTATGGCTACACAAACGGCTGCTTCTATTGAGCAAATTAATATTGACATTTGTTTACAGTCCTTGGAAACTTTTCCAAGCAATTTGTCATTACTGGAAAATATTCCAAATAATTTAAATTAGACCAAGAGACAATAGAGGCATCCTCTAGCACTATTTGTGAGAATAATAATAACTACTATTTGCATAAATCTGGCCCAGTAAATTTAACTAGTATTTCTAATAGTCTAAATACATGTAAAAATAATCGGGCAAGTGCGAGTTAAACTCGCATGGGGAGGGTTCCGTACATGTTTATCTAAGTTCCATAATTATTTTTTAATTTGACCCAAATTTGTTGATGGTGACTAAAAAAAATATGTAGCGTAGTATAGTGCTGGATTGTAGAGAGAAATTACTGAATACATTATCTATTGTTGAATTCTCAAAAAAACCACTCTCGCAACTTAGCGAGCATCGCAATAGAGGCACTGTCGCACAGCTGAGAGGCAACGTACGTGTGCCTAACTTCGCTTTACAAGAAATTGTATGTGACAATGTCAACTGCCACCCAACACGCTATGTACGAATACGAGCCACGAGTGGTTTGCACGAATGTGGCGACCACGCAGTTCAACGCTATCAACGCTATGCACGCGGTACACGAAAACGTGCGTAGCTTCACTGCAAGAGGTGGGATCATATAGATTTATCGTCTGAAGAACTGTCTAGCAAAGCTCATGCCAATGCCATTCTATAAGTACAACATATTTACGAGAAACACGAAACGTGTCTGTTCCACAAGGCTTATGATTCAAAAGTATGCTGCGTTATAGTTGTAATAGTCGTTAGTTTCGTTTATTGGTGTGCTCAGTGGAAACGTAGACCCATTTTTCAAACAAACGAACCCACGCAGTTAAAATGCGCCGCGTGCAGCGTTTGCCGCAGTGGGACAGCACCTTAATTTGTGCGCCGCGCCGCTGCGCTCGGTATTATTATTAGTTTATCTCAGACCGATGACAAATTAAAAACAGATAGATCTGCCATTAAAAGTGAAGTACGTAGTATGATGACAAATCGGCAATATAAAGACAGCCGGTCGTTAGTGACGAAGAGCTTAACACGTAATAATAATATCAAAAAAACACTTACGAAATTATGCCGTCGTGCATCATAAACAGATGCAAAAACAATTCGTGTTTAAAGAAAAAGGATTTTGAGATTACGGTTGACAAGAAAGTAACCGATTCTCTGTGTAATTTTATTATTATTCACAATAATATTCGATGTCATTTGACAGAACAATTTTTTGACGCCATTGGATCAGGGTTGCAAGTCATCGATTTTTTTTAATATATATGACTATGTCACTCGTACTTGAGAGTCTCAGCAAGCTTACAATATTATTCTCTCGCACACATACGCAAATGCGCTCGTATCTGTTTTGTATTCACTTATTTTGTCACCGTTGTTTACGATCGTTACGTCTTATTTTTTAATAAGTCTACGCAGTATAAATAAGTCTTTCAAATCAAGCGTCGCGTAAAAAATATTTTTTTAGACCTTCACAGTAAGCCCTTTTCGATTGATATGTGATACGGTACAGTTTGCAAAACTTTATTTTATGTTCTAATTTGCTCCTTAAACGGGCCTTACCTACTTAACACATCCATGTTAAGGTCACAGAAATACATGTGTACTAAATTTAAACTCAAACCGAAGCAAAATGGATGGTAACATTACAAGTGAAAATGAAGTTGATAAGCAAGAATTGAGAAATTTCCTATGTTACTTTAAATACCAGTGGTAAGTGACACCGAACGCCGAGACGAAGGTCACGGGTTACAATCCTACAATGAGCTTGAGCTTTCGGTGAAGGAAAACATCGTGAGGAAACCATAGCACGGTGGTAGGATACTTTGTAGTACCTACCCGCCTGGCTGGCTACCACCCTCAAGTTGAAAATCTGTCGCCAAGCACGTTTCGGTGTGTTCCGACAGCTGCACTTGAGAGCTAGTTCCCTTCTAGGCTTTGCGTGCTTACCACCATCGGCCACATCATCACTGACCACGGTGAGATTGTGGTCAAACACAGGCCTATACAGGTAAAAAAAAACCAGTACCTGGATGACCGAGTTTTGGTCATCCATTTGTGCCGCGGCGAAATCTAAATATCTTAAAATAAAATTAAAAGTAGTCAAGATAAAATTAAAATGACTTGGAAAATTATAAACAGCGAAACTGGAAAAGTCAAAACGTATAATAATGATATTCAACTCAAGATTAATGATAAAGTTATTGAATCAGACCTAGAAGTTGCTGCCGCATTTGAAACATTTTTTACAGATATTCCAGTTTCTATTACTAAATCTCTTAACACCTCTCCCACCCTCGCTGTATCTTATCCTACTAAGGGAAAATGTTACAGAATGTACTGATGACTTTAAGTTTTCAAGTGTTACCTCTAGTGATATTATTAAAACATTCAGATCTCTAGACTTAAAAAAGACTGTTGATCTCTGGGGAATTTCTGTCAAACTTGTTAACTCTATAATTAATTGATTGTATTGCGAAATATTTGGCTATTACCTTTTATAAGTGTATTGAATGTGGTTTATTTCCTGATCTAATGAAGTATAGTAAGTTCCCTTATTTAAAGCCGGTAGTACCGCGGACCCCACTAATTATCGACCAATTTCTATACTACCGACACTTAGTAAAGTTTTTGAGAAAATCATTCTTAATCAATTAATGATACATTTTAATAGTAATAAGACTGCTTCACAGTAATCAATTCGGTTTTACAATGGGTCGCTCAACAACCGATGCTGGTGTTGAGCTTGTTCGACATATATTTGACGCCTGGGAAAATTCACTGATACTGATACTTTCGGTGTTTTTTGTGACTTATCCAAGGACTTTGACTGTGTCCATCATGAATTGCTTATCAAGAAATTACAGCACTACGGTATTAGAGATACTGCACTCAGTCTTTTGAATACATACTTGAGTGATAGGATTCAGAAGATTGATGTTAATGGCAAAGTTTCACCTGGGTCCTCAGTTATAATGGGCGTCCCACAAGGTTCCATTCTTGGACCTTTTCTTTTTCTAGTTTATATCAACGATTCACCTTATCTTGTAGAAAAGAAAAATGAAATAGTATTGTTTGCTGATGATACTTCACTTCTTTACAAAGTGAAACGACATGATTTTAATTCTGACGATGTGAACAATGCTCTTTCAGTAGTTGTTGATTGGTTTACAGCTAATAATTTGATGTTTAATGAGAAAAAGACGTATAATGTATTATATTCAGTCTACCGAATGTAAAACACTCCGATGCCAATATTGTTATTAAGGGCGAAAAACTGGAGCTCGCTAAAATTACTGTATTTCTAGGTATTACATTAGACGATAAGCTACAATGGGGTCCTCACATTAATAATCTAGTGAATAGACTTAGTTCTGCAGCTTATTCAGTGAAGAAAATTCGATCTCTCACTTATGAATTAACGGCAAAATTAGTATACTTCAGTTATTTTCATAGTTTGATGTCTTACGGCATCCTCCTTTGGGGTAGCGGTGCCGACATCAATAGAATCTTTATTCTGCAGAAGAGGGCTATTCGCGCTATATATAATTTAAGTCCCAGAGACTCCCTAAGAAATAAATTTAAAACTATAAATATAATGACAGTGTAGTTTAAACACTAGAAATAGGGATAAACTTGCTATACCTTTAACTCGTTTGAGCAAAGTTAGGGATTCTTTTAAGGGGCAATGTATACGCTTCTTTAACAAAGTACCCAAAGATATTCAAGAATTGTCCGTGTTAAAATTTAAAAAGCTAGTTAAAGATAAGTTGTATAAAAAAGGGTACTATAAAGTTTCTGATTTTATAGAGGACAAGAACGCATTTCAATGAGTTGTTCGCTTCACATGCTATTTATTGTTATTGTAATTTTTGTTATTATTATTGTCATATTGTTAATTTTAATATTTTATTTTATTTTCTATAGTTTATTTTAAATTTTATTCTATAAGTTTATAATACCTATAATATACTTATTTGAAACATAACAACTATTATAACATAAATGAAATATTAAATTAAAATTAAACTACAACTACATATCTTCATTTACATATACATATTATGTTTATTTTTATATACATATTTTTTATTTTTACAAATTTGACGATTAAAAATACTTGCAATGTGTTCATTTAATAAAGACACTTTTGAATTTGAATTAGAAGTCTATGGTATTTAAAGTACCATAGGAAATTCCGAAACCCTCGGTGCGCGAGTCAGACTCGCCCTTGTCCGGTTTTATTTTAGTTACCATCAACAAATTTGGGTCAAATTTAAAAATATTTATGGAACTTAGTAAAACATGAATGGAACCCTCTCCACGCAAGTTTCAACGCGCACTTGTCCGATTTATTATTTCTGTAATGTAACCAAAGACTAATAATCATTGAATGGAATTGTAGTGCTATAATATGTTTATTCCGAAATGCACAAGTTCATACATATTAAAAGAAAAACAAAAATAATGGATAGGTATACAAAATAAAAACCTGTTAGTTACTCAAATATAAATTACATGCAGAACCTACACTAAGATAAATAATCTTGTATCGTAGGTGTCTGCGTACCCTTCATATGTAAAGTTTAGGCCATAAGTTGATGCAGAGTCAATTCTATGTTTGATTTAATAAATTTACTTTTGATTTAATTTCAGTATTATAAATTATTATTTAGTTAAGTTAGTATAATTAATTTTAGTATAATAATTTAAATTAATATTGTATTTTAGTATATTTAAATAAGATAAGTACTTGTTATGATATTTGGTGTGTATATAAAGATGTGTTTGTGTGTATTTGCGAGAAGTGTGTGTGTATGAGGGTGTGTGATGGCGACAGATTTCCAACTTGAGGGTGGTAGCCAGCCAGGCGGGTAGGTACTACAAAGTATCCTACCACCGTGCTATGGTTTCCTCACGATGTTTTCCTTCACCGAAAACTCAAGCTCATTGTAGGATTGTAACCCGTGACCTTCGTCTCGGCATTCGGCGTCACTTAATACTGGTATTTAAAGTAACATAGGAAATTTCTCAATTCTTGTGCCTATCAACTTCATTTGCACTGGTAATATTACCATCCATTTTGCTTCGAATATACTTAACCGTTTGAGTTTAAATTTAATACACATGTATTTCTGTGACCCTGACATGGATGTGTTAAATAGGTAAGTCCCTTTTAAGGAGCAAATTAGAACATAAAATAAAGTTTTGCAAACTGTACCGTATCACATATCAATCGAAGAGGGCTTACTGTGAAGGTCTAAAAAAATATTTTTTACGCGACGCTTCATTTGGAAGACTTATTAAAACTGCATAGACTTATTAAAAAAATAAGACGTAACGATCGTAAACAACGGTGACAAAATAAGTGAAGACTAGACTATTACAACTATAACGCAGCATACTTTTGAATCATACGCCTTGTGGAACAGACACGTTTCGTGTTTCTCGTAAATATTTTGTACTTATAGAATGGCATTGGCATGAGCTTTGTTAGACAGTTCTTCAGACGATAAATCTATTTGGTCCCACCTCTTGGAGTGAAGCTACGCACGTTTTCGTGTACCGCGTGCATAGCGTTGATAGTGTTGAACTGCATGGTCGCCACATTCGAGCAAACCACGCATGTCTCGTATTCGTACATAGCGTGTTGGGTTGCAGTGGACATTATCACATACAATTTCATGTAAAGCGAAGTTAGGCACACGTACGTTGCCTCTATTGCGATGCTCGTTAAGTTGCGAGAGTGGTATTTTTTTTGAGAATTTAACAATAGATAATGTATTCAGCCATAACAATCCAGCACTATACCTATATACTTTTTTTAGTCACCATCAAAAATTTGGGTCAAATAAAAAAATATTTATGGAACTTAAACATGTACGGAACCCTCTCCATGCGAGTTTAACTCGCACTTGCCCGATTATTAAGTCTGGAACCAAATGTTTTCCATCTCAGACTCCAATTACACTTTGTGGTAATGTTCTTAATAAAATTCATCAATTTAAATATCTGGGCCATTGGGACTCTGAAGGATCACCAATCCGTGTTACCACCTGGATGTCATGTGTAGTGTTGTACTGAAGGGTAATTAAAATAATCATACCAGTGACTGTAGGCGTAGGTGTAGGTATGGACGCCGTGGGCGCGGGCGGCGTAGCAAGACTGGGCGCGGCGGAGCTGGTTGCGCCGCTCGCCGCAGATCCACCGGCGCCACTCGGCTGTTCTATGCGCGGCATCACCATCGCTACTGCCTGGCATGTACAACATAACATTGATATATATCACCGTATCATTGTGAGCGCCGTAAATTAATACGTTATGCTGTAAGCATTATGGTACAGTTCACAATTTTTCGGCAGTTTACTATTTCGCGATATACAGGTTGAATTTTTAAGTGGGCGTGGTAGACCAAATCCTAAAGTACGAGGCATGCCTTTTTAGTTCTGTCGTTTCCATATTTTCCGGCAATTGTGAATTTGGAACTGTTCTATATTTGAATGTGTTTAGTTTTTTAATCTCAAAACAGTTAAAAGTATTAGGATTAATGCTATTGTTTAGTCACAGCGTCGATTGGAATCTGTCAGGTTACGTACGAAAATGAATCTTTCTAAGGAAAATGTTCGTGCAGTAATTTTTTACAACTTTAGAAGAGGCTTGACACGGCTTCAGTGTTTTGAAGATAACATCATTGCTGTGAGACAACTAATTCTCGAAGATAGTCATGTGACGTATCGAGAGATAGAGGCTCTATTAGGCATCTCAGGGACAACATTCAGAAGATCTTGCAGCCAGAAGGTGTAAGAAAACTCTGCAAAGGTTCAACCAAGTAGAGTCAAATCACGTCTACGACATTATCAGTGGTGACGAATCTTGGATCTATGCCTACGATCCTGATTCCAAACAACAATCTACAATCTGGGTCTTTCAAGACTAGCCAAAGCCGACTAAAGTTGTTCGTTCTCGAAGCACTTGAAAGAAGATGGTGGCCACGTTCGTTGGAAAAACCAAACCGGATGTTGCGAGTATTGCACTTGAAGATCGTAGAACGGTTAACGCAGTGTGGTATACCACAGTTTGTTTACCACAAGTCATCGCCGAACTTCGAAAATCTAACTCAAAGCGACGCATCATCCTGCACCTCGACAACGCAAGCTCACACAGCGCTCGTCAAACGATTGAGTATTTGAAGCAGGAAAAAGTAGAAATTATTGACCATCCTCCATACAGTCCTGACCTAAGCCTTAACGATTTCTTTACATTTCCTAAAATTAAGAAAAGTCTTCGTGGTCAAAGGTTTCAGTCCGGTAAAGAAGCAGTCGACGCTTTCAAGTCAGCCATTTTGAACACCCCCACTTTAGAGTGGAATAAATGTTATAATAACTGGTTTGAGCGAATGGAAAAGTGTATTAAGCTACGTGGTGAATACTTTGAAAAACAATAAAATGTACTATTATCTACTCTCATATCGTAATGTTCTTATTATGAAATCAGTACTTTAATGACCCACTTTATGCACACCCGTGTATAATGATTTATTAAAGTACAGTTTTGTTCCCAAGATAATGCTATAATAGTAGTTTATGATACTGTTGCATAATAGGGGTTATTAAATACGAGTGTGAGTTTAAGGACCGAGCCGTAGGCGAGGTTCTTAAATACAACTAGAACCTTATAGTACTGTATGATACTGCACATAATTAGGTATTAAAAACTCGTGTGATACTATTAAGAACATCGGAACTACTATAAGGTTCTAGTTGTTTTTTTCTTCAAACGACAAAACTTAAAAGGCATGCCTCGTATTAGGAATAGCGAAAAATGCTGAAAGGATTCTCGGGGCTCGTTTTGGTAAAAACTAAAACTGTATACTTGGATCTAAAAAAAAAATATTGCCTTGCCGGGAATCGAACTCAAAGATTTTTAAAAAAAAACGCAGCCTGTATTATTGCTCCAGATCATAGTGTCGCTTATAGTGATCAATTTCTGGGAAGTAATGTTATATGGAAAAATATTTTTCTTACGAAAACATTATTTTATTGTTGTTTCGTTCATTATACTTTACTAATCAAATGTTCGAAATGATGCCCATTGTTGTCAATACTTAAGACCCCATTCCCTGAAAAACGCTAAAACATGTGTTACGGTTTCCCAAAAATAACGGCAAAAAACCCACATTTAATAACATCTCAAAGACATTTTAAAATCTAAACAGGTATATCAACAACTTCACCGAGTCATATTTGTGAAATATTTTTTCATTTCCAGAAAAAAAATTCGAATCAAAGGAAAAGAGCAAGTCAGTTTGAAGCCCGACGAAAATTTTGTTTTTGGCATAAGTTGGGTCGCGACTGCTCGATAAGTTATATTAAGAATATTAATTAACTCTGTTCTTGTACTAAATATATATACATCGGTACAAATTTTTAAGCCACAATTTTATCTTTTTTCCATCTAGAATTGTCCGCGTGAGGTGAATATGGCTTGAAATTTTGCATGGACAACTAATGTCTTCATAGCCTGTCATAAATGTACTGTTTTTGATTTCATAATAGGAACATTACGATATGAGAGTAGATACAAATCATTAGAAGCATTAAGTGTAAGTAGATACAACATATTTTTATGCTTCCACGTATTTTTAGATGTTTTATGCATTGGTTAGTGTTTGGTTATTTATTTTTGACACTGTACTAGCTTATTGTCCGCGTGAGGTGAATATGGTTTGTAATTACCTACCTCTTCGAGTTACAAGATTTCAATAATGCCATCCGATAGCTTAGATAACCCTGATTATAAAAACATAACGTTGTCTGCCCTCACCCTGAAGGATTTCCTAGTCGGCCAGGTTTTATGTCGGATTTACTATGGCAAAATATATGGAAGAAATGCAATTAAATTCACATTATTTCAATGGTTTAACTTAATGACGATTGTTTGATACTTATTTGAGTTCATACAAAATTGGTCAAGTGTGTGTCGGACTACGCATCCCATAAAATTTCATATTTTACAGATTTTTTAATGCTTTAAAATGAGCGACCCTACCCCTTCGAGTTACAAGATTTCAATAATGCCATCCGATAGCTTAGATAACCCCGATTATAAAAATATAACGTTATCTGCCCTCACCCTGAAGGATTTCCTAGTCGGCCAGGTTTTATGTCGGATTTACTAAGGCAAAATATATGGAAGAAATGCAATTAAATTAACATTTTAATGACGATTGTTTTGATACGTATTTGAGTTTATAGAAATGCCGTCAAGTGTGTGTCGGACCACAATAATGCCATCCGATAGCTTAGATAACCCCGATTATAAAAACATAACGTTGTCTGCCCTCACCCTGAAGTATTTCCTAGTCGGCCAGGTTTTATGTCGGATTTACTATGGCAAAATATATGGAAGAAATGCAATTAAATTCACATTATTTCAATGGTTTAACTTAATGACGATTGTTTGAGTTTATAAAAATGCTGTCAAGTGTGAGATCACACCATGCATAGCAAGTTTTCATAGCAGATTGGTTACCCAAAATAGTTTTAATCTAGAGTTCTTGTCCCAATGTATCTTATTATGGTACATTATATACATTTAAACTATTTTTCATCCAACCTGTGATGAACTTGCACATAAGTAATCAAGTTAAATTAAGCTGTATTATTATTAAAATAATATACTTATAGTTTGTGTTAATTAATTCAACTATTGTGATAAAGTCGAAGTATGATAATAGTACTATTTTCAGTTTCATCAATAGCCGCATCCAAGTTGAATGATTGATGATGATTTTTCATGTTTATTCCGAGAATAACTAAATACAACTTTAAATATTATTAAATTTACAACGTTTAACTCTAGATGAGTTTTCTGGCTGAAAATAAACTTTTTCATTATTCGTCATATTTAATAAATATACTTCCAAAATCTTCGAAATATTGTACATTGTAGAGTTCTCGACCAAGCATAGCATAGAGTTTAGTATTTTATCACAGTTTATTTACCCAATATAGTTGAAATTAAAGTACCTAAATTTAAAAATTTATCCAGTGAGGTTGAAGCAGCCATCAGAGGCTATCAACTTTAGTCCTTTCCAAAAAAATGGCTTACGTAAGTTTATATCTACATATCTTCTGACTGACTGATTTATTAAAGGAGAGCCTAAACCACTGGGGCTCTAAACTTGCGGCTTTTTATTCGTAAAAAAGTTACCAATTTATTAATGATTAGTTAAAATTCCGTAGTCTTTATCTTTATCTTTGTAGGATATTTTGGATATTTATCTGACAAGTGACGTATGGTGATCGAAAGAGTGAGATGGAGGACACTATAAAATTGATTTAGTTAAACAGCGTTTATGAATAAGAGGGCTAAAGTTTATCTCCCATTCACTATGAACTTGAAGTTTGGTAATTTTTTTTTTATACCTAATGTCACCACAGTATGATAGATTAATTTCCTATCAAAATGTATGGGTTTTTTTTTCGATTTGTGACTTTTCTAATACCATAACCTAACTTGGCCCCTTAGAGCCTTTTGTTCCTTCTCGGAGACAGGATTGATTAAGATAATATAAATTATTTGAAAAATCACCGATTTCTCGCAAACTGAATTTTTTTTTCAAATTCTGTAAATGCCGATAGCAATAACTTACAAAAACCGGACAAGTGCGAGTCTGAATCGCGCATCGAGAATTCCTTAATTTCCTATGTTACTTTAAATATTTAGGTTTTTCTGTAATTAATAGGTAAAGAACTATTTTCTGTATTATTTTCAAAATTTTTGGTCCAGTGTTTCAGAGAGAAGTGGGGATTCGCTTATTTTCTTAAATAACTTAAAAACTATTCGGTATAAATGGTTGTACATTTGCGATTTGCGTTAACTTAAAAATTCGTTTTTTTTACAGTTTAATGGCAATTAGACCTAAGTATTTGATATGCATTTCAACTTGATACCTCTAAGCGTTCATGAGGAAAAGGTTATAAATATTTAAAAAGAAATTATGACAAGTCATGTGATGTAACTTAAAATTTAAGGTTTTCGATTTTTTTTCTTTTTGTGCTATAAAATGTTGCTTCATGCCAAATTTCAAGATTCTAGGTCGATTGAAAGTATCCTTCAGGTTTTGATTCCCTTGCGAGTAGTTGCGAGTTTCAAAATATGCGGCTTAAATTGCTTTTTGATTGCGTTGACATAGAAGTTTTATTTTGTTACAGCTTTAAAGGTATAATAGACCTGAGTATTTGATATGAATTTAAAATTAATACCTCTACGCGTACATGAGGAAAGGGGTCGTAAGTTTAATATTATTAAAAATATTTTTATTATAATGTTTTATAATGTAACAAAAAAAATATGCTTTTCGCAATTTTTCCGTCTTTCAATTTGGGGCCGTTCAAATATTACGTAAGCAGATTTCTTACAATTATTTACCCCCCCCATCCCCCTTGCAGGAAAAGTAAGCAAAGCTCTTACCCCCTACCCCATGCTTACGTAAACATCTTTCAATTAAAAATACGTATGCGTTTATATTTGCGGGAATCCCCGAAAATGCGTTTCGTTTTCAAGCATAGACAATGTGAGGGTTGCCATTTGTGTAAAAAAGTAAATAACTACCGATGACGTAATCAACATCTAGACTCCCCTAACCCCCATGTCATCCAAAATAAGCAAAACAAAGACCCTACCCCCCATAGTGCTCACGTAATACTTGAACGGCCCCTTTCTTGATTAAAACTATGTTGTGTAAATTAGGTTTGGGTAAAAAAATATTGATACATGAACTCAAATACGTATCAAAACAATTATCATAGAGTTAAACCATTGAAATAATGTACATTTAGCCTTAGTAAAAACGAGTTAAAACCTGGCTAAATATGAAATTCTCCAAGCTGAGGGTAGGCGACCTTATATTTTTATTATCGGAGTAATCTAACTAAACTATCGAATGGTATTATTGACATCTTGTTACTCGAAGCAACGCTAAAATAATATAAATAAAATACTTTTAAATAAGCAACCCTACCTGAGTTCAAATATCTGTAAAATATGAATTTCTATGGGATGCGTGGTCCGACACACACTTGACGGCATTTCTATAAACTCAAATAAGTATCAAAACAATTGTCATTAAGTTAAACCATTGAAATAATGTTAATTTAATTGCATTTCTTCCATATATTTTGCCATAGTAAATCCGACATAAAACCTGGCCGACTAGGAAATCCTTCAGGGTGAGGGCAGATAACGTTATATTTTTATAATCGGGGTTATCTAAGCTGTCGGATGGCATTATTGAAATCTTGTAACTCGAAGGGGTAGGGTCGCTCATTTTAAAGCATTAAAAAATCTGTAAAATATGAAATTTTATGGGATGCGTAGTCCGACACACACTTGACCGATTTTGTATGAACTCAAATAAGTATCAAACAATCGTCATTAAGTTAAACCATTGAAATAATGTGAATTTAATTGCATTTCTTCCATATATTTTGCCATAGTAAATCCGACATAAAACCTGGCCGACTAGGAAATCCTTCAGGGTGAGGGCAGACAACGTTATGTTTTTATAATCGGGGTTATCTAAGCTATCGGATGGCATTATTGAAATCTTGTAACTCGAAGAGGTAGGGTCGCTCATTTTAAAGATTTCAAAAATCTGTAAAATATGAATTTTTATGGAATGCGTGGTCCGGCACACACTTGACTGATTTTGTATGAACTCAAATATGTATCATAGCCATTTTCATACAGTTAAACCATTGAAATTTTGTGAAATTCATTATTTTATAGACGATTTAATTAAATGTTGTCTTCGTAAATCCGACATAAAACCTGGCCGACTAGGAAATCCTCCAGGCTGAGGTCACGCAACCTTATATTTTTATCATCGGGCTTATCTAAGCTATCGAATGGCATTAGTGGCATCTTGTTACTCGATGAGGTAAAATCTGTCATTTTTCAGCCCCCTAAAATCTGGCCGATTTCAGAAAGTGCCAGGATAGGATGAGGCAACCAACTTTTTTTATACGTTTTTCGATGACTTCTATCGAATAGGCTAGGTCTCTAGTTGTTACTCGATGAGGTAAAAAGCACCAAAAAAAGGGACCTCTTAACTGCCCATTCCACAAAACCCTCCAGGTTGCGCCCACGCAACCCTGTTTTTTTAAGAGTATTTTTTTACTATACAGCACCAGAAACTAGTCCCATGTTGTTACCTTATGAGGTAGGGTTTACTACAGTGCGCTCTCCAACCATTATACTAAACGTAAACTTACACTCAATAAACAAAAAAATATATTTATATATATACTACGTAACGTAATTGACTCCGAACAAAAATACTCGTACAGTAGGTATATCACTCGTTCATTCGACTCGCGCAAGAATCACGTACACACGTCTTATTCGAACGAGCGAATATAACGCACTACCTTACTTGCTATGCTATCTAGTTAGTAGTTACTTCGAATATATTCGAACGACGTAGCAGCCAATAGCAGGCGAGACGATTCAGAACGGCGTTGCCAATCTAACGAAATTGTTATATAACTAAACACAAACATAAATAAATCACTTTGATGTGTGAAGCGCTGCGTAGTAGCAAGTAACGAAACTAATATCATCACAGTCACAGCGCAGTGATCGCGCCGCGTGGCCGCGAGCGATATTTTTGGTCAAATTGAGTTATTGCTAGCACCGTGTCACGCCATCTATTGCATATTTTTTAAAACATTATTGATAATCACTTATTGAATAGTTTGGCGCTAGTTGATGTTGAATTTGGAGTTGAAAAATTTCCAGAGCCTGTAAATAGGTGGAGCTTATTCAAATTTCAAATTGAAATGGAAAAAATTGTTATTTATCTATAGCTAGCTTCTCATTTTATAAATAATACGCTAAGTAGCTATTTATATATATATTAAATTTTATATTCTGCTTCATAATATAACGATCACCCTTAACAATAGGTAGTAAAATCGTAGGAAATAGAAATATCGTATTTGGAATAATTTAATAATAATAATATGAAATTTTGTTATTATATTTTTTTTATATCTATACCTATTAAAAATGTAAAAAATAAGTATGTGACGAATAAATTATAATAATAAATTTGAAACGCTTTGTTACGCGGTTGAAATTATCAGACTACTTAACTTTTTTTTGTTGTAGCTAAGTCATTCTTGGCAGCCAGTATTTTCTCGAAATAAGGAACTTTACTGTGCTACAAATTCATTTTCCTAACAAAATGTATGGGAATCGTTTTTTTCGATTTGTGACATATCTGATACCCTAACCTAACTTAGCCCCATAGAGCCTTATGAACCTTGTCAGAGACAGGATTGATTATGCTAATAAAAAATATTTTGAAAAATCGCCGATTTCTCGGTCTGTAATTTTTCTCAAAATCTGTAAATGCCGATAACAATAACTCAAAAAATAAGAGATGGTCTCCTAAGACCATATTCGCGTGGCTTCAACCCTTAAGGTAGCTACCCCTACTGACCCGTCTCAAATTTCCAGCCTGTATGTGTATTTTATTATTGAAATATCCATGTACATATGAAGATATGTTGTCTTTGTATATGCTCCAAGTCCCGAGTATACGAGAAACAAGGTTTTGCAAACATACTCTTTACTACAATTCTGTCTGTTCCCTTACTGGGGACTTTCAAGGTCTACAGGAAAACAGTAACTTATTTAATATATTAGTACCTCCTGCTCAAAACAAATCTCAAATATAGTAAAGATAATTAAGAATATTAGCCTATAATAAAATTTTAACCTGTTGCGGGGCTTGCGAGTGCGACGAAGGCTGTGCAGTACTGTCACTAGACCCCGCGCTACCCATGCCGGCTTCACTTGTGTCCATGTCCTGATGTAGAAACCAATTCAATATAAATATTCATACAATCATATTACACTTAAAGGACCCGATGTAATCGTTGCATTATAATGATTCTCACTGCGTTTATCATCATTATAATGTAAATTCTCACGTAAAGGCGTTAATCGATCTGGTTCCTTAAAATAATCATTGTGGCTCAAGCAGCTTATGAACTTTAATCACCCAAAATTTGTTGTTAAGTATACCTACTACTTATTTTTATATAGTACTCAATCGAAACCATGAATTAAACTGCACAAAGGGGGAGCGCTCATTTCAAATTAAAAATATATATAAGGCAAGTAGCCAAGGACGTACGTAGCGGATAGTGGACATCATTATCAATATTCCTAAAAAACTACCATTACAAAATTACAACAAATAGAACTTCAGCGTAAAACCTTTGATGAAACCCCCTAAATCGCACTCAGAAAAGAAGTTATGGGAGGAGAAAGCGATTTAAGGGCTCGAGTTATGTAATAGATACTTACTCACACGTAAGTTTATGCGTATTTTATTTTAATACTAAAATAAATATGTTTCTGGTAATATATCGAGGCAGTCCACTCGTGACCACGGTCAATGTAACTTGGTCGAAACGTTGAGGTTAATCAAAATTAAATTTTGATTGAAAACGGTTTAACAATTTAAGTTTTAATAATTTGCATAAAATAAAATACTTAGGCACATTATAACTCGACGTTAAAAATTGTTCTGTCGAATATTTTCAAAAAACGCCATGGAGATAATTCTTAAAAAATTGGACCTATAAGTTACTAGATGAAGATTTTTTCTTTCTAACAGCAATTTACTTCACTAAATACACCAAATTTAATAAATCCTGAACCTTCTATAAAATGCTCCAAAGTACCGAATATACTTTGACCCGTACAAACACAGACCCAACAAACCACACACAGACACAGATCTTGCGCTAATCGGGTTTGAACGATTTCGTTCAAACATTTGTTGAGAATTTTAAAATGCCATATGTATATTAGATATAGGTACCTGTGTAGACTCCGGTGGTGCGGTGGATGCGGCTAACGCGGCCCGGGGCAGTGGGCGTGAAGAAGATGCGGGCATGTACTCGGTGGTGTGCGCATCATGGGAAGGGGCAGTGGGTCCTACCTGCGCCATCGGACGAATCGACGCCAGGGGTGTCTCACCACCACGTCGACTTGCTGTTACACTCTGTTGTGCTACCCCTATAAACGTCAATGCATTATTATCATTTACCAGAAATAATAACTTCCTCGAAGAAAAAAGTTTGTGAAACGGCGAGAATACATTTTAGCAATGTTATTAAATTACCTACACTACACTATAATTTAAATACAATTTTGAGTTTGTAGCATTTAAACTCACATAGTTATAAAGATTTATCGGAAACAAAGCAAAACCCTTCCTTTTTAGGGTTCCGAAAAAAAAAAAACGGAAACCTTATAGGATCACTCGTGCGTCTGTCTGTCCGAAAATATTGGACTGGATTGAGTTGAAAGTTGGTACACATATGTAAGTCGGTGACCCAAACATGGACGTGTTACGTAAATAAATGAATTTCAAACATGGGGGCTAATTTTGGAGGGTAAATTAGAAAATTAAAAATAAAAGTTTTGCTGACAATATTGTGTAACATATCAAATGAAAGAGCTTGTTGTGAGGATCTCAAATATATATTTTTTAGAATTTTAAGATAAATCGTTTTGAAGTTATTAAAGAAAATAGGCAAAAAATTTACCATTCCTCCCCAACCCCCTTATCTTCGAAAATACTGGGTCAAATATTTTGAAAAAAATCTGATAATAGTTATAATAACCTATAGATTACAGGAAAACCTGTAAGAAGTCTATCTAATACCTTTAAACCTGTAATTCATGGATATATATATATATAATCTGAATCTCGGAAACGGCTCGAACGATTTTCATGAAATTTGGTAAGCAGGGGGTTTCGGGGGCTATAAATCGATGTAGCTAGGTTTCATTATTAGAAAACACGATTTCCAAAAAAAAAAAACTTTTTATAGTTAGGTACCATCAACAAATTTGGGTCAGATTTAAAAATATTTATGGAACGTAGTTAAACATGTACGGAACCCTCTCAACGCGAGATTAACTCGCATTTGTCCGATTTATTTTTTAAATATTTCATCGCTGCGAAACGCTGCGCCGTATCTAATATTTTTTTCTAAAAAAACTACATTTAAAATTTCAGACTTCTCGGTCTTACGGTTCCAGAGATATTAAGATTGGCAAAAAATGGCCCGTTTCCACCGCTACGGAAATGAATTTCGAAAAATCCGTTCTTAAATGAAGTATACGTAACAAAATCTAATTATGCACATGCCTAATTTCACATTGATCGGTTCAACGGTGTGGCCAGGGCAATTCACGGCTATCTCAGTTTCTGCAGTTCCAATGATGTTGACACCCTTATAAAAATTGTTGAGCATAAAATTTACGACATTTTTGTTTTTTATGCGCTCAACCGTTTTTGATATAGGAGGCGGAGAGCACGCAGCGCTGAGCCATACATAAATTTAAAAAAAAAGTTTAGCAGACTATATTGTGTGACATATCAAATGAAAGGGCATGTTATGAGGATATCAAATTTTTTTTTTTATAATTTTAATATAAATAGTTTTGAAGTTATTTAAGAAAATTTGCGAAAAATGACCATTCCCCCCCCCCCCCTTATTTCCGAAACTACTGGGCCAAAAGTTTCGAAAAAAATACAGATAATAGTTCTTTACCTATAGATTACAGGAAAACCTATAAGAAGTCTATCTAATATCTTTAAACGAGAAATTCATGGATATATATATATAATCTGAATCTCTGAAACGGCTCCAACGATTTTCATGAAATTTGGTATGCAGGGGGTTTCGGGGCGATAAATCGATCTAGCTAGGTTTCATTATTAGAAAACGAGATTTACCAAAAAAAACACCGGTCATCCAAGTACTGGTTTTTTTTTTACGCGTATAGGCCTGTGTTTGACCACAATCTCACCGTGGTCAGTGATGATGTAGCCGATGGTGGTAAGCACACAAAGCCTAGAAGGGAACTAGCTCTCAAGTGCAGCTGCCGGAACACACCGAAAGGTGCTTGGCGACAGATTTTCAACTTGAGGGTGGTAGCCAGCCAGGCGGGTAGGTACTACAAAGTATCCTACCACCGTGCTATGGTTTCCTCACGATGTTTTCCTTCACCAAAAGCTCAAGCTCATTGTAGGATTGTAAGTCGTGACCTTCGTCTCGGCGTTCGGCGTCACTTACCACTGGTATTTAAAGTAACATAGGAAATTTCTCAATTCTTGCTTATCAACTTCATTTTCACTTGTAATGTTACCATCCATTTTGCTTCGGTTTGAGTTTAAATTTAGTACACATGTATTTCTGTGACCCTGACATGGATGTGTTAAGTAGGTAAGGCCCGTTTAAAGAGCAAATTAGAACATAAAATAAAGTTTTGCAAACTGTACCGTATCACATATCAATCGAAAAGGGCTTACTGTGAAGGTCTAAAAAAATATTTTTTACGCGACGCTTGATTTGAAAGACTTATTTATACTGCGTAGACTTATTAAAAAAATAAGACGTAACGATCATAAACAACGGTGACAAAGTGAATACAAAACAGATACGAGCGCATTTGCGTATGTGTGCGAGAGAATAATATTGTAAGCTTGCTGAGATTCTCAAGTACGAGTGACATATTCATATATATTAAAAAAAAATCGATGACTTGCAACCCTGATCCAATGGCGTCAAAAAATTGTTCTGTCAAATGACATTACACAGAGAATCGGTTACTTTCTTGTCAA
The DNA here is from genome assembly GCA_963555595.1 of Tethea ocularis. Classification (NCBI taxonomy): domain Eukaryota; kingdom Metazoa; phylum Arthropoda; class Insecta; order Lepidoptera; family Drepanidae; genus Tethea; species Tethea ocularis. The sequence continues at coordinate 6,041,782 of OY741963.1, read as the reverse complement.
CCGTAATCTCAAAATCATTTTTCTTTAAACACGAATTGTTTTTGCATCTGTTTATGATGCACGACGGCATAATTTCGTAAGTGTTTTTTTGATATTATTATTACGTCTTAAGCTCTTCGTCACTAACGACCGGCTGTCTTTATATTGCCGATTTGTCATCATACTACGTACTTCACTTTTAATGGCAGATCTATCAGTCTTTAATTTTTCATCGGTCTGAGATAAACTAATAATAATACCGAGCGCAGCGGCGCGGCGCACAAATTAAGGTGCTGTCCCACTGCGGCAAACGCTGTGGACAAGCACGCGGCGCATTTTAACTGCGTGGGTTCGTTTGTTTGAAAAATGGGTCTACGTTTCCACTGCAGCACACCTATAAACAAAACTAACGACTATTACAACTATAACGCAGCATACTTTAGAATCATACGCCTTGTGGAACAGACACGTTTCGTGTTTCTCGTAAATATTTTGTACCTATAGAATGGCATTGGCATGGGCTTTGCTAGACAGTTCTTCAGACGATAAATCTATATGATCCCACCTCTTGCAGTGAAGCTACGCACGTTTTCGTGTACCGCGTGCATAGCGTTGATAGCGTTGAACTGCGTGGTCGCCACATTCGTGCAAACCACGCGTGTCTCGTATTCATACATAGCGTGTTGGGTGGCAGTTGACATTGTCACATACAATTTCTTGTAAAGCGAAGTTAGGCACACGTACGTTGCCTCTCAGCTGTGCGACAGTGTCTCTATTGCGATGCTCGCTAAGTTGCGAGAGCGGTTTTTTTGAGAATTCAACAATAGATAATGTATTCAGTAATTTCCCTCTACAATCCAGCACTATACCTACATACTTTTTTTAGTCACCATCAACAAATTTGGGTCAAATAAAAAAATATTTATGGAACTTAGTTAAACATGTACGGAACCCTCTCCATGCGAGTTTAACTCACACTTGCCCGATTATTAAATATGGAGTTGACGCTTAAAGAAGACTGTGTTGCTGTTATTGCGTTGCATCGTTGCGGTTACGCGCCAATTAAAATTTTTGACATACTGAAATTTTTTAATATAACCAAAAGATTCGTTTATCGTACCATCAAACGATACAATGAAGACTCTAGTGTAGATGACAGGTCAAGAAGTGGTCGCCCTCGGTCTGTTAGGACTCCAGCAGTGATAAAAGCTGTGAAGGCGCGAATTCATAGAAATCCGAAACGTAAGCAGAAACTGTTGGCCCTTCAGATGGGGTTAAGCAGAACCACGGTGAAAAGGGTGTTAAATGAAGACTTAGGGCTTCGGGCATATCGAAGAAAAACAGGACATCGTTTGAATACTCGTCTAATGGACCTGAGACTGAAGAGATGCCGCGCTTTAATGAAGCGGTACGCGGGAAAAAAATATCGGGAAATTCTTTTTTCGGATGAAAAAATTTTTAACGTAGAAGAGAGCTACAACAAACAAAATGATAAGGTGTACGCACACAGTAGTGAAGAAGCGAGCAACCGTATTCCGCGTGTCCAACGAGGTCATTTTCCATCCTCGCTCATGGTATGGTTGGGAGTTTCTTATTGGGACTTAACAGAGGTACATTTTTGTGAGAAAGGTGTAAAAACGAATGCAGTTGTGTATCAAAATACAGTCCTGACGAACCTTGTGGAACCTGTTTCTCATACCATGTTCAATAACAGGCACTGGGTATTCCAACAAGATTCGGCGCCAGCTCATAGAGCGAAGAGCACACAAGACTGGCTGGCGGCGCGTGAAATCGACTTCATCCGGCACGAAGACTGGCCCTCCTCCAGTCCAGATTTGAATCCGTTCGATTACAAGATATGGCAACACTTGGAGGAAAAGGCGTGCTCAAAGCCTCATCCCAATTTGGAGTCACTCAAGACATCCTTGATTAAGGCAGCCGCCGATATTGACATGGACCTCGTTCGTGCTGCGATAGACGACTGGCCGCGCAGATTGAAGGCCTGTATTCAAAATCACGGAGGTCATTTTGAATAAACTTTAGTGTCATAAGAATCTATGTTTTGTTAAGTTCATTTTGGTATATAAATGGTGTAACCATATAATGAATAAACTTGTTTCAATTATTTTATATTAAACATGTGACAGAATTTATGACCTGACTAGGTAGATCCCAACTTGGTTTAGACCCCCTAAACCATGTTGTAGGGGATTTTCCCCAAATTTTGGGGGATAATTAATGTATGAATAATTTATCTTTCTTCTGATAGTTCCGACTAGTTAGTAAAGAAAATGTTTTAACAAATCTAATACCTTTACGAGCAATTCCTGTATACAGGGTCTAATCGTTAAGTGTGGCGATTATTCCGTAACTATTACAGATATAAAAAAAAAATAAACTGATATCGAAAGTACGTCACCTAATCAGTAAAATACCATCAATATTTTTTTGATAATCAAACGAGAAGTATCCAAAATTTTGACATTAAACACTCCCATACATTTAGTATGAGATTAGTAGAAAGAAAGGTAGGAAGAAGGAAAGGAATATTCCATTTTTCAATAATAAATGAAACAATCTCGATTATTAACGCAAATAAAAATAAATCGGACAAGTGCGAGTTAAACTCGCGTGGAGAGGGTTCCGTACATGTTTAACTAAGTTCCATAAATATTTTTAAACTTGAACCAAATTTGTTGATGGTAACTATAAAAAGTTTTTTTTTTTTTTGGAAATCGTCTTTTCTAAAAATGAAACCTAGCTAGATCGATTTATCACCCTCGAAACCCCCTGCATACAAACTTCATGAAAATCGTTCGAGCCGTTTCCGAGATTCAGATTATATATATATATATCCATGAATTGCAGGTTAAAAGGTATTAGATAGACTTCTCATAGGTTTTCCTGTAATCTTTAGGTAAAGAACTATTGCCGGCTCGTCTCAGCAAAAGCTACCTTCCGAACCGTGCGCGTAGAGTCTGACTATTCATAAGTGCCGTTTCAGTAGTTTCGGAAAAAAGAATGGTCAATTTTCGCCAATTTTTCGCCTATTTTCTTAAATAACTTGAAAACTATTTATATTAAAATTCTAAAAAAAAAATATTTGACATTCTGATAAAAAACCCTTTCATTTGATATGTAACACAATATTGACTGCAAAATTTTTTTTTTTAGTTTTCTAATTTACCCCCCAAAATTAGCCCCCATGTTTGAAATTCATTTATTTACCTAACACATCCATGTTTGGGTCATCGACTTACATATGTGTACCAACTTTCAACTCAATTCATTCCAATATTTTCGGACAGTCAGACAGACAGACAGACGCACGAGTGATCCTATAAGGGATGCTTTTTTTTTTTTTTTTTTTCGGAACCCTAAAAATGAGTAAAATTCTAAAAAAGTATACATTTTAAAAGAAAAGTTTTTACTGTGTGACAATACTTATGACCTGACTAGGTATATGGGTAGGAGACACTTATACAAACAAAAAATGTCTAGTAATGTACTAATCTAGACACCTTAAAGTGTGACGTTGCCGAAATATTTGGAGGTAAAAACCACCATATAAGAACAGTTACAGTATTTTAAAATACAGTAATTACGCTATGTATATACATACGCTTTCCATTGTATTGAAATAATAGTTCCAAGTTCATTGTACCTACTATTTATGATAGTATAAATATTTGCGCAAAAAGTCGCTTTAATTAGTTACTTATTAATTACGCTATTTTGTTTGTTAAAGTATACCTACAATTTTACTTTACGGAGGTAAACCTTGTGTACTGTGGGTTTATACCATTGTATAAACCAAAATAATTATATATCATACATTTTTATCAGGTGGGCCATGCGTGGAATGCGTATACACACCTAATTACTGTATTTATAAATTATGTAACTGTTCTCATATGGCGGTTTTTACCTCCAAATATTTCGGGAACGTGACACTTTAGGGTATCATATTACTAGACATTTTTTGTTTGTATCCCCTAGCCAAGTGTCCCCTACCCATATATAATACTTTTATTGTGCGTGTAAACTTTAAAAAAAATCAAAATGGTGACGACTGGATATGCCAGCTTCCATACAAAAATGTTCGATCCCCTTTGAAGTGGTAATATAATTAATCTACACGTGTATCAATAATTATGATCATATGATATAATGAGATTAAGGTAAAATGAGTACTAGACTACTTAAAATAAGGAAACTAAAACCTTTCTACTAATCTCATACTAAATGTATGGGAGTGTTTAATGTAAAAATTTTGGATACTTCTCGTTTGATTTTTAAAAAGTTATCGATTTCATTTTACTGATTAGTTAACGTACTTTCGATATCATTTAACTTTTTTTTTATATCTGTAATAGTTACGGAATAATCGCCTGGACACACTTAACGATTACATCCTGTATACAGTGTGTCCGGTCATAAACTAGAGATATTTTAGGTACTTATATTTGAACACATTTTAAGGGACTAGAACCGAACCGGAGAACACGAAAAAAAATTTTTTTTTCATTCATTTTGACTGAACAAGATTGATGTTTTGTATGAAAAAAAAATTTCTTTTTCGAATTTTCAGGGTTGGTCTTAATAAAAGTCTCATAAAATGTGTTCAAATATAAGTCCTTAAAATATCGCTAGTTTATGACCGAACACTGTTTATACAGGATTAATTTTTTAAGTGGGCGTGGTAGACCAAATCCTAAAGTATAAGGAATAGCGAAAAATACTGAAAGGAGTCTCGGGGCCGATTTTGATAAAAACTAAAACTGTATACTTGGATTTTCAAAATTATTATTTGCCTTGCCGGGAATCGAACTCATTGATTTTGAAAAATAAAAACACAGCCTGTATTATTGCTCCATATCATAGTGTCGCTTATAATGATCAATTTCTGGGAAGTAATGTTACATGGAAAATTAATGAAAAATATTTTTCATACGAAAACACTATTTTATTTTTGTTACGTTCAATCAAATGTTCAAAATGATGGCCATTGTTTTCAATACACAAGCAGACTCGACACCTCAAAGATTTAGTGCGTTCTTCATCATAAGTTTATGTATTTTAAATAATTGGTGTCATTTTGAAAAATTTATTAAGGAGGTACGAGTATGTACCTATTTCTTTAAAAGTAAACAGTATTTTCTTGAAAAAATTACCTTTCCTTTATTTTGCCATATAACATTACTTGGCAGAAATTGATCATTATAAGCGATACTATGATATGGAACAATAATATAGGCTGTTTTTTTTCAAAATCAATGAGTTCGATTCCCGGCAAGGCAAATAATATTTTTGAAAATCCAAGTATACAGTTTTAATTTTTATCAAAATCGGCCCCGAGACTCCTTTCAGCATTTTTCGCTATTCCTAATACTTTAGGATTTGGTCTACCACGCCCACTTAAAAAATTCATCCTGTATATAATCTGAATCTGGGAAACGGCTCCAACCAGGTACTAAATTATAAAGCGTAACATTGTGCTTATTTATTTGGGGGGCTTACATGTAATAGTGACGATTTTAGGAGTTTTTGACTTGAACTTTAGTGGTAGGAATTTTTGGGAGCAACATCAGTATAAACGGTCATGGGTTTATTTTAGCACCTTTTTGTATTTCAGATATTTTATTCGTACACCAGAATGAATTTGTGGCGATAAATAAAGATATTATTATTGACCCTAGTTATATGCTGGACAAAGGCCCCCACCAAGGATCTCCACGTTGGCCGGTCTTGCGCTACCCACATCCAGCGGTTTCCCGCGACCCTCATAACCTTACTTAAATTAATTCAAATAAAATAATATCAGCTTACCAGCCATTGGTTTTATGTTTGCGGTAGGTGGATCAGTAGTAGTTTTTTCATTGGTAGCTTGTTGTTTTGATGTCGAGGACTGGCTAGCCAACTGCCTTTGCAGCATATTTACTTTCTGCAGAAGGGCTTCCACTTCTCTACTTTTTTCTGCCTGCAATTCTAGTCGCTCTTTTTCTAACCGAGATAGACGTCCTTCATATTGAGACTTTATAAGAGCCAGCCTTACATCTTGCTCATCGCGAGTGCTCTGCTCTATGGATCCAATTTTTGATCGCGATTCATCTAATTCGCGGATCAAGGAATTCTTAAGCTCAGTTAGTTGAACGATTTTACTTTTAGCTTGTTTTAACACTTGTTTAGCCTTTTCCTCTTTGTCTAAATTAGCTGTTCTAAGAGTTTCTAACTCTTGCTTAAATTTTTCATTGTTTGTTTTCTCTGTTTCGAGTTTCCCTTTAAGTTCCGTTAACTGGTCTTCTAATATTTTCGCATTTGCAGTTAATGTAGCTCCAGCAGCTGCTGCTTCAACTTCAGTCTTTTTCTTTTCATCTTCTATCGATTTCACTAATTCTTCGTACTGTGCCTTGTATTTTTTGGCAATTTTCCGAATCTGCATTTCCTTATTTCTAATGTCTGCCAATGAAGCATCTTTGTTAGAAAGTTCTTCTGTCAGTTTAGTATTTGATTCAACAGCTGACGAGAGTTCAATTTTAACTTTAGTGAGTTCCTCAGTAAGTCGTGTCATGTCATCTTTTAGAACCTGCAACTCTTCAACAAGTTGCTTATTTACTTCTGCTAAATTATTTTGTTGTCGTGATAATATAGAATATTGCTCCTCTAATTTTACCTTCTCCACTTTAATGACAGAAAGTTCTTCATTTATTTTTCTCATATTTTCTTTTTCACTTGTTAACATCTTTGCTAAAGTTTCTCTTTCATTCTGAAGTCGTTTCCAGTCCTCAGGGCTAGTTTTATTGGCGCGTTCCACTAAAGCATTAACCCTCGTTCTCCATCGAGCACAATCAGCCTTCAGAGAATTATTTTCAGATATCAAGGTTTCATTATTAGATGTAAGATCAGATATTTTTTCTTGCGTGGGAACTAATTGAGATTCCATACTTTTTATTGCAGCAGAAAGTTCTTCTACACGAGCAGACAATGTATCACGTTCCTCTCTCAAAATTCTGTTACTATCAGTCAAAGCATTTAATGTTTCAACTTTTCTTAATATGTCTGATTGTTTTGTTACAGTCACCATACTTACTTCAGATCTTTCCCGTTCTGCTGCTAAAGCTAATTTTGTATCATCAAGTTGTTTTTCAGTTATTTCCAATTGTGATTTAAGTCTCATAGTTTCAGCTTGAAGGATATCAAATTTAGCAATAGCAATATCTTTCTCTCTTCGTAAGAACTTGACAATTTGAAATAATTGTTCAGATGATTTCACTTCATCTTCGCCAATAGAAATATTCATACTAGAATCATTTCCAGACTCATTTATATGGTCGGATTGCGATCTGGATGCATGAGAAACGGATAATTGGGTACCTAAAGCCTGAATCTGGTCATGTAATACTGAATTTTGGTCATTTAAGTCCTTTAAACGTTGTGTTAACTGTTCATTTTCACTTGTAAGTATCTTCTGTCTCTCAAGCCATGATAGTTTTTCTGTTTCTAATTTTTCAACAGCAGTATTTTTCAAATAAACCAATTCATTTAATTGATTTTGCGCTTTAGATAGGTCTTCTTTAACTTGAGACAAAGTTTGTATATCAGTTGAATGCAAGATCATTTCATGGGTATATTTTTCTTCAGCTTTCTGGAGAGCTTCTGATAATTGAGTAGACTCTAAGCGCGCAGCATCAAGTTCAGCATGATAGTTATCATTGTTCGCTAATGCCGTTTTTAATTCTTCTTTAACAAGGGTCAACTCATTCCGCAAAGTACTTGTACTACTTGTGTGTTCGCCATTAGCATGAAGTGACAATTCTGCCTCAAGTTCAGAACATTTATCTTCCAGATTTTGTAATTTATTTGCATATTCTTTTAACTTGGCTTCTGTTTCAGATTTGTAAATTTCATATTCAGTATTTAGAGATTTTATTTCTTTTTCGGCACTCTCTGAAATGTTACAATATTGTTTTATATGTTCCTTAGCCACAGTAAGCTGTTCTTGTAGTGTTTTGATATCTCCCAGTTTGTCAGATAATTTATTTTCTAGTTCTTTAACTTTTTTTACTGTATTCAAAGCTTCATCAATGCTGGGTGAAAGGGCGTTTTTAAGTTTCTTTCCCAGTTCCTCATTAGCTGTGGTTTTCTCAGCTAGACATTGTCTCAATTCCAGTATTTCCTTCCTCATTATGTCTGCAGCATCTTTTTCTTCCTGCATCCGTGACTTAGCTGTTTCAGTTTGACGTTCAAGATGAGCAGCCAATTCTCTAAAGCGATCTTGTTCTTCCTGGAGCCTTCTTCGCAGAGCAAAGCATTCTCTAGTAGCCTCATCTAGCCTTGATTCTATTTTGGCACGATTCTCTGCCTCTACTCTTTCCAAGCTTGCTTTTATCAATTCTAAATTTTTCAATAGTATGGATTGGCCTTGTCTTTCACGGTGTAACATTTCTTTTTCAGTCTGATGACGTACATCTGAGTCCTTTAGGAGTTTGCATTCTAATTTAAGATTTTCTACTTGTATTTCGGCGGAAGCAAGTTTACCTTGTGCATTTAACGCTTCGTCTCTAAGATGTAATAAAGATATTTCGTGCTTAGCAATAGTTGCATTATATGCTTTATTTTTTTCTTCAAGTGAAGCAACTTGTTTTTTATATGTAGTTAAATTTGTTTGTAATATTTTGAGACGATCATTATTGTATTCAGATGTCGACGCACATTTGCTGTTAGCTGCAGTCAATTTTGCGATTTCTTGTCGCATATTATCAATTTGTTCAAACAACATTCTTTCATTAGTTATTTTTTCTTCTTTATATGTTTTATATTCTTCTTTCAGCAGTTCTAACTGTTTCTCATTTTCTTTATATTTTACCTCAAATAATGATATATCTGAGTTAAGAGTTTTAGTAACATTTTCAGAAGAGGTGTCCATGGTGAACGATTCACTTTTGTCTAAATCTGCACCTTCTAGTACAGATATTTCATGACGCTTACCTTTCATCAGATCGTGGTATAATTTTTTAAACATATCACGTTGTCTTATCAGACCATTCACCATCTTTGTTTGACGTTCCTGTGCTTCAGTTAACTCAGTCACTCTATTCTTCAATGATTCAATTTTTTTCTGCATTTCACCACTTTCAAACTGTTCCTTATGACGTTCCAGTTCTTCTTGCTTGTCAGTCAATTCACGAACCATACGTAATAACTTTTGATTATTAGATTGTAGCTCCTGAATGTCACTAAATGTTACTAAAGTCTTAGATATAATATGTGATGAACTAATATCTGAAGAATTAGTAGTATTCGAAGCTGTGTGTGAAGAATCATGATCACCATTTGGTAAAAGTCCTCCCCTACTATGTTCGATTTCCTTTAACAAGAAACATACTTGTCTTCCTAAATCAGCAAGTTCACCCTTCAACTTAGAATTTTCTCGACTGTAATGATTTGCTATTTTTGACGATTCACTGTAATCATCTCGCAGTCTATTACATTCAATTAATAGGGAATCTATTTGTTGAGACAGTGCGGTGTTGCTTTCTATTGCCTCTTCATATTCTCCTTTTTGTTTTTGTAAAAGCGGCGCTTTTTCCTCTAGTTCTTGAACAATCGTATTAATAGTAATATTAAGGCGTCGATTCTCTTCTTTTTCTTGAGTTAATTCATCAGTCACCTTTACTAATTGAGAGTATATCTGAGTAAGTGACATACCTGATTTTAAAAGCTTACTTGCAGTTGCTGCTGATGGAGCTAAATCACTAAGTGCCATATCAAGATTATGTGCATTAGCAACTTTCAATAAATCATTTGCATGGTCTAATTCACTTTTTAATGACGATATGACCTCATTTTTTTTTTCTAATAGTTCTTCATGATCTATTTCAGACTGTTTAAATTTTGTCTCGAGTTCACCATATTTTTCTGTGGCCTCATTTAATAGTTTTTGCAATTCTGCTATACCTTCTGTCAATTCTAAAGTTTTTGCCTCAGCATCATCATGCATGGTTTTGAAAAGATCAGCAAGCTTTGATTTTGCATCTAATTCTTTTTTATAGTTTTCAATCATTTTGTTCTCAATCTCCCTTTGCTCCATTAAGCGTTGTGTTTGATTTTCAGCACGGTTATTTAAATTCTTTTTCACTTCATTTAACTGAGATATTGTATCATTAGCAGAATTAAGTTCTTCAAGCTTTTCAGCTAACTGAGTCTCCAAATTGACTAATCTACTGGTGTTATTTAACCTTAATGTTTGTAATTCTGAAGTAAGTCTATTGACCTCCTCTGTAAGACCAGCAATCTGAGAGTTTAGAAGCACTCTTTCTTGTTCTATGCGCTTTTCACGATACTGAAGTGAAAGCTCTTTACTTTGGATTTCATCATTTAGTGCTAAAGCTTCACATTTGGCGTCAATAGCAGCACGGAGTTGTTGCGAGAGAGTTGTTTCATTAGAACTCAATCTGTCGATTTCTGCATCACGTCTTTGCAAAATGCGAGTTAAGTCATTTCTTTCATCAACTGCTGCATCTCGAGAGCTTTTCAGCGATATGATCTCATTTTCTAAGCGACTAATTTTGTCACGAGCTTTGTCGAGTTCTGTATTTAGAGGTTCAAGTTGTTTCACCAATTCACTTACAGTGTCATCAGCTGTGGACAGTTTCTTAGCCGCCTCGTCGTATTTAGCAGTGATTTCCAGAAGTGTCGTCTCTAACTTAGATATTTTATCTCCTGAAAATTTTTAAATGGTTAAAATTAATCATTGAATTAGACATGAAAAATAAACGGGACAATTGAGACTCCAACTCGCGAACCGAGGGTTTCATTCATGTAAGTAGGGTTGACATACAAACTTAACTTTTTAGTTGATGAGATATTCTCCCCTATGTCAATAAAAGTTACAGTCAACTCACTGTTAATTAACTGCAAAGGTTTGGTAAACTAAGGTCCGAGTTCGCCGAAAGTGAAATAAACAATGGTTTCGTAATCGGCCCGATTCTTTCATTCCTAAAATGCTCCGTTACAAAACCGAGGCTGGAATTGAATTGGTGAACACTAAAATTCCCGCCTCCTGGTTACACATCCGTTTTAAGTTATCTGGCCGATTACGAAACTATTGTTTATTTCACTTTCGGCGAACTCGGACCTAAAGCATTTTGAAATACTATTTAGCGATGAAATGTTATAGAGGTGGAAAATTTTATTTTTGACTTTTAATATTTTTGCAACTACAAGCTAGGGTTCCAAAATTTTTTATGTAGACCATGTAACTTAAGCGTAACAACATGCAAATCAATAATTTAAAAAAAATGATCATAGACAATTTTATGAACTTTTTATTTTTTTTTATCAACCTGTATAACGCAAGAATTATTTAACTAAGAAGCATGATTTTTGGGAAATAAGCTACCCATAGCAAGCACTATAAGAATCCTAAAGCATTTTGCAATAATATTTAGCAATGAAATGTTATAGACGGTGGAAAATTGTATTTTGGCTCTTCAATATTTTTGCAATTACTTAGGCTAGGGATCTAAAATTTTGGTTGTAGACCATGTAACAACATAATTGTAACAACATGCATATCAATAATTTTAAACTTTTTAATCATAGACAATTTTATGACGTTTTGAATTTTTTTTTCATCATCCTTTATAACGCTTTTCCTATTTATTTAAGAACCACAAATTTCTGGTTATAAGCTATCCATAGCAAGCACTATAAGAATCCTAAAGCATTTTGTAGACAATTATTATTATAATTAATAATTATTATAGACAATTTTATGACGTTTTTAATTTTTTTTCATCAACCTGTATAACGCTTTTCCTATTTATTTAAGAACCACAAATTTCTGGTTATAAGCTATCCATAGCAAGCACTATAAGAATCCTAAAGCATTTTGTAATGCTATTTAGCAATGAAATGTTATAGAGGGTGAAATATTCCATTTTGCCCTATGCTCTAGTAATTGCAAAAATATTAAGGGGCCAAAATACAATTTTCCAGCCTGTATAACATTTCATTGCTAAATAGGATTAAAAAATAAAATTATTGATTTGCATGTTGTTAAATGTTTTTCTCTTCTATCGAATGGGCTAGGTCTCAAGTTGTTACTCGATGAGGTAAAATGCACCAAAAAAAGGGACCTCTTTACTGCCCATTCCACAAAACCCTCCAGGTTGCGCCCACGCAACCCTGTTTTTTTAAGAGTATTTTTTTACTATACACCTCCAGAAACTATTCCCATGTTGTTACCTTATAAGGTAGGGTTTACTACAGTGCGCTCTCCAACCAAAAGGCCGAATTGAAGCTAAACCCGGAAAAAAAAATTAAAATCTAAAATTTGAAGAAAACAAAAATCATGACCAATGGCAACAAAGACCCTGTAAAAGTGGAACATAATCAAATCTCCTATGTTGAACAGTAACTCGGTCAACTGATGTCTCCAGAGGACAACGAAAACAACCGAAAGAAAAGTTGTGAATAAGTGGAAAAAATATTGGGGCCTAAAAAAAGTCATGAAAGACAAGAATCTACACATCTCAACGAAAATTATTGAACACAAGCATCTTGCCTGGCCTGCAGGTTACATGATCAGGGGAAAGGTTAAATGGAGTAAAATAATCACGCAATGGTACCCAAGAAATGGAAAGAGGAAGAGAGGTAGACCACAAAGGAGATCCCATAAGTTTATTCAATGTACTGGGCAAGATGTATGAGAGACTGATTTATATCCGCCTCAAAACATAATAATATACCGACGCCAATAATGTCATCCCTGACGAACAATTTGGCTTTCGAGCCATACATTCTTGTGTTCAACAAGTACATCGTATTGTTGAACACATCTCTTCCCAGGACCAAGAGCGTAACAGGACATGTGTCTAATTCTTCGATGTTGCGAAGGCATTTGACAAAGTCTGGCACAGCAGCTTTTGGTGTTCCACATAGACTCGTGCTTATCTTACGAGATTATTTGTCAATCACCACTTTCGATATCGCATTCCTGGCGCACTCTCCTCCCCTCACCCTATCGGTGCCGGTGTCCCTCAGGGCTCGGTACTGACCCCTTTGCTATTTTCACTCTACACGAGTGATATGCCAAAGACCGACAAGGTGCAGTTAGCTCTTTTTGCGGACGACACCGCGGTCTACTGCTCTAGTAAGTCCCCCTCAGTCATTGTTAAGAACCTCCAAGGCGCCTGGTTTCGGAAATGGAGGATCGAGATCAACCCTACCAAAAGCCAGGCGGTACTATTCTACAGACCCTACCAACGAGGTACCCGCCACCCCAAAGGCAGTTACTCTATTCGGTGAACCAATCCCCTGAGAAAGGCAAGCCAAATATCTCGGAGTAATTCTCGATGATCGTTTGACCTTTGATGCCCACATTAACGCGCATGCGCCGCCTTTGTGTTAGGGCGCCTCCACTTTTTATTAAATCGTAAGACTAAACATGACCTTAAAAGCAAGGTTAGACTATACTGCCGTGCTATGAAGGAACACAGTAACTCGGATTTTTGTGAAATTGACTTTAAAATTATTATCATCACTTTTGACATATGAAATGATGCTGTATTAAAATATATATAATTCTGGACATTTTGCATTTAATTTTAACATTCAGAAGTGGTATTGTGAATATATGGTATGATGATATTATTGGAATCACGATTATGTAGGCAATATGGCAATATTTTTTTTATACTTTTAGTGCTAATATTTACAGAGATACAAATCGTAAAAACACAATAAGTGTTGAAAAGTTCGATTTGTTTTATAAACTTTGTTTCCCTAAAATAAAAATAATTATAAATAATACAAGAAAATCAGACTGGGTAACAAAAGGAATAAAAAATTGCTGTAAAACTAAACGCAATTTACGATTGAAGTTTTATAAGAATAAGAAGAGTAGTGATAGAGAGAAAATTCATATATATTCAAAAATTCTAAAATCTTGCATAAGTAAGGCCCGCAAGATATCAAATCATAGAATGTTAACATCCAGTACAAATAAATGCAAGTCTTCATGGAAAATAATAAAAAGAGAATCTGATCCATTGGTTTGACACCAACACTCATATGTAAAAAAACTGAAAATGCTTAATAAAACCATCACAGACCCGGCTCTTATTGCTAATGAATTTAATGAGTTCTTTATTAATTTAGCAAACACAAAATATTATAACATAAATAAAGCAAGTAGTCATGTTATCAAATCGCAAAAAAATAGTTCAAGTATATTTCTGATGCCTACTGATGATGGTGAGGTAAAATCTATTATCAATGGTTTAAAAAATAGCAAGGCTGAGGGATATGATGAAGTTTGCACGAAAGTTTTAAAGTTATGTTCTTGTGAATTATCACCTATAATTGCTTATCTGATTAATAAATCATTCGAAAATTGATTTTTTCCGGATATACTTAAAAAATCTATAGTCAAACCTCTTTTTAAATGTAAAGGTAGTAAGACAGCTCTCAATAATTATCGTCCTATAATTCTAGTCCCTGTCATATCAAAATTTTTTGATAAGGCCATGCATAAGAGGTTAATGGGCTTTTTATTGAAGTACAACATATTTTCAAAAGAGCAATATGGTTTTCAAAAACACAAATCTACAACAAGTGCAATGTTTGATTTGGTTACTAAAATAATAAATTATGTAGATGCCAAGCAAAATGTGACTGCAGTTTACTTTGATATGTCCAAGGCTTTTAATTTTGTCTGCCATAATGTATTATTGGACAAATTAGAGGGTTACGACATACGAGGTGGTGCACTAAATTGGTTAAAAAGCTATTTGTCTGATAGATGGCAATGTGTAGAGGTACAGAGTCTAGATAAACTGAACACAGTTCAATCGCATAGGTCAGATTATAGACATAATAATAGAGGAGTCCCACAAGTGTACTTGGCCCACTTCTTTTTATTTTATATGTTAATGACCTTCCAAGAGAGATAAATTACCCGTGTGTTCTATTTGCTGATGAAATTTCTTTAATAATTAGCCCAAGTTTAAAGGATGTAGATTTACATGAAAAAAATACAAATAAATCAGTAAACTCGGTTATAAATTGGTTAAAAAATAATTTATTAGAAGTTAATGTTTCAAAAAAAAAGTACGTAAATTTCAAAATAAAAAAGGTCATGAACTTAATATTTCTTATAAAAATAATATAATAAATGAATCAGATGAGGTAAAGTTTCTAGGATTGATACTTGACAAAAATCTAAATTGGAAATCACACATTCAAAAAGTCTGCACTAAACTTAACAGATTTGTGTACGTTTTAAATAGACTCCGTCGTACTGCAGCTAGAGAAGCAGTTTATTGGCCGCGTATCATGGCTATGTATCATCTACTTTGAAATATGGTCTCCTGATATATGGAAATAGTACTGATATAAATAGGGCATTTATAGCTCAAAAGAAATGAGTGCGTGCGATTTGTGGTGTTGCTCCATGGGATTCATGTAGGCCGTTGTTAAAAAATTAAGTTTGTTAACACTGCATTCCATGTACATTTTTGACGTATGTGTATTTGTAAAAAAAAAACCTTCATTTGTTTAGCTTAGCAAAAGATGTGTATCCTACAAACACTAGAAATCCAGATAGCTGATATTAAGACAAAATATTTCCACAGCATTGTTCCAAAAAAGCTGTTACATGATGTGCATTAAAAATTTTAATAGTTTGCCAATATATATTAAAACCCTGCCCTATAATAAATTTCGCATTGACCTACTGGTAACTGGCAAATGGCTACTTAATAACAATTTTTATTCGATTAATGATTATTTTAATATTGTAAGAAAGATGTTATGATATGTTGAGCTTTATATGACTGATATTTTTATTTTATTATAAGACTAATTGAATTAATTAATAGAATCAATATTATATGTAAGTAATTATATTTGTACGCCTTGTAGGCAAAATTTGCTGAACTATAAATTTATTTTAAGACCTTGTGTATATTAAATTTCACAAATAAATTGAATTTAAAGAAAATCGCTTGCAAAGTTAAAACACAGTATGAAGGTGTCACTAAACTAGATAACAGTAACTCATTCTTTACTTGGTTTTAAATTAGCATCTCTCGAGCTCGAGATAGCAGGACTCGCTCATGAGCGACCGGAAATAAAGGTGGGCCTGGCGCCCCTTTACATCTGGCGCCCTGAGCGATCGCCCTACCGCGCCCTACCCTAACGCCGGTACTGCGACAGCATTAAAAATATTCTATCTTTTTTCAATAAGGTGAAATGAAAGAGAGGTGACTTGTCTAATATTAGTTAAGTTCGTAAACAACAGAATCGACACCAATATGATTGTTAATTTTAATTGCTTACTTAAAACACAGTATATCGATTATCCTACCTATAAACAAACTATATTCAATGATACTGTTTTTTAAATGACAAAGTAGCTAGAAAATTTTAATATGCACCTAAACTAAAAAAATTGTGATGATTATATTAATGACCCTTTCTACGCTAGAACCTAGTATCTTGATACTTACTGTGTTTATCCTAAGTATGTTTTGAGAAATATCCTACTTATACTATGGAGTTGCTGGCTTTTAGATAGGAATTTAGCTATCTAGTTTTATATTCATTAACCAAAATTAGCTAATATTTCTCGTTCCCCGGTTTATATGGATGCTGTAGCTGTAGATATAATCTATCGTGTCGTTCTACAATAATTATCAAGATCATTCTTGATTACACCAGCTAAAATAGCAGTAGCCACTTAGCCAGGTATTATTTGGGAGACATACCTAGTTATTGGTAATCATTGCGTGTGAATAATGATTCTGTTAATTTGAATACTGAAAATGATGACTAGGGATATGCATATAATATACAAATAGAAATCATTTATTGCTAGAATTTAGGTGAAACAAATATCGTTCATTCTGTTGTTAAATTGTTTTTAAAGAGATAATATTTCGTTCAAGTATTTATCTAGTACTGAACTGAAGATTCCGAGAGAAAATAATGTTTAATTTACCGATTTTAACTTGAAAATCTTTTTTATATGAAAAGTTATCGTATGATCTTGCATCCTTAAACATTACCTACGTATGAAATTCTCGTGTTTGTCACCAAACTCCTCCGAAACGGCTTGACCAATATTTATGTTTTTTTTTATGTATTCCGTAGGTCTGAGAATAGGTCGTAAACTATTTTTATCCCAGGAACGCGAGTGAAACCGCGGGGAACTACTAGTTTACAATAAATATATAACTACTTAGCCTGAATATTTTAGTACAGTTAAAACTGAGTTTAAAAATATTTTTCTTAATAAAAATTGAGATTAGTTACTGTAAAGAAATATATATCAAATTCGAAAGATAAACATAGCTATAACACAGTATTATATATAAAAAAAAAAAAAAAAAAAAAAAAAAAAAAAAAAAAAAAAATATATATATATATATTTGGTCAAAATGATATGTGTAGGCAAAAACAATAAAATATACAGACACAATAATCATAAAAAATTTGTGACATTGTCATCGTCAAATTGAATTGATACTGATTGATTATACTATTGATAGGTCCAAAGTGTACTTTAATAGAAAAAAAGTTATTTTATAGCATTATCTTGGGAACAACAACTGTACTATAATGAATCATTATACACGGGTGTGCCTAAAGTGGCTCATTAAAGTACTGATTTTGATTTCATAATAAGAACATTACGATATGAGAGTAGATAAATATAATAATTAAACAGACTTATAATCATATAATCACTCATATAAAAAGTGTAAAAAACCATCAAAATCTTTAAACCACTATTTCGTAAAATTTCACTTTGTCTAGTTACTGTGTTCTTTATTAGCAAGGCAGTATATACCGCGTGCATCCGCCCTATTATGACCTACGCTAGTACTGTGTTTGCACATGCAGCTCCTGCAAGGATCCATAACCTTCAGGTGATTCAAAACAGTTTCATGCGCAAATCTCCACATTGATTTAGGTCTCCCCACATTAACTAGTACTAAGTCCTCCCCCTGAGCCGAGGTTCGTACCCCATTAGGGGGCGGGGTTACCTAAATGTTACCCGGCTGAGAGCTCTTTGCGCTCGCCGATTTGTCCGGTAAGGTTACTGCAGCCATCAGAGGCTACCAACTTTAGTCCTTTCAAAAAAAGAGATGGGACGACGACACTAGACAAGTCACGGGATTAACATAGACAATGGCCATGGAAAGGCCAGAATAAAGAAGATTGGAGGAGGCCTTTGCCACCTCGCAAACGGACACGCAAAAGTGGAACAAATAACAATTTTGAATAATGAAATAAATATTGTCATTTCCGAAAGTCAATACATATATACAGGTGAATTTTTTAAGTGGGCGTGGTAGACCAAATCCTAAAGTAATAGGAATAGCGAAAAATGCCGAAAGGAGTCTCGGGGCCGATTTTGATAAAAACTAGAACTGTAAACTTTAAAAAAAAATTAAAAAATATTGGCCTTGCTGGGAATCGAACTCAATGATTTTGAAAAAAAAACGCAGCCTGTATTATTGCCCCATATCATAGTGTCGCTTATAATGATCAATTTCTGTTAAATGCATACGAAAACACTATTTTATTTTTGTTACGTTCATTAAACTTTACTAATGAAATGTTCGACCTCAAAGATTTAGTGCGTTCTTCATCATAAGTTTATGTATTTTAAATAATTGGTGTCATTTTGAAAAATGTAGGTACCTACCTACTTCTTTAAGAGTAAGATAACAAAACAGTATTTTCTTAAAAAAATGACGTTTCCTTTAATTTGCCATATAACATTACTTCCCAGAAATTGATCATTATAAGCCATACTATGAGATGTAGCAATAATACAGGCTGTGTTTTTTTTTCAAAATCAATGTGTTTGATTCCCGGCAAGGCAAATAATATTTTTGAAAATCCAAGTATACAGTTATAGTTTTTATCAAAATCGGCCCTGAGACTAGATTCAGCATTTTTCGCTATTCCCTATACTTTAGGATTTGGTCTACCACACCTACTTAAAAAATTCACCCTGTATATCAGTGGCGAGGGGTGAAATTATGGCGAGGGTAAGCCGTTCAAAAAACACCGGTAATTTTATAATTACAGTGTATTTTAAGCATGATAAAATGACCCTTCGCCACTAATATATATATTAACCATCTAAATATTGTTAGGTTGGGGTTCTTCAATGTATAATCCTGATATCAGGATTATACATTTATCAACTGCAATATCTTTTTTTGGCCAACATTGAAGTTTTTTGCTGTTTTAGAAAGATAAAGTCATAGGTTGATGTTCACCAACAAGAAAACTAAAATTGGTTACATAAATTATTATAATCAGACGTTTACAATGAATAAATATAGGAAAAAGTTATTGTAAATGCCAGATTATAATTCTTCCATTTTCTTGTTGGTGAACATCAAGCTTTTTTTTTTTTTCCACTTTTATCTGCAATCAGTTCTCAAACGTGTTCTCAAACACAAGCAGGTGTGTTGAGCGTCTCATCTTGTGGGAGAAGCGGCCCAGTGACCTTTTCTCCTTTCACTTCAAATCCAATTCGACAATGTGATTTCGTTTGAGTCTCTTTGGATGGTTGATAGTCAGTAACTCTGCCGCTAGGGGATTTGGGTGAGGTCAAGTTTCTTAAGATGCCGTTTTGGACTCTTTGTATGATTGCGATGTTGGAGTTGCATGCCGATCCCCAGAGTTGGATGCCGTACGTCGAGATTGGCTTCAGAACAACCTTGTAGATGAGGAGTTTGTTGTCTGTGCTCAGCACTGAATTTCTTCCAAGCAACCAATGTAAACCTCGATATTTCTGGTTCAGTTGCTCTCGTTTCTTTTCTAGATGTTGCTTCCAGGTAAGCCTTCCATCCAGGTGTAATCCTAGGTATTTCACCGACTCATTGTGTGGCAGGATGGCCTCTCCTAGGCGAACGGATGGGCAGTTTCCGGGGCGGAGGGCAAATGTGATCTGGGTTGACTTTGAAGCACTAGCTTTAATTCACCATTTTCTAAGCCATTCTCCAATATTGTCTAGTCCTTGTTGAAGGTTTTGGGAGGCTTGGTTAAGATCTCTACTACTTGCGAGAAGAGCAGTGTCATCTGCAAATGTAGCAGTTACTACACCGGGTGTCACTGGCAAGTTGCATGTGTAGATAGTGTACAGGACTGGGCCCAGTACCGATCCCTTGGGTTACTCCCGCGTTTATGTCGTAAAACTTGGTTGTATATACACCGTCCTTGACTTTGAATATTCTTTCGGATGTGTATGATTTAAGTAGCCCGAAGAAGGGATGCGGTAGAAGGGTTTTGATTTTGCAGAGCAGACCCTTGTGCCATACCTTTTCAAATGCCTGCTGAACATCAAGCTAAATACTTTAGGTTGGTACTAGCTCTGTGGACTAGCTGTGTGCTCTATTTTGTTGTGATAAATGCCACTTGGTGATAACCATATTCAAAGTGGATATGGTATTCGCTAGGTGGTTTGGGTTTTTTCTTGAAGAAGCTACTAAGGAGTGCCTGGTTTTCGTAGGCAATATTTGTATAACATATTATTTTATCCTTTGCTAGATTTTTTGGTAATAGGTACACCTATATAAGATAAGGTAACGCTACCGTATCTTTGAAAACATAGGTTAGGTACGTATCTATCTTAGGTCCATGTTGACCGACAACAAAACGGTCCGATATATTATAATCGAGCGTTTACCATGAATTTTTCAAATGAAAAGACATGGTAAAAGCCCGATTATAACTTAATATCGAACCGTTTTCTTATCTGTAACTTGGACCTTGGTATATGCTTCCTTTCATCAAAAATTCAAAGCATACAAAGCGCTAACGTATATGGATACCTACAAAGGAATCGGCATTAATTAGAAGGTATCATACCTATTACAAAAATCTAGCAAACGAAATATAAATAGTGGTCTATAAAATACTTAATTCATAAAATGTAACTAGGTGTCGCAAAGAATAAAGTGCGAAAGAGTATTGTGAGAGCGTCACATCGCAAATTGCCGGTTCTTACCTATGATGGTTTTATTAGTTTCATGTAATGCAGTGGAAGTTAAGTATTCTTCAAACTTCGTATCAATGTATGCGTTGATTTTATCCGCGATCTGGTTCGGCAAATTAGCAATTTCTGCTTCTGATAAAACATTATTCAAATGATTTTTCGCACCGGCTTCTGATTCTGCAGCTTCCATTTTGAAATTGAATGAAAAATAAATGAATGAATGATGAAGTTTCGTTCGAATTGAGTGAATCGAATTGATTATTCAAAGACATTTTTTTTTTTGGCATAAAACTTAATGTATTTTGCCAGTGTCAAGTTGAACAATGTAGGTATTTTATAGTATTTGTAAAGTTCTAGTCATGTTAAGGTGAACCGCGAAATTAAATTAAATAGATTGTATATTTGTCAAAATGTGATTTGCGACTCATAAATATGCCAATTGATTACTGTGTGTATACATAAACTATTTAAATCCATACATTGGTTTCTTTTCGATAAATAACGCGCAGGAACCAATGTACAGTTTTACAATATTTTGAATGAAAAAGAAATAAATAGATAAATGTATAGCCATATCTCAGTGTCGCGAATCACATTTTGACAAATAAATGAACTATAACTGAGCTGCAATTTGAAAAAAACCTAATAAAATTTGAATTTCGCGATCTTTTTGGCCGATCCCCCTTAAATCTTTATGTCATAGTCAGTTTAAGTTAGGTTTTTGTACAATGGTAGCCGTTCTACTAAAACTTTTCACGGACTTCTAGAGACAATTTGAAAAGCCGGCCAGTAATCATTTCATTTCACTTCACTGGTGCACTTGTATTGATCTTTATTGGACAAAATACTACCGATAATATTCAATAAAACTCAAAAAATACACTATTTTATGAAAATAAAATGAAAACGCAACGTCACTTCGCAAGTTCCCGCCAAAAAGTCTCTATTATAATTATTATCGTCACTTGGTGGATTGCCACTATCTGCGTACTACATGTTATTTAAGTAACCAGGGTAACCAGTAGGTAGGTACATGTAGGTAGATGGATCTTACATGTAATCATTTTATATCATTTTGCATACACACTTGATTTTGGTTACAGTAGGAGAGCTACTGAGTACATGAAGTACCTATGCTTCATCCTGGACAGTCACTGGGGCTTCGAGGAGCATTTTGATCGCCTGGTCCCCCGGATCGAGAAGGTAGCAGGTGCTATGCACAGACTGCTGCCCAATCTCGGGGGACCCAGGGAGGAAGTTCGCTGCCTCTATGCGGGGGTCATACGATCCGTAGTCCTTTACGGAGCGCCCGTATGGGCGAAGAGGCTGGCCATCCGACGCTGTAGGACGAAAGTCTACAGCGTCCAACGAAGAATCGGATCGTACGAGGATACCGGACCGTATCTTTTGACGCGGCAACAGTTCTGGCTCGCTTTCCGCCGTTGGATATTCTGGCGGACATGGATGCGAGGGTCTATGACCGTATTCGCATCGTCCGCCAGAGCGGTGGAGGTGATCCAGAGGAGGCGATCAAACGGCAGGAGCGACTTATCGCACTCGCGACGTGGCCACAGACTACTTAGAGATACTACGTATGACGTGGCGCGCGAGGCTCCGCGAGGAGCGGGTTGCGCGCAAACGCGTTGTCGGGGCAGTCCTGCCGATCTTTGAGGCCTGGATGCAGCGACAGGGTGGACGACTCATCTACCTTATGTAAGTTCAAATATTTTTATTTTCCAAGCGTCGTTGTCGCTTCGGGGAACCGCTAAAGTTCATTAAGGGGGATGTTCCAAAAAGCCCGCGAAATTCAAATTTTTATTAGGTTTTTTCAAATTGCTGCTCAGTTATAGGTCGTAAGTTATCAACATGTTATTTGCGATTTTTTTTGAAATTTGAATTTCGCGGGCTTTTTGGAACATCCCCCTTATATACCTTCGGTTGGAGCGCGAAATTCAAATTTTATCAAGTTTTTTGCTAATTGCAGCTCAGTTATAGGTCGTAAGTTATCAACATGTTATTTGCGACAAGAATGGTAGTATATTTACTGATAAATAACAAAATAAATCATGAAAATGTTATTATACCTTATAGGATACCTTGGAGGAATATGTTGATGATTTCTTATTTTGAATGCAAAATGAATACATACATAGATCTATAGCCATATCTCAATGTCGCGATTTTTATTTTTAAAAATAAATGACCTACCATTCTTGTCGCAAATAACATGTTGATAACTTACGACCTATAACTGAGCAGCAATTTAAAAAAAACCTTAATAATTTGAATTTCGCGGGCTTTTTGGAACATCCCCCTTAATGAACTTTAGCGGTTCCCCGAAGCGACGACGACGCTTGGAAAATAAAAATATTTGAACTTACTTATGGTAGGTGAGTCGTCCACCCTGTCGCTGCATTCAGGCCTCAAAGACCGGCAGGACTGCCCCGACAACGCGTTAGCGCGCAAACCGCTCCTCGCGGAGCCTCGCGCGCCACGTCATACGTAGTATCTCTAATGCTCAGGCCACACTAGCGTTTAACGTCAATGCCCATTATCTCGATAATTAATGCGATAATTTTTAACGCATTAATTGGTGGCTACACTTTAACGGTCAACATGAATGCTCATTAAGGCGACAAAAACGGCGTTGAATTTACTTCAATTCAGGCAAGATGGACGTCGACAGAGCTCTATATTTCATGAGTGTACATTTATATTATTTGACTTTATTGAATCATTATCGAATAAAGAGAAAACGGAAACAATGAAAAAGAATATGGTGGATGATACAAATGCACAGGAATCGTACACTGTAAGTCTTTCTGTTTGTTTAAATTTAGTTTATAATTATATTAATAAGTAAATTTAGCTTAAATTTAGTTTTTAAATATAACAATGACCGGTATTACTATATTAAACTTTTTGTTTTGCATTGTTGTCAGTTTTTTTCTCCTGTCTGTTTATCTGACATTCATACCATGCATCAAAGTGTAGGTACTTTTGAAGTAAGTACCTAATACATATACCTACCTAATGAACTTTTTTTTAATTGCAGGAACTCCATGGAGGAAATATTTTCCGAACTACTAGCTGAACAGTTCGAGGGGTTCGTTCGAATGTCAGCATCTGATTTCGAATTGATTTTAAGCAGAATTGGGCCTTTGATAGAAAAACAAAAATCTAAATTTCGTGTAACTATACCTGCCAAAGTTCGACTAGCAGTTACTTTACGATATTCAGCTACAGGAGATAGCTACAGAAGCTTACATTATTTGTTCAAGATGTCTCACCAAGTGATTTTTAGTATTGTAAGGGAATTTTGTGCTGCTCTCATATCTGTATTGAAAGACATGATTCAGTTACCTGAGAATGAAAACGAATGGCTACAAAAGAAATCTGATTTTAAAGATACATTTCCTCATTGCTTGGGAGCAATCGATGGTAAACATGTTGTCATGGTGTCACCGATTCACAGTGGGTCTGAATATTTTAATTATAAGCATTCGTTTAGTATTGTGTTGATGGCCTTAGTGGATCGCAATTTTTGTTTTATGTTTTGCGACGTAGGCAACAAGGGTAGAATCAGTGACGGTGGTGTATTCAGAGATTGTGTTTTATTCGAAAAACTTCAGACAAATTCCTTACATTTACCACAACCTAAACCACTGATTTCTGATGGCCATGTAAATGTGCCGTACGTTTTTGTTGCTGACAATACATTTCCATTGCACCCCAACATAATGAAGCCTTTTCCCGGAGACCACCCCGAAGGAAGTACGCAGCGAAACTTCAATCGTAAACATTCTTCTGCTCGTATTGTTGTGGAAAACGCATTTGGTGTTATGTCAGCACGGTTTCGAGTACTTAGAAAACCTATAGCTCTACAACCAAACGAAGCTTCAAGAGTCGTAATGGCGTGTGCTTTATTACATAACTTTTTAAGAAAAAGTTCTAACTCGCGGTCCATTTCCACCCCATCAGGCTACATTGACACAATTGTCAACGGAGAAATAATAAATCCTGAAACATGGAGAGAAGACATTGGAAATGAGGAGGGCGCTTTCAGGTTAATGAAGAGTATTGCACGACGTTCAGCTTTAACAGCAATCCAGGTTAGGTTAGGTTAGTAAATTCGCAGAACATTTCAGGACCATGAATAATTTGTAAGACTTCCTCTTGCTCCTTATGCTCCCTCTAGGCTCATAAATGATTATTTTAATTTGATTATTTGGAAAATAAAACAACATACTCTGTATTTATGTCTTTCATTTATTTGTTTCTTAAAGTAATTAACATAGCTTTTACATAAATTTTTAATCTTTAATTATCTTTATTTCACCGGAATCTGTGATAACTATTTGTGAGGCACGCGTTGGTGGAGGTAATTCTAGGAAATTTTCAACTGAGAACTTATCTGAAGGTGGATTTGTATCGTGAGGTAGAGGCGACTGGTATGTCGGAGGATTTGGCGATGGACTGTATGCTTGATGGTGTGGAGACTGGGATGTAGGGTGGCCTAAAGGCGACTGGTATGTTGGAGGATTTGGCGATGGACTGTATACTTGATGGTGTGGAGACTGAGATGTGGAGTGGCCTGAAGGCGACTGGTATGTCGAAGGATTTGGCGATGGACTGTATGCTTGATGGTGTGGAGACTGGGATGTAGGGTGGCCTAAAGGCGACTGGTATGTTGGAGGATTTGGCGATGGACTGAATGCTTGTTGGTGTAGAGACTGGGATGTAGAAAACTGAGGTACTGCAGACTGTTGCTCAAGTCGATCGGCCATACATGCTCGAAATAGTAAATTTTGAATATCATTCATTAATATATCTCGCGTATTTGGATTTCTTATTTTTTTTAGTTAACTTGCGAGCAGTCTTCCGAACATCTCACATTCATCTTTCTTCTCTTTCATGAATTCAAAAGCTTTCTTTCTGTTGACAAATGAGAACTATTCTGATTTCCATAATTTCTTTCTTGAGCCTTATTTTCGTTATGTGTCTGCAAAAAAAAAATCATATTTAAACTAGCAGACACCCGTGATTTCGTACGCATATCTTTAAAAATATACACAATATCTTTAAATATGAAAGCCCATGTATATTTTGTTTTAGTTTTATAAAAAAATCCATTCAGTAGTTTTTACGTGAAAGATTAACAAACATCCATACTCACAAACTTTAGCATTTATAATATTAGTGGGATAAGTTTTACAGACTTACAGACAGATGGACAGACGGAAGGACGTACAGACACATTGACACGCAGACCGACAGACAGACAGCAGAGTGACAGCAATAGGGTTTCTAACTAATAATATATTATTATTAAAAAAAAATATGAACCCTAAAACCCAAAAACGCACTTGCTAATGACTATATCATTGACACAATGTATGACTTATTGTATTACTAACCTCTGTATTTAATGTGCGACTACTATCATAATTATACTCCTCGCAGGAAATTATCCATCGTTTCGAATGCAAACCAATTAGTTGTATATACGTCTTCTTCGCCAGCTCCGGACTTTAAAGTTTTTTTAATTTTGTTCAAATGGGTTCTATAATAACCCATTAGGCTTTTCTTCTTCTTTTTTATTTCTTCAACAGTTGTTTGAAAAGGTTGCTTGGCGCCGAATAAAGGAATATTTCCATTATTCGGCGCCAAGCATCACTTTGCGTTCCACGGTTCTTGAAACTTTTGAGTTTTGGATTCCACAAACATGGTTCTGTTTGCAGAATCTCAAGAAAAATAACTACCTTCTCGTTACTCCACTCCGTCGCCGTAGTAACAAAAACGTGCGATTTTGAGGCAATTCTGTCGTAAAAAAAAAATACGCCTAAACCCGTTGCGCTCTCGACGCACACTGACAATACGTAGTGTGGCCGCTTCATCGCATCAATTCTCGCGTTAATCTCTTTGATGTACCGCCTCCAAAGCTATCGCCTAACGCCAAACGGCATTGTTAATGCAATTGTCAAATTATCCCGTTAAGTTTTTGGCTACACCTAAAGTTAACGTCCATTATCACGATAATTAATGGCATTTCTCGCTAGTGTGGCCCCAGCATAAGTAGTCTGTGGCCACGTCACGAGTGCGATAAGTCGCTCCTGCCGTTTGATCGCCTCCTCTGGATCACCTCCACCGCTCTGACGGACGATGCCAATACGGTCATAGACCCTCGCATCCACGTCTGCCAGAATATCTCATATCAGATTCTTCGTTGGCCGCTGTAGACTTTCGTCCTACAGCGTCGGATGGCCAGCCTCTTCGCCCATACGGGCGCTCCGTAAAGGACTACGGATCGTATGACCCCCGCATAGAGGCAGCGAACTTCCTCCCTGGGTCCCCCGAGATTGGGCAGCAGTCTGTGCATAGCACCTGCTACCTTCTCGATCCGGGGGACCAGGCGATCAAAATGCTCCTCGAAGCCCCAGTGACTGTCCAGGATGAAGCATAGGTACTTCATGTACTCAGTAGCTCTCCTACTGTAACCAAAATCAAGTGTGTATGCAAAATGATATAAAATGATTACATGTAAGATCCATCTACCTACATGTACCTACCTACTGGTTACCCTGGTTACTTAAATAACATGTAGTACGCAGATAGTGGCAATCCACCAAGTGACGATAATAATTATAATAGAGACTTTTTGGCGGGAACTTGCGAAGTGACGTTGCGTTTTCATTTTATTTTCATAAAATAGTGTATTTTTTGAGTTTTATTGAATATTATCGGTAGTATTTTGTCCAATAAAGATCAATACAAGTGCACCAGTGAAGTGAAATGAAATGATTACTGGCCGGCTTTTCAAATTGTCTCTAGAAGTCCGTGAAAAGTTTTAGTAGAACGGCTACCATTGTACAAAAACCTAACATAAACTGACTATGACTTAAGGGTAAACGTTCGATTGGAGCGCGAAATTCAAATTTTTTCACGTATTTTGCAAATTGCAGCTCAGTTATAGGTCGTATGTTATCAAGATGTTATTTGCGAGAAGAATGGAAGTATATTTACTGATTAATAACAAAAGAAATCATCAACATATTCCTCCAAGGTATATGACTGACATATACGACTATTTCATGAAAATGTTAGTAATATCCTTCTGACATGTTCCGCCACCTCCTTTGCGAGCATAACGCGCTCGCAAAAGGAGTTGAGTGAGCTCCTTAAGGTGGAGGCGTCGGTTGGAGCGCGAAATTCAGATTTTATCATTTTTTGCAAATTACAGCTCAGTTATGGATCGTAAGTTATCAACATCTTGTTTGCGACAAGAATGGTAGTATATTTACTGATTAATGACAAAATTAATCATCGACATATTCCTCCAAGGTATATTAGTAACATTTTCATGAAATAATCGTATATGTCAGTAATATACCATATTTTATTTATCTGATGCTTTAACCGGTTAACCGGGATTAAAATAACCGAAAATAAAAACCTGTTTTGCATTCGCTACGTGCAACCCTTGTCTAGTCTGTGAATAATTTGATCTACCTACTTTTATTTTTTTATATATTTATGATGAGTTTGGTTGCTCTTGCTTGGTAGTTTGTGTATTTAAATCATAAAGTGATCTGTGCAATAGATCTGTGATTTATTTACCTAGGTACTCATTTATATATACGCGATACGTAGTATTTATATTCTCTTTGTACGCGATAAATATTATTGAATCATTTTATGTATTGATAAAAATCTTATGTGCTTCAGCCTTATGTCACTGTTATAATTTGTTTTATATTTTGAAATGGAAGAAGAACTGTGTTTACAAGATTGTGAAGCTTATATCCAAAATCACAACATTCAATCGTTATTGAAAGACTGCATTGTACAATTATGTGTAAATAAACCTGACAATCCGGTAATATTTTTGAGACAATTTTTTCAGAAGTTAGAACGCGTAAGTTTAGTTTTTATTTTGTTACATTTTGATATCTAATTGATCATCATTCTATATTAAGTTAGGTCAACAATAACCTTACATAATATTAAATGCAACATATTCTATGTCTGCCTATCATTGTTCTTCTAACAAATAATAATATCCTGGGACATTCTCACGTAAATATGGTTATCTGATCCCAAACTAAGCTAATACATACTTATATGGATCATTACACCCAGACTCAACTGTTAGTGCAGTTTGTCCAGATGGAATGGGAATCAAACCCACAACCTGTGGCGTGACAGGTGGTATCTTAATCAACCATGCCAACTGGCCCATCAACTTGACAACATTTTATTTAGATTTTGTTTATCTTTTTAATTCATAGATGTGTTCTCCTGTCAGCTCTCTGTATATTGTTATGAGTATAAATGTAAATACTTTAACATTCATAGAATTTGTGAAGGTGAAGAACTAGGTTTGCCTACCATCCCATGAGATTTCACAATTTCTAGAAAAGTGTATTTATTGCAAACCAAGATTTAATGACTATCTTTATCATGGAACTTTGTTATTTTTAAAGTTGAAGCAAATATCAACTAATTCAAGTTAGCCATTCACTGTCTCCGTGCCTCTTGTGTGTAAATATTATAGAACTCCTGATGAATTGCGCCAAATTTAATAAAGTTTTTACCAAATAGCACAAAAACCACATAACACAAACCCAAGTTGGGTATATTACCAATCACACTAATGAAAATTCTTGTAATTTTTCATGGATTCTTCCTATTTCTTCTCAAGGAGCAAGTAGAACAAGCCAGCAAGCAACTTTCTGAATGTGAGGCAGATGGTGAGCTATCCCCTCTGCCGGTCCCTGGGGGGCAGCCACCACGTAGACGCGGAGGCATCAGCGCTGAACCAGTTACTGAGGAAGATGCTACTAGTTATGTTAAGAAGGTGAATGTTTTATGATACTGTTGCATAATAAGGGTTATTAAATACAAGGATGGATGGATGTTTTTGTCTACCTACCCCGTCCTACCTCTACCTACACTACCTACCCCTACCTACCTCTACCTACCCTAGCTACCCTACCTACCTCTACCTACCCCTACCTACCTCTACCTACCCCTACCTACCCCTACCTACCCTGCCTACCTCTACCTACCTACGCTAGATAGCCCGTCCCGGGGGAAGTATAATACCTCCCCCCAGCACCCTCGCTGTGCTATTGCACGATGGATCGTGACCACAACGACCCATTGTCCTCCTTGGGATCGCTTCTGGACGCACAGGGCCTCCGCCCCGGTTGCCCACGACCCCAAAGGTCCCCATTTAGTCGCCTTTTACGACAGGCAGGGGAACACCGTAGCTGTTATTCTAAGCCCCAGCTACAGGGCAGGAGGGCCGTGATGAGGCACAACCGCGCCTCGACGGCGTGGTCTCCGGGCGGTATCAACCCTCTCCCGCTCAGCAGCCTCCTTCTGGACCATTACGGTCTCGCAGCAGGCTACGGCACTCCCCGCTCAGCATCGCCGACACGACTGCTGGCAGGGACAGATTCCGTCCGATCCGGCCGACCAGGATTCGCCGCTCCGGTTCCCACGCGGGGCACACCGCGAGAGTATGCGTAGCAGAATCCTGGTCGTTTCCACGACAGTGGAAGCAGGCCGCCGTCGCTTCACGTCCGATCTTACACAGATAATCATCGAAGCACCCGTGGCCGGTGAGTATCTGTGTGAGTCGTCCACCCTGTCGCTGCATCCAGGCTTCGAAGACTGGCAGGACTGCCCCGACGACGCGTTTGCGCGCAAACCGCTCTTCACGAAGCCTCGCGCGCCACGTCGCGAGTACGATAAGTCGCTCCTGCCGTTTGATCGCCTCTTCTGGATCGCCTCCACCGCTCTGGCAGACGATGCGAATCCGGTCATAGATCCTCGTATCCATTTCCGCCAGAATATCCAGCGACGGAAAGCGAGCCAGAACTGTTGCCGCCTGAAATGATACGGTCCGGTATCCTCGTACGATCCGTAGGGCCATTCTTCGTTGGACGCTGTAGACTTTCGCCCTACAGCGTCGGATGGCCACCTACCACTTCCTACCTCTACCTACCCTGCCTACCCCTACCTACCCCTACCAACCTCTACCTACCCCTACCTACCTCTACCTACCCCTACCTACGTAGACATACCTTTATGGGTATGAAAAATAGATGTTGACCGATTCTCAGACCTACTCGATACGCACACAAAATTTCATAAAAATCGGTCGAGCCGTTTCGGAGGAGTTTGGTAACATACACCGCGACATGAGATTTTTATTATAGTGAGTGCCGTACATTCGTTCAAGTCAATCCTCTGATAAGCTTGATGTTGTAATCATAAATTTTCTGTTAGGTACATTGACAGTATTTGTCGTGAATGAGAGATTTAAATTTTACATAGTATGGTAAAAAGTAGGACTATCAACAAAATGAAATGAGATCCCATCAAAAACATAACTTGTAAAAAATCCCAAGTCACGTAACTCAGTTCTTCTACAGTAAAAAGTTGTGAGATCCATGCAATACCAAGTCGGTTAATTTATTCAGTCCCTAGTTAAGGGTCCTTCTGTCTTAAGTTATTACGTAAATAGCTAACCTAACAACATTTTATTGTGACCATAAATATTAATATTAAAAATCTTTCATGTTTAAATAAATAAATTGGAATATTGCATAGATCTCACAACTTTTTTTTTACTATAGAAGAACTGAGTTACGTGACTTGGGATTTTTTACAAGTTATGTTTTTGATGGGATACTATTGATCTCATACTATTGATAGAGGATCTCAAATATTTTTTTGTTTATAATTAAGTTTTCAAGTTATTTAAGAAAATAGGCGAAGATTGACCCATTCCCCCCTCCCCTCCCCCCGCCCCACATTAACCGATAATATTGGGCCAAAAATAAAAAAAAACAGATGCTAGTTCTTTACCTATAGATTACAGGAAAACCTATAAGAAGTCTAATGGTATTTAAAGTACCATAGGAAATTACGGAACCCTCGGTGCGCGAGTGAGACTTGCCCTTGTCCGGTTTTATCGTATCACGTATACTACAACACAGATAGACGGCGCATTTTTTTTTATTTGAATTACTTCTTGGTTTCTTGTAGCTGATTATATAATGTACGTATGAAATAACTAACATTCAAGGTACAAAGTAACCTAAAGCAACTTATATGAACCGAAAATTAATATTAATATGCTTTATTCATGTCTTAAGGTGAATCGGTCGAAAAATCCGCGAATTTTTTTTTTTAGGTTTTTTTCAAACATATGCCAATTAATTACTGGATGTATACATTATGCTTTTTAAACTATTTATTTCTATATATTTCAAAGCTATTCTTGTTAATCAAACACTTAACATAATATATTAGGTGGTGCCAAAAGATTACAAAACAATGGGTGCACTGTCGCGCGCCATCGCTTCAAATGTGCTGTTCACGCATCTGGACGAGTCCGAGCGTGCTGACATGTTCGACGCCATGTTCCCTGTGCAGTGCCTGCCCGGTGAGACGGTCATCCGACAAGGGGATGAAGGAGACAATTTTTACATCATTGATTCTGGTGAAGTAGAGGTAGGTAGTTTGAAAATTTTCCTTTATTATGGACGTTATATGTATTTATTGTAAACCAAAACGCCACATGAACATTACATTCATCTTTCTACATTTATCCCCATTCGTTGGCCGATCATGTCGGAACACACGTTTTTTATGCGATAAAATAAATTACACAGTACATTTTCTTAACAGAATATGGAAATACTGTAAAATAATCGGGCAAGTGCGAGTTAAACTCGCTTGGAGAAGGTTCCGTACATTTTTAACTAAGTTCCATAAATATTTTTAAATCTGAGTTGATGGTAACTATAAAAAGTTTTTATTTTTTTTTGGAAATCGTCTTTTCTAAAAATGAAACCTAGCTACATCGATTTATCGCTCCCGAAACCCTCTGCTTACCAAATCTCATGAATCTGTCTATATATATCCATGAAATATTTACGTAACACGTCCATATTTGGGTCATCGACTTACATATGTGTACCAACTTTCAACTCAATCCAGTCCAATATTTTCGGACAGACAGACAGCCAGCCAGCCAGACAGACAGACGCACGAGTGATCCTATAAGGGTTCCGTTTTTTTTTTTTTTTTCGGAACCCTAAAAACACACATGTACGCCTTTTGACTACGATCACCTCGTTTCCGAGTCAGAGTAATGTTTAAAGGACCACAATAGTCTAATCCCGTATGGGGGAACGGTTTCGTTAAGCAGCCTACAGTCGGGTAAATCAGCCATCACCGGAGGAGCACATGCTTTGGGGCGAGCCCGAAAACAAAAATTACAAGAATGAACCCAAGAACGTACAATATTTCTCCCTGACAAAATCCAGAATCGCTGCCGAAGTAAGGATAATCCCATCAAAAACATAACTTTACTTGTAAAAAATCCCAAGTCTCGTAACTCAGTTCTTCTACAGTAAAAAGTTGTGAAATCCATGCAATACCAAGTCGGTTAATTTATTCAGTCCCTACTGTTTTTTATATACTACTAAGGCAGCAAACAAGCATACGGTCCACCTGATGGTAAGTGGTTACCGTAGCCTATGAACGCTTGCAACACCAGGGGTATCACTCGCGCGTTGCCGACCCTGCAAAAATCTCTTCACACCCTTGAAGAACCCCATGCTGTAGTCTCATGAGAAAACCACTGCGGGCAGCTCATTCCACAACTTGAGCGTCCGTGGTAGGAAGCTCCTTAGGAACCGCACAGTACGAGACCATTTAGGTTCCAGTTTGTGAGGATGAACCCTCCGCCGATGGCGAGAGGTGCGATGGTAAAAGGTAGCCGTGGGCATCATATCAAACAATTCTTCAGAACACTGTCCATTGTACAAGCGGTAGAACACACATAAGGAGGCAAAGTCTCTCCTCAGACTAAGGGGTTCCAGGCCGCTTGTGAGCACGGGATCGTCGACAATTCTAATGGCACGCCGCTGAACTGAGTCAAAAGATCCAAGCTGGTATGCAGGTGCCCCCGCCCAAAGATGACAGCAGTACTACATATGGGGCCGGACTTGCGACTTATAAAGTAGCAGTCTTTGCCCCGAAGTGAAATACTGCCTAGCTCTATTGAGCACACCGAGCTTTTTAGACGCCAGCTTGGCTTTGTCTTCCAAGTGACTACGGAACTGATCGTCACTAGAAATGTCGATGCCAAGGATCCCGATACTCTCAGTGATGTTGAGAGACGTGTTCTGGAACTGTGGAGCTACAGAAAATGGGGTTTCCTTAGCGGTGAACGCGCAGGCTTGTGTCTTGGAGGCGTTGAATTGGACTAGGTTTAGTCAACCCCAATCGGAGACCATAGTTAGTGTACTCTCGATTTCGGACACAAGTCGTTCGCGGCTTTCCCCTACTACGGAACGAGGGACATTTGCACGGCCTGTATAATGAGCGTCCCCAGTACTGTCGTTCGCATAGCAATGTACACCATCAATGAACATCATATCATTAATATGCAGCAGAAACAGCGTTGGGGACAGCACAGAGCCTTGCGGGACGCCGGCATTTATGTCCATGCTATCGGAGCAACTACCGTCAACGACGGCTCTAATGCATCTGCTGGACAGAAAGCTAGCAACCCATTTGCATAACCCCTCGGGAAGCCCGTATGCTGGTAACTTCGATAGAAGACCCCGGTGCCAGACCCGATTGAACGCCTTCGCCAAATCTAAGCTCACCGCCAGTGCCTCACCTTGAGACTCGATGGCGACCAACGATGCGTAAGATACACTAGAAGGTCTCCAGTTGAACGACTGTGGCGGAAGCCATACTGACGGTCGCTCAACAAATCGTGACCCTCTAGGTATCTAAAAAGTTGCGTGTTGATCACTCGCTCCATCAATTTGGAGAGCAACGAGGTGATGGCGATCGGCCTATAATTCGACGGGTCTGATCTGTCACCCTTTTTGGGCACAAGATGCACGTGGGCAGTCTTCCATGAAGACGGGACTTGCCTTTTGGAGTAGGAAAGCGCGAAAAGGCGCGTTAATACAGGACACAATAGGGTAGTTGTACTTATCAAATCAGCTACTTTTTAATAAATGTCAAAACGATAGTTTATATAGAATGTTGTATGAAATATTACACTATGACGTCATAGTTTCACAGCATCAAATCATCTACTCTTAGTGGTTCCACTGGTAATTAAAAATCATAAAAAGCATTAAATGTACAACATATTTGTTATTTCCACGTGTTTTTAGATGTTTTATGCATTGGTTAGTGTTTGGTCGTTTATCTTTTACAGTGTCTACTACCCTATTCCGGAGCACACTGCTTCAGCACCACTGCCGGTATGCCGTCTGGCCCACTCGACTTATGGACGTCCAGAGAGAGCAGCTCTAGCCGAACCTCTCATTGGGTTATTCGAATATCTGGCATAGAGCTGTCGCACCGCAGGATGGTAGGCGGTGTTACGCCCCCATCATCCATAGTCGAGTTCGAGGCAAAGAGAGAACCCAATAGGTCAGCCTTCTCTTTAGCACTGTGGGCCAAGTTCCCGTCCGGCTTACGGAGTGGTGGCAAGGACGACTGGCAAAAGTTTCCCTCAGCAGTTTTGGCAAGAGACCAGAAAGCGCGACTCCCAGAAGGGAGACTTGTCAACCTCTTGCCAATTCTGCCGATGAAGTCAAATTTAGCCCTGGCAATCATTCGCTTACTGAACCTCGAGGCAGCGTTAAGTTTACGTTTCACATCAGAGATATTAGGGTCGTTATTAGTTCGAGCCGTGGTCCAAGAAGGGAGACTTGTCAACCTCTTGCCAATTCTGCCGATGAAGTCAAATTTAGCCCTGGCAATCATTCGCTTACTGAACCTCGAGGCAGCGTTAAGTTTACGTTTCACATCAGAGATATTAGGGTCGTTATTAGTTCGAGCCGTGGTCCAAGCCTCAAACAAAGTCTGCTTCTTTTGCCTAGCTTCTTTGCAGGGCCAATTAAACCACGGTCGCTTCTTCGAACCCGCAGCAACTAGCGGGTTGCACAGATGTCAGGATCATCTGATGTGAAACAGAGCTGCCTCCCTGGGTACGATGCAAAAAACTCACGCAATCCATCCCAATCTGCTGACTTGTAGTGCCACACGCGACGCCACCCAGTTGGCTTGTGTATATCGGGCCGCGTATTAGGCACATGCGTCCGGACGAGACAGTGGTCTGATTAGCCGAGTGGCGCATCCACTTTCACTGAATAGCCGTCCGGTCGAGTAGTCAGCAGAAGGTCCAGTAAGGAACTAGTATGACTCTCGATGTCTGGTATTCTCGTGGGAGACAGAATCAGTTGAGAGAAGCCATAGGCCAGGGCAAAGTTGTGAGCAGTCCGTCCCGCTCAGTGGACCGAGAACTAAGATGCATCATCAGGGCAGGATATTTGTGTCTCCGTAAGAAAAAGCAAGGTCGGCTGTGCAGTCTCCAGATGTTGGTGGACTGCATTGATATTAGCATGGAGTCCCCGGGTGTTGCAAAAGTCCATTGAAAGTGTGGACGGGGAAGCCGCTGAAGTACTACTTCTATTTTTCTTTTTGGCCATAAGTAAAAAAAAAGGAGGTTGAAGAGGAGGTTGAGAGGAGTCGCTGTGTTGGCAGTGGAAGGGACAAAGAGCAGTGTTTTTCCACCAGAGTGCTGCACAGGTGATGCGGTTTGTTGACGCGGCAGATGGAAGGGCCCCCGGTCCCCTCATAATGCAGTCGGCTGAGTCCACTCCGGTCTCCTTCCCCGGCACGACCAACTGTACCATGAATTATGCGCCAGGCGGCGGATCAGCCTCCCAGGGCGGAGATTAAGTGATCCCTGGGTTCGGCTTAACCGCCGCGTCAACACGCCGCACCTGCACAGACCAACGGCAGTACTACACCGCTGGTCCCCCCAATGGCAACACTGCGCTCCACCACTCCTCATGGAGCTCTGGCTCTGGCCTTACTTACCGCAGGAACACATTTATTTTATTTTTATTTGGCTACGGTGTTCTGTAAGGTGGAGGTACTTCCCCAGACGGGCTGCTCCAAATTCAAAACGGGTGAACCCGTTGTGCCCTACCTCTCTAAAAGGTATCTTAAGTTATTACGTAATTAGCTAACCTAACAACATTTTATAGTGTCCATATTAATATTAAAAATCTTTCTGTTTTAAATAAAAGTCGTAAGTTATCAACATGTTATTTGCGACAAGAATGGTAGTATATTTACTGATTAATAATAAAAGAAATCATGAACATATTCCTCCAAGGTATATTAGTAACATTTTCATAAAA
Organism: Tethea ocularis; assembly: GCA_963555595.1. Classification (NCBI taxonomy): domain Eukaryota; kingdom Metazoa; phylum Arthropoda; class Insecta; order Lepidoptera; family Drepanidae; genus Tethea; species Tethea ocularis. The sequence goes on along the minus strand of OY741963.1, from coordinate 6,004,516 downwards.
TAGCCGTATATGTCAGTAATATACCTTGGAGGAATATGTTGATGATTTATTTTGTTATTAATCAGTAAACATACTACCATTCTTGTCGCAAAACATACGTTGATAAACTTACGACCTATAACTGAGTTGCAATAAGCAAAAAACGTAATAATATTTGAATTTCGCGCTCCAACCGAAGTATGCACCTTAAGACAATCCTTACGCTAGATTCACGCACACATTGTAAATAACTGAAGTATTTTTTTGTAAATTTTACTATTCAATTTTGTGTGGTACTAGGTGCTAGTGAACGGCGAGCTGGTGACGTCGATAGGCGAGGGCGGTAGCTTCGGTGAGCTGGCACTGATCTACGGGACGCCGCGCGCTGCTACCGTACGGGCGCGGCGGCCGCTCAAGCTATGGGGCCTCGACCGCGACTCTTACCGCCGCATACTCATGGGCTCTACCATCCGCAAGCGACGGATGTACGACGAGTTCCTCTCTAGGGTCTCCATATTGGGTACGTAGGTATTTACCTATATACTATAACTATCTCACCGTCCGCGACTTCGCATGGTTGAAATTCTTTAAATAACTAGTTTAGCAATGTCATCGGGATCCGCCATTCTCTAGAATCTATAACTTGTGATTGTGAATCTAAACCATCCAGGGACCCAAATATACAAAAACATTCATCAAAATCGGTCTAGCGGTATAGGAGGAGTTACGTGACAAAGATACACACGTACAGAAAAATATATAAAGATAGATAATTTTTTGAAAAAAACTACGTAACATTTGAACACTAATGGTTTCATAAGAGCGTGCAGAATCCATGGTTTCAGTTTATAATGATACCGTAAAAAAGATGTCAAAAATTTAAATTAAAATTGGCCAAGAAACACGGAAGTTAGAAGCATTTTAAACTAGTAATTAGACAGAGAGATCGGACATAAGATGTGATGTCACAGGCGCTTAGCTACCGCCGTATCTGCCGTATCAATTATACGGGGCTCCCGGGCCACGGGGGCCCCCGATGTGCGTCACAGAGGTAGACTTTAGAAAAACTAGTCATCATCAGCTATAATAGTAGTTTATGATACTGTTGCATAATAGGGGTTATTAAATACGAGTGTGAGTTTAGTTAGTTCTTAATAGTATCACACGAGTTTTTAATACCTAATTATGTGCAGTATCATACAGTACTTTATCTAAACTCATATAAATAATGTAATTTAAAAAAATTGTAAAATCTATAGTATTTTTCTACCAACTTTTCAAAAAAAAAATTGCTATTTTTGTGACATTTTTGGTCAAAATTATTTATGTAGGCAAACACAATAAAATAAACAGACACAATAATCATATACCTAATCAAATCCGTGTTGCCAACTCCCAAAAATTCTTACCTCTAAAGAAGAATGTCCAGTTTTGACCTGTCAAACAATTAGCGCGTCTAGAGATAAGATATATCTTAAAAAATGCTTATCAAAAGTACATTTTAAAACACTAACTAGAATTTTAATACGAAGTCTAGAAAAAATTAAAATGATTTTTAAAAATGTTCATGTTTGGCAATAATTTTTATAAGAGAACGCATCCATTTTGGACTCATCCATTCATAGAGTACATGATTTACGTTCCATTTATCGCACAAAGACGCAGCCGCGCTGTCTCTATTTATTGACTTTAATTATTTTTAATTCCTAATCTAATAAAACCTTTTTTTCTATTCCTAACTATCCTTAATACGCGTTAATTTTTACTTGATTACCGACTGTAAGCATTTATTTTGGAGACAAACTACTGAAGAAAAAAAAAATGATCGATATGCGCGAAACAGAACGTGTCACTTTTTTTTTTAAAGCTTTGACAGCTTTAAAAAAAAATACATTTGAATTATAGCAACTTCACGACGATTGTTTTCAGTCAATAATCTACGACCATAGCTGTTGAAGGCTGGTTACACCAAATACCTGCCTATATGTACCTATACTTTTTCATACTTAACCTCAAACAATGATTTTATTATAACATTTTTCCCCGACTTCCAAATAAAAATCTGATGAGAGTATTGATTTAAGTGGACATTAAAGATTCTAATACAATACTAACAGTCAGTAGACACCACCTAATAACAAAATTGAGTGACAGGTCAACGCATGTATGGGAAATGGGCATTGTTCTTTCAAGTCAACAAATTTGTCACATTGTCATCGTCGAATTGAATTGATACTGATTGATTATACTATTGATAGGTCCAAAGTGTACTTTAATAGAATAAAAGTTATTTTATAGCATTATCTTGGGAACACAACTGTACTATAATGAATCATTATACACGGGTGTGCCTAAAGTGGGTCATTAAAGTACTGATTTTGATTTCATAATAAGAACATTACGATATGAGAGTAGATAAAATCATTTATCTAACTAAATCTATCGAAATAATAAAGAAAAAACATTTTAAGTGGCTAGACATCAGGACTAAAAAATTAGGAATCAATCAGTATCAACTCAATTTTAGATGCAAATTTACTTTGTGGTCGCGTATGAGGTAGAGATCTCAACTTAGGAGTTTTTCCCCATACGGATTTGGGCGCCATGATGATTAATGTTTGTTTATTTTATTGATTTTAGGCATACATATTTTATTTTGGCCAAAAATGATAGAAAAATAGCAGTGATACTAAGTTGAAATAAACTTGGATCTGAAATTGTGGAGGGGGCAATAGAAATGACGAATAATCGATACCCGTAAGTCATGAAAACCTATGACAAAATATTATCGATTTTTTACCTTTAAATTACATTATTAGATGAGTTTAGATAGAGTACTGTATGATACTGCACATGACTAGGTATTAAAAACTCGTGTGATAAAAAACTCACACTCGTATTTTAATAACCCCTATTATGCAAACATCTATACTTATAATAAATCTGTAGAGAGGTCAATTCTGTACATGAAATATATTTTCAAAATAACTATCAGGGGGTGATTAGTGATACTGATGCCAAAAATGCAATCAGTAATTTTTTTGTCTGTCTGTCTGTCTGTATGTTCCTTATAGAAACAAAAACTACTCGACGGATTTTAACGAAACTTGGTACAATTATTCTTCATACTCCTGGGCAGGTTATAGTACAGCTTCAATCAATAGGAGCAGAGTAGTGAAGGGAAATGTTGGGAAAACGAGAGAAGTTACTCCATTTTTTAAGCTTCCGTCGCGTGTGCAGCCTTAATGGTTAAAGTTACATAGAAATCATGTATGACGGAAATATTCTACATAAAATTGTCTAAAAAATATTCCGCAACAGCATGTGTCTATCTTTTATGGTTGACTCACAATAACACGTGTAACTCCTGATAGCTTAGCAGTTCGGAGCATTCTGATTATATTTGTTTACTCTTACGTTTTTCACATGGTCAGTTATATGTCGCTCTTTCCCGGGTTAGCAGTTCTAGAAATCTTTATGTTCACGTGCCGTATTTTCATTCTATATGTACTTAAGCCTCATGTGAAAGTGATCTAAAAAATATTACCAATACATTAACATAATCACATACAAGGTGATGGTCTCGGGGCACAGCTATTAATAATAATATTCTGCGGTTCCTTATTGCGATATTTTTTAACAGTATTGTGGATTGACATATTACATTTCCCTACTAAAATACGAAAGTTAATCTGTCACATCAAAACCACTGAACCCTGAGGAAGGACATATTATGCTACTTTTTTTACGAAAAACGACGAAAACGCGGACGAAGTCGCTGGCAAAAGCTAGTAAACTACTATAATAAATCAGTTAGTCCAAAAAAAAGGCAAGGAGAGTTTATATTTAATTTGAATTATTTGTAAAAATTTTGGAAAAAGTGACAGATAGATAATTATGATGAATAAATATTTCTTTTGATTTTATGCAAACATTTTTTTTCTTTTGTGAGAAATCTTTACCCTTCATAAGGGCTCCGCCAAAGCTCGTTACGCCACTGCACTGTGATGTCATAATACTATGACGGCCATGTGAAATTCTGTTTTGCTAGAAAGAGGAATAAATCTTTGATGTCTTATACCTTGGTTATTTTTATAGTTAACCGAAATATTTTTTTCTTACTGGTTCTTGAGTGAGTATGAATGAGCTTTTATTAAAGCAAAAAATAATATATCATGCATATTCCCTATTATGTAAAGTTAGGTATACCGGGTGTATGTGACATTGTAACAAAAACCGATACCAACCACATAATGATTTACATGATTTAGAACTCTGTTTTAACCAACGAAAAACCGGAGGAGGTTCTCAAGTCGCATAATTTTTAGGGTGCCGAAGAAAAAAAATCGGAACCCCTATAGGATCACTCGTGCGTCTGTCTGTCTGTCCGAAAATATTGGACTGGATTGAGTTGAAAGTTGGTGCACATATGTAAGTCGGTGACCCAGACATGGACGTGTTACGTAAATAAATGAATTTCAAACATGGGGGCTAATTTATGTGGGTAAATTAGAAAATTTAAAAAAAAAGTTTTGCT